>CM029015.1:190789888-190859190 GCA_016801055.1 Panax notoginseng | reverse complement strand
GGTAATAAAACTTGTGGTGAAGGAACCATCTGAAAACCGAAAAGCAGACAACTTTTTCCAACACCTGAAAAGATATTCAAAAAGGATCAAAAACAAATAACTTGATTAAGCAGCTCTAATTTGACATTGTTAAAGCCGTATGGTTCTTGTCAGCAGTTAGGTATCTCTTGCCTCATTGTACCATGAGGTCAAGAGTTCAATTCTTGGGTGTGTGAGATTGGGGGGGGTGTGTGTGTGCGGAAATTAGCAACAAAAAAAATGACATGTTAATTACATTGGTAAATGTAGGGAAAATTTTGAAGAGAGCCAAGGGTGCAAATAAGTTCATTAAGAACTTTATACAGACAAAATATATGGACAATTAACATGCCACAATTGAAAGTTTGTAGATTATTTTAACTATCAAAGCTTATATCTCATATCCTCTTTGTAATTTGATTTACTTTCACCAAAATTTTACAAGAAATAACATTTTATAGAATAATATTTTATGCAAGGTATACACATCTAACTAATCTGCAAACCAAGAAAAGGTCAATTCAATGTCGCCTAGGACTTTCCAACATTTGTTATCATTCATAATCCCTTAATAAGTACAAATGTTCAATATTTATAGATATCGGGTAGCCGCTACCAAATTTTAAAAAAAGAAATCGAGAAAGAAAATGATCGGCAACTCAATGAGAAACAAAGAAAAAGACCAATATCAAAGCCATCAGAATTTTAAGACAACAATTTAATTTTGTCGTTTCGTCGTCGGAGCCCGACACCTTCAGCCACCGACCAAACACTAAACAAAAAGAAAGAGAAAGAGAGAGAAGAAGATGAAGAAGTCATTGTCGGGGACCCTATCATATTCACCGCAGTGACCCGATGATATTAGTCCTTCGTCTTCTTAAATTGTTTACGTTGATGTTTAAAGTTCTCTATAATGCTACCGTCCCTTCCCGAAAAACTGTGATCATGGAGTTGGAACATGGAATATTCAAGCTCCAATGGATGATTACATTTTCCTCAAGTCCCCTCATCCTATCTCACTTTAAAACACGAGGACGTGTTTTAATAACGAAGAGGAGAATGATGTAGAACGAGTCATGAAGAATAATGGAATTCGCAAGAGATTATCATTTATTTATTTGTATTATTACCAGAGAATAATCAATTGTAATTAGGTTAATTTCAGTAGATAATAATTATCTATTTTTATAACAGATAATAATTAGGAGTTTGTTTCCTTATTAAATTTGGTTACTATAGTTACATTAGAATTACGGGTTTTATGTCCTATATAAACTCAGTAATCCATCACTGGAAGTCAGAATTTGATATATTTATCTAAGACTTTCTAGTTAAAGATTTGTGTAACTGTGGCATTTGGGCATCCTTCTTCTCCTCTTTTCCCTTTCTTTCACCTCCTTAATCTGTGTCTAAGCTCTTTCAGACCTTGTCTGTCATCACTCTCTTACACCAACAAATTCAAATATACATACATAAATACATACATTATACATATATATAATATATATATATATATATATATATATATTTCTAATTGGAAGTATTCCCTGTCGTACTAACAATGCTCCATGTAATTTGGTTGAAAAAGTTCTAGTTTTTTTTTGGGCATTCCAAATCAGGAAGACAATTAGTTGGTTGGCTATTTCTAGTGGGGGACTTGTGGAATAGGATTTAGTTCAAGTGCAACAGAATCTTGCTCCATTTCATGGCCTAGCAATATTTGTTTAGCCTGAGGTAACATCCTCAGAATCTGTTGAAATGCTGTTAAAATAGGTTGGGGATGAAGAAAGGATTCAGGGAGAAATGAAATGAGTTGACTACGGAAATGGAGCCTAATTTGAAGACAGATGATAGGATGACATGCGCTCACAACTTGCATTACCACCTCATGATTTTCAAGATGAGTTGAATGAGACTGCATTTGAATGTACTTATAGTGAGAGCAGATGTGAGAGTGGTGTCGGAGGAGGCTGCTGAGGACGAGGGAGTGATGTGCATTGGGGAGGAGAGAGAAGAGATGATTTAAGAAATTATGAACTTGTCCCGAATTCAATAATTGTTGGACAATTTTTATCTAAGTTCAGAATGTGTGCAACTATATTGTCCCATTTAGTTTTTTGTAATCAAAGGGTGCTTATCAGTTATTAATGAAAACACCAATTAATATAAATAACTGGAAACAAGTACACACAATCCAATATAGTTTAATCTTCTTATGATGGTTGACTGGAAGAGACTGAAAATGAAATGTTAATACTGCATCCTTCATACTAACATAGATTAAAATAAAGCTCATCACACAAGATTGAGGGAAAATCCTACTATTGAAGAAACCCAAACTGTATGTCATGAGCCACTCTAAAATCATACAAAAATGAAAATTCCCGTGGAGAAAAAAAAAAGTACATCAAAGGAGATACTCCATAATAAACATAGATCTCAACATGCAATACACTAATATTTGTGAAATGAAACGAAAATTATACTAAAGATCCATCAAATTCCTGCAATTAAAGACCTAAAAACGAACTGGATGATAGAATAAATGAAAAAAAGAGTAAATTTACCGCTATCACCGATAAGGAGGGTTTAATGAGGTAATCGTAATCAGCACGAGCCCTTGCAGGTGGAGCAGCCATCGTCTATTACAGTACAAGCCCTAAAAATTCCTCTGCGCAGAAATGTTGATCATAAATAATATACAACGATATGGATATAAGTTGTATACATACAGAATTACAAAGGCTAGTGAAAACGTCGAGAGAGAGAAAAGAGAAATATTTACCGTGCGCAAGTTATCAGTCGCGGCGACATGGGAAACGGGAAAGATTAGATGATAGTGCCAATAATAAGAGATCGCAACAGAGGTTTTCCCCTCGTGTTGGATACGTGTCAGTGCGTATGGATACGGGTATTTATACGCTTCCCTGATATTTACCCTTGAACTTTGCACTTTCTTTGCACTTTGCAATTTCCACTTTATATAATTCTTAATCATATCGTTCAAGGGTTCAATACAACATAAATATGAAGATGATAATAATAATAATGATATAATAATAATATCAAGCCAGATCAATAATAGATATTAGATATTTATAATTTTATTTATCAAGAATTTAAGAATATTTAAACTGTCAACATGATCGCTAATTACGGAAAGAAATTCAATAATGATATTCAGAATTTATATTTCAAATATAATTTTCACAAAGAAAGAAAATGACTAATTTCGTTGTGAATAGTACTCCAGCATGAATAGTAACTCGAATGAATAGTACTACGGCATGAATAATGTGACGCCCCCAAAATAGGTATACATCACCTATTTTGAGTCGTCAATACATGATACAGAAATAACTACAACTTTATTAATACAATTGTCGGTGCAAAATACGACAACACATAAACTATAAGTTTAAATACAAATAATGTCTTCTAGACAGTATTTGTGACGCCTCCAAATTCAGGTACATAACACCCGAATTCAGTGTTTCACGATACCATTTCTTTTGAGCAGAATAATAATAATATTGTCATAAATATCAAACTTAAATTACATATCAGAGTTGTCTAAATCTCAGGTGTGACGCCCCCAAAATAAGTATACAACACACATTCTGAGTCGCCAAATACATGGTACAAAAAATAAACTACAACTTCAATAATACAATTGTCGTGCAAAATACGACAACGCATACTATGAGTTTAAATACAAATATTGTCTTCTAGACAATATCCAAACTCAAATAAGTCATCATTATAATTATTCAAACACTATTTTACAAAAATAGTGAGGACTGCTAAAACATCTTTCTAGAACCATCACTCCATACCCCGACTAGATCATGCTATGTTCTCACCTCCTGAGAAGAAAAATGGAACAAAAAAGAAAAGGGTGAGCTCAACTAGCCCAGTAAAGAATATTATGACTAAGATAATATACAACAAATTATCATTAGTATTCAACAGGGAAAAATCTGATAGAATATAATCGACAACAAGTTTTAGATCAACAACTGCAGCGGAAACAACAAACCATTAGAAGAGTCAAGTAGAGAATGAATTCTACTATCTTCTAAGATTTAAAAGTCCATCATCAATATTTTATCCTTGTAACATCAATTAATAATCATCTTTAACCAAATATTCATCTTTACACTACAGGCCAAAGATATTCGTTTGTATCACCAGTCAGTCATGTTCATCTCAACACCTGTTCATCTTTGCACTACAGGCCAAAGATATTCATCAGGTAATCATACATCTTTGCACTACAAGCCAAAGATATTCAGTAATATCATCATTTAGGACTGAAGATGATGAAAAATATCTTAAAAAAATGAATCCAGTGAGACAGAAGGATAAATAATATGGATTCGTATAACAGTTTATCAAAGATCAATAATACTTTATAATAATCAATTGTGAAGCAGAATTCAAAAATAAAGATCAAAACATGGATACAATCAAAGATAGTAACCATAATAGACATCTTGGACAAAAAGAAGAAAATTTTATTTTTCGGTGAATAGTGCCGTATTCGTGAATCGTATACGTGAATAGTGCCGTATACGTGAATAGTAACCCCGACACAAAAAGTTTTAAATTTGATAAAAAACTCATATCAATATTTCAGCATAATGATATTGAAAAAAATAATATCATTTAAGAAGAAAATAATATCCCTTACATCAAAATATCAGTACTTCTGGTCGGAATACCGGTATAAGGCTGAAAGAAACTTGCTCTGATGAATAGAAACTCTCAAAGTATCTAAATACTCACAAAATACACTCAATAATCTAGAGAGAGAAAGAGAGAAAACTTGTTCCTGGTGTGATTTTCAATTCTAACTTAGCCCTCTATTTATAGAAAAATGTTAGCAAGCCGAAGCAGACTTAACCTGCAACCTGATGGTTTTACCTGCTACTATTCCCACCCACCACATTTGAATAAAAATCTCAGCACATTTTCACCAACCAAAAGTGGAGCCCACCAATTCTAGAATTTCCGCCAAAATGACAAATTTTGCAACTTCTACAATTTCTGAACCAGTCATCTCGTAAAATTCATAACAAATCATACGTTCATTTTTAACGGTTCAAAATTTATGGACATATACTCAACTTATATATGAATAAAATATCCAAAAATTACCACGATCCAACGGTCGGATTAAAAATTATAACCCCCGCAATATTTCTCAAAAATTCTGATTTGATTTTTAATACCTCCATTCCGATAAAAATACTGATAAAACACCTCAACATTAACTCCTTCATTTTTAACCACAATAAATATATCTAACATTTATATCCACATAAATAAATATTTCCTTATCATATGAATCAATAATTAATTATTCACAAATAATATTATAGAATCACATTTATGACAACCAGGTCGTTCCCAGGAAAGATGGGGCTTTCCAATAAGGATTTCTCCTTACTAGCGCGCAATTAGATGACCAAACCTCTCCTTAGACAGAACTTTCTAGACATTGCCAATAATGTTATCTAATAATATTATTCAAATAATATGAATTATTGATCTGATAATAAAAATACTGTGCAACAACAATTATTGAAACAACAATAATATAAAATATCAACGCAGCAATTATTGAATCAATAAAATAAAATATTGAACAGTAACTACTGTAACAATTATTGAGTAGTGTCTTCCTTCGTAAGAATCAATAATTCAAAAATACTGTGCAATCCGTGTGCTACTGTGCAACCATGCGTATTACTGTATTTTAACCACAGGATATTCCAACAGTGTTAACGGTAACAACTACGCCGTTATTTATAAAAACTCAATTTTTGTCGTTATCTTCATACAATCATTTTTCGTTATGGGGCCCACAAATAGCTGTGCCGTCGTACGAATATTCCCCGACAGAAAGAATATTTCACAACCAAACAATATTCCCCGATAAAATGAATATTTTATAACCACTTGTTTATTTTGCAAAATTTGCACATTTCACCCATTACCAAAGTATTATATCAAATTAACACCTTATTATTCACAATAATATTTAGAGAAAATTTATTTTGTTCATTAATAAGTTGGGGTCTTACAACCTCCCCTCCTTATGAAATTTCGTCCTCGAAATTGACGTACGTACCTGGTGTTTCGAAAAGGTGAGGATACCTTGCTTTCATTTCTGATTCTAACTCCCAGGTTATTTCTTCAATAGCATGGTTTCTCCACAAAACCTTAACTTGTGGTATAACCTTCGTGCGTAGAACATGCTCTTTCCTATCCAAGATCTTAACAGGTACCTCCTCGTACGTTAAATCTTCAGCTTCTCGTTTGGTTCTAACTCAATTATGTGGTTCGGGTCTTTAACATATTTACGAAGCACAGATATGTGAAAAATATTATGAACATGAGACATGTTTGGAGGTAATGCGAGTCGATGCGAGTCGATATGCCACATTTCCTATTCGGTCAAGAATTTTAATGGACCAACAAATCGTGGATTGAGCTTTCTTTTCTTCCCAAATCTTGTAACTCCTTTCCATGGTGCAACACGTAACAATACATGATCCCCAATACTAAATTCTACATCCTTTCGATGAAGATCCGCGTAACTCTTTTGTCGATCTTGTGCCGTTTGTATACGTTGTCGAATCGTTTGGATCTTTTCTGTAGTTATGCGCACCAATTCTGGTCCCAACAACGTTGCTTCACCCACCTCGTCCCAGCATACTGGAGAACGACACTTTCGTCCATACAAGGCTTCAAATGGAGTCATACCTATACTTGCCTGATAACTGTTGTTGTAGGAGAATTCCACCAGTGGCAAGTACTTATCCCAACTTCCTTTGAATCTAGAACACAGAGTCTTAATAGATCTTCAAGAGTTTGAATAGTCCTCTCTGATTGCCGTCCGTTTGAGGATGGTATGCTGAACTAAATCGTAAACCCGTGCCCATAGCTTTCTGCAAGCTAACCCAAAATCGTGAAGTGAATCTTGGGTCACGATCTGAAACTATGGATACTGGCATGCCATGCAATCTCACAATCTCGTTCACGTACATACTAGCAAGACGTTCAAGGGAATAAGTCTCACGTATAGGCAAGAAATGAGCAGACTTGGTTAATCTATCAACAATAACCCAAATCGCATCTATGCCTTGAGAAACCTTGGAAGACCCGTAACAAAATCCATAGTAATGTGTTCCCACTTCCATTTCGGAATCTCAAGTGGTTGCAATGGACCCTTTGGTACTTGATGCTCCGCTTTTACACGTTGACAAGTTAAACACCTCGAGATAAACTCCGCGATCTCTCTTTTCATATTGCTCCACCAAAATGTATGTCGAAGATCGTGATACATTTTGGTACTCCCAAGGATGGATTGCAAACGGTGTGTTGTGTGCCTCCATCATTATTCTATGCTTTAAGTCAAAATCGTTAGGAACACAAAGTCTGGAGTTGACTCGAAGTATTCCTTCTTCATCGATTCTTGCTTCTGAAATAGCACCTTCTTGCATTTTCTTCTTCATACGCATCAGCTCCATGTCCGTAGCTTGAGCAGCTTTAACTTTATCGATTAAAGTCAGTTCTACTCGTATATTTGATATCATCATGTGGGTACTTGGAGCCTTCATCTCTATCTCCATCCTTTGCAAGTCATACAAAATGGGCCTTTGTGTTAACAACATTGCACTCGTACCCGCATATGATCTTCTACTCAATGCGTCAGCTACTACGTTTGCTTTTCCAGGATGATATTGGATGGTATGATCGTAATCTTTCAACAGCTCAAGCCAACGTCGTTGCCGCATGTTGAGTTCCTTTTGGGTGAAAAAATATTTGAGGCTTTTATGATCTGTATAGATCTCCACTTTCTCCCCATACAGGTAGTGTCTCCAGATCTTCAACGCAAAAACGACTGCTGCCAACTCCAAATCATGAGTAGGATAATTCCTCTCATATTCTTTGAGTTGTCGTGAGGCATAGGCTATGACTTTCCCATGTTGCATGAGAACACATCCTAACCCTTTGCCTGAAGCATCGCTGTAGATAACAAATCCATCCGAACCAGATTGTATTGTCAAAACAGGTGCCGAAATGAGTCTCCTCTTGAGTTCTTGGAAACTCTTCTCACAATCCTCACTCCATACGAATTTTGTATCTTCCGAGTCAGCTGAGTTAACGGAGTAGCGATTCGAGAAAATCCTTCCACAAATCTCCGATAATAACCAGCTAAGCCCAGAAAGCTACGTACTTCGGTTACCGACTTCGGTTGCTCCCAACTTTGTATGGCTTCAATCTTCGCCGGGTCGACAGATACTCCATGTTTTGACACCACGTGCCCAAGGAATGCTACTTCCTCAAGCCAGAACTCGCATTTCTTCATTTGGCATATAGCTTGTTTTCACGAAGCCTTTGCAGTACCAGCTTCAAATGGCGCTCATGATCTTCACGGCTTTTGGAATAGATGAGGATGTCATCAATAAAGACAACAACGAACTGATCCAAATATTCTTTGAATACACGGTTCATCATATCCATGAAAGCAGCAGGAGCATTAGTCAATCCAAAAGACATGACTAAGAATTCATAATGCCCGTACCGAGTTCTGAAGGCAGTCTTTGGAATATCCTCAGTTTTAATCTTCAGCTGATGATATCCAGAACGAAGATCGATCTTTGAAAAGAATTGTGCTCCTTGTAACTGGTCAAAAGGTCATCAATGCGAGGTAGCGGATACCTATTCTTGATGGTGACATGGTTCAATTCTCGATAGTCGATACAAAGTCGCATTCTCCCGTCTTTCTTCTTTACGAATAAAACAGGAGCACCCCAAGGAGATGTACTAGGACGAATAAAACCGATGTCCAACAACTCCTGTATTGGACTTTTAACTCCTGAAGTTCAATAGGAGCCATTCGATATGAGGTTTTAGAAATGGGCTTTGTACCGGGTTCAAGGTCAATAAAGAATTCAACTTCACGTTCTGGGGGTAGACCAGGAAGTTCTTCAGGAAATACATCGGGAAATTCTCTAACAATTGAAATATTATTCAAATCTGACTTGTCTTTGTTCAAATCCATAACATGGGCTAAAAAAGCTTGACATCCGTTTTTCAATAAACGAATAGCTTTGTGGCTTGATATGACAGTGACTGATTTTAGTGGTTTAGTAGTTTGAATTCGTATGACAGGTTGGTTAGGAATATGAAAACTAACAACCTTACGAAAACAATCAATTTTAGCATGATGAGTGGTTAACCAATCAATTCCTAAAATCACATCAAAAGCAAGTATCTTTAAAGAGATAAGATCAACAGGTAATGTGATAGTGCCAACTTGGATCATGCAAGATTTATAAACTGTAGATGTAACGAAGGTTTCACCCAACGGAGTTTCAAAAGATAAGTTAAAGTCCAATTTCTCCGGAGTCAAGTTTAAACGTTGAGCACAAGCAGGAGAGATAAAAGAATGGGTAGAACCGGTATCTAATAAGTATAAACTTCGCAAGAGTTCAAGATTAGCTTACCCGTGATCACCTCGTTTGGGTTTCCTCGCGTTTTGGACAGTCACGACAAACGCCCTTCCAGGAACACGCGATTTCGACTTATCCGGAACAGCCTTCGGAGTCACCATCCCCGTTGAACTTGGTTTCGCTACAGACAATCTCGAGCTATATGACCTTCCTTTCCACAGTTATAACATACCTTGAATTGTTGTGAGCAGTTTGGGCTGATATGTCCCTCTTTCCCGCATTTGTAACATACGACCGGTGCTCGTTCTCCTCCCCTAAAAGCAGTTGATGTTTGTGCTGACGTCTTCACGTTATCATTGTTGTACCTTCTCTTCTTGAAATCTCCTCCGACTCGCTCCTTCTATTATCACGCCACGATTACCACCAGAGTGGTTACCGCTTTTGTCCGAATGTTTTCCTCCTGCTGGTTTTCATTGCTTCGATGACTGCCGCCACCGGTATGACCCTGGTTGTGGTCCCTCGGTTGCACATACTCATTATCTCGCTCTAATAATTGAGCCCTGTTTACAACATCTGAATATAAAAAAATTTATGAGAGATAAGATATTGCCGAATCTCGGGTTTTAGACCTCTCAGAAACATCCTTGTCATTCGTTCCTCATTTTCGACCAAATGAGGTGCAAACCTGGATAACTCTGCAAACTTCGCCTCGTACTGGGACCGTCATGTTGTTTTGTTCCAGTCTAATAAACTCAACCTCCTTCATATGACGAATACTTTCAGGAAAGTACTTGTCATTGAACAGTTTTTTAAATGTTTCCCAGGACATGTTGAGTGCGTCAGGCTGGGTACGCTTCACAGACTCCCACAGTAGTCTGCCTCACCGCGGAACATAAATGTGGCGAATGGAACCTTCTGTTCCTCCGTGCATCCCAAGACATCGAATATCTTGGTAATTTGCTTGACCCACGTTTCCGCCATGATCGGATCCGGCTTTCCCTTAAATTCTGGGGGTCCCAATTCTTTGAACTACTTAGCAGTGACAAACCGCGCGTTGTTATCATTTCCACCCGTATTCTGCACACGAGTCTCCCTCGTCTGATTTTGCATGAACTGCAAAAAGCTCCTAAACATTCCATCATTCATCGTTTGCTCGGTAACGTTGTTTACAGGAGGAATATTGCCTTCCTGTTGCACGTTCCCCTGGGTGGTGATCAAAGGTGTCTCCACGGTCTGATTTACTCCATTATTAACGTTCTCAGCTGCCATTCTTAAATACTGCCATAAAACAAGGGTTAATAGTCATGTCATATATTATCCCTATACTCTGACCGACCAAATAAACACCAAATAAACTTAGTCAGGTCATACTAGCGAAGGAATTCCCTGTCTCTCCCTCCTAGTTCTTGTCTCACATCTCAGCCAGGGATCATATCCCTAAGCTCTGATACCAACTGTGACGCCCCCAAAATAGGTATACAACACCCATTCTGAGTCGCCAAATACATGGTACAAAAAGCAAACTACAACTTCAATAATACAATTGTCGTGCAAAATACGACAACACATACTGTGAGTTTAAATACAAATATTGTCTTCTAGACAATATCCACACTCAAATAAGTCCTCATTACAATTATTCAAACACTATTTTACAGAAATAGTGAGGACTGCTAAAACATCTTTCTAGAACCATCACTCCATACCCCGACTAGATCCTGCTATGTTCTCACCTCCTGAGAAGAAAAATGGAACAAAAAGGAAAAGGGTGAGCTCAACTAGCCCAGTAAAGAATATTATGACTAAGATAATATACAACAAATTATCATTAGTATTCAACAGGGAAAAATCTGAAAGAATATAATCGACAACAAGTTTTAGATCAACAACTGCAGCGGAAACAACAAACCATTAGAAGAGTCAAGTAGAGAAAGAATTCTACTATCTTCTAAGATTTAAAAGTCCATCATCAATATTTTATCCCTGTAACATCAATATAATCATCTTTAACCAAATATTCATCTTTGCACTACAGGCCAAAGATATTCATTTGTATCATCAGTTGGTCATGTTCATCTCAACACCTGTTCATCTTTGCACTACAGGCCAAAGATATTCATCAAGTAATCATACATCTTTGCACTACAGGCCAAAGATATTCAGTAATATCATCATTTAGGACTGAGGATGATGAAAAATATCTTAAAAAAAACGAATCCAATGAGACAGAAGGACAAATAGTAAGGATTCGTATAACAGTTTATCCAAGATCAATAATACTTCATAATAATCAATTGTGAAGCAGAATTCAAAAATAAAGATCAAAACATGGATACAATCAAAGATAGTAACCATAATAGACATCTTGGACAAAAAGGGAAAATTTTATTTTTCGGTGAATAGTGTCATATTCGTGAATAGTGCCGTACACGTGAATAGTAATCCCGACACAAAAAGTTCCAAATTTGATAAAAAAACTCATATCAATATTTCAGCATAATGATATTGAAGAAAATAATATCATTTAAGAAGAAAATAATATCCCTTACCTCAAAATATCAGTACTTCTGGTCGGAATACCGGTATAAGGCTGAAAGAAACTTGCTCTGATGAATAGAAACTCTCAAAGTATCTAAATACTCACAAAATACACTCAATAATCTAGAGAGAGAAAGAGAGAAAACTTGTTTCTGGTGTGATTTTCAATTCTAACTTAGCCCTCTATTTATAGGAAAATTAGCACGGAAGCAGACTTGACCTGCAACCTGATGGCTTTACCTGCTACTATTCCCACCCACCACATTTGAATAAAATCTCAGCACATTCTTCACCAACCAAAAGTGGGGCCCACCAATTCTAGAATTTTCTCCCAAAATGATAAACTCCGAAAATTCAACAATTTCTGAACCAGTCATCTCGTAAAATTCATAATAAATCATACGTTCATTTTTAACGGTTCAAAATTTGTGGACATATACTCAACTTATATATGTATAACATATCCAAAAATTACCACGATCCAACGGTCGGATTAAAAATTATAACCCCCGCAATATTTCTCAAAAACCCGGATTGATTTTTAATACCTCCATTCCGACAAAAATACTGATAAAACACCTCAACATTAACTCCTTCATTTTTAACCACAAAAATATATCCCTCATTTATATCCACATAAAATAAATATTTCCTTATCATATGAATCAATAATTAATTATTCACAAATAATATTACAGAATCACATTTATGACAACCAGGCCGTTCCCAGGAAAGAGGGCGCTTTCCAATAAGGATTTCTCCTTACTGGCGCGCAATTAGATGACCAAACCTCTCCTTAGACAGAACTTTCTAGACATTGCCAATAATGCTATCTAATAATATTATTCAAATAATATGAATTATTGATCTGATAATAGAAAATACTGTGCAGCAACAATTATTGAAACAACAATAATATAAAATATCAATGCAACAATTATTGAATCAATAAAATAAAATATTGAACAATAACTACTGTAACAATTATTGAGTAGTGCTTTCCTTCGTAAGAATCAATTTAAAAATACTGTGCAATCCGTGTGCTATTGTGTAACCACGCGTATCACTGTATTTTAACCACCAGGTATTACAACAGTGTTAACGGTAACAACTACGCCGTTATTTATAAAACTCAATTTTTGTCGTTATCTTCATCCAATCGTTTTCCGTTATGGGGCCCACAAAAACTGCGCCGTCGTACGAATATTTCCCGACAGAAAGAATATTCCACGACCAAACGAATATTCCCGACAAAATGAATATTTTATAACCACTTGCTTTTTTTGCAAAATTTGCACATTTCACCCATAACCAAATATTATATCAAATTAACCCCTTATTATTCACAATAATAATTAGAGAAAATTTGATTTTATTCATTAATAAGTTGGGGTCTTACAACCTGCCCTCCTTATGAAATTTCGTCCTCGAAATTGACGTATGTACCTGGTGTTTCGAAAAGGTGGGGATACCTCGCTTTTATTTCTGATTCTAACTCCCAGGTCATTTCTTCAATAGCATGGTTTCTCCACAAAACCTTAACTTGTGGTATAACCTTCGTGCGTAAGACATGCTCTTTCCTATCCAAGATCTTAACAAGTACCTTCTCGTACGTTAAATCTTCGGCTATCTCGTCTGGTTCTAACTCAATAATGTGGTTCAAGTCTTTAACATATTTACGAAGCATAGATATGTGAAAAACATTATGAACACGAGACATACTTGGAGGTAATGCGAGTCTATAGGTAACATTTCCTATTCGGTCAAGAATTTTAAATGGACCAACAAATCGTGGATTGAGCTTTCCTCTCTTCCCAAATCTTGTAACTCCCTTCCATGGTGCAACACGTAACAATACATGATCCCCAATATTAAATTCCATGTCCTTCCGATGAAGATCCGCATAACTCTTTTGTCGATCTTGTGTCGTTTGTATATGTTGTCGAATCGTTTGGATCTTCTCTGTAGTCATTTGTACCAACTCTGGTCCCAATAATGTTGCTTCACCCACCTTGTCCTAGCATACTGGAGAATGACATTTTCTTTTATACAACGCCTCGAATGGAGCCACACCTATACTTGCCTAATAACTGTTGTTGTAGGAGAATTCCACCAATAGTAGGTACTTATCCCAACTCCCTTTGAAATCTAGGACACAGAGCCTTAATAGATCTTCAAGAGTTTGAATAGTCCTCTCTGATTGCCCATCCGTTTGGGGATGGTATGCTGAACTGAATCGTAAATCCGTGCCCATAGCTTTCTGCAAGCTAACCCAAAATCGTAAAGTGAATCTTAGGTCACGATCCGAAACTATAGATACTAGCATGCCATGTAATCTCACAATCTCATTCACGTACATACTAGCAAGACGTTCAAGGGAATAAGTCTCACGTATAGGCAAGAAGTGGGCAGACTTGGTTAATCTATCAACAATAACCCAAATCGCATCTATGCCTTGAGAAACCTTGAGAAGACCCGTAACGAAATCTATGGTAATGTGTTCCCACTTCCACTTCAGAATCTCAAGTGGTTGCAACGGACCCTTTGGTACTTGATGCTCCGCCTTTACACGTTGACAAGTTAAACACCTCGAGATAAACTTCGAGATCTCTCTTTTCATATTCCTCCACCAAAATGTATGTCGAAGATCGTGATACATTTTGGTACTCCCAGGATGGATTGCAAACGGTGTGTTGTGTGCCTCCATCATGATTTTATGCTTCAAGTCAAAATCGTTAGGAACACAAAGTCTGGAGTTGACTCGAAGTATTCCTTCTTCATCGATTCTTGCTTCTGGAATGACACCTTTTTGTACTTTTTTCTTCATACACATCAGCTCCATGTCCGTAGCTTGAGTAGCTTTAACTTTATCGATTAAAGTTGGTTCTACTCATATGTTTGATATCATCACGTGGGTACTTGGAGCCTTCATCTCTATCTCCATCCTTTGCAAGTAATACAAAATGGGCCTTTGTGTTAACAACATTGCACTCGTACCCGCATATGATCTTCTACTCAATGCGTCAGCTACTACGTTTGCTTTTCCAGAATGATATTGGATGGTATGATCGTAATCTTTTAGTAGCTCGAGCCAACGTCGTTGTCGCATGTTGAGTTCCTTTTGGGTGAAGAAATAATTGAGGCTTTTATGATCTGTATAGATCTCCACTTTCTCCCCATACAGGTAGTGTCTCCAGATCTTCAATGCGAAAACGACTGCTGCCAACTCCAAATCATGAGTAGGATAATTCCTCTCATATTCTTTTAGTTGTCGCGAGGCATATGCTATGACTTTCCCATGTTGCATGAGAACACATCCTAACCCTTTGCCTGAAGCATCGCCGTAGATAACAAATCCATCCGAACCATATGGTATTGTCAGAACAGGTGCCAAAATGAGTCTCATCTTGAGTTCTTGAAAACTCTTCTCACAATTCTCGCTCCAACCGAATTTTGTATCTTTACGAGTCAGCTGAGTTAACGGAGTAGCGATTCGAGAAAATCATTCCATGAATCTCCGATAGTAACCAGCTAAGCTTAGAAAGCTACGTACTTCGGTCACCGACTTTGGTTGCTCCCAACTTTGTATGGCTTCAATCTTCGTCGGGTCGACAGATACTCCATGTTTTGACACCACATGTGTGACGCCCCCAAAAATAACCAAACTTACCACAACGTCTCAATAATATAACATATTATACAGATGATACTATGACAATAATTTAAGAGATATGATGCAGTAATTACTGTAGCAATAATTGAGTATAGCTGAGTGACTTCTCACGTAAGCATCAATAATCAATACCGTGTGCTACTATGCAACCACGCGTATTACTGTACTTTTACTACCGAGTAGTTCAACAGTTTTAACGATTTTAACGGTAAACCTCAGCTGTTATTTTTATAGAAAGATAATTCTGTCGTTTTCTCAATCCGACAATAATTCCGTTGTGGGGTCCACCAATGATTGTGCCGTCGTACGAATATTCCCCGACAAAAAGAATATTCCCCGACCAAACGAATATTTTATAACAACTTGCTTACTTTGCAAAATTTATAAATATTACCCACAACTATAACATTATATCAAATTAACTCCATAATATTCAAAAATGATATTTATAGAAAATTCATCTTTATTTATAAAAGTTGGGGTCTTACAACCTCCCCTTCTTATGAAATTTCGCCCTCGAAATTAGGGTACGTTCCTGGTATGTCGAAGAGGTAAGGATACCTTGATTTCATTTCTGATTCTAACTCCCAAGTCATTTCCTCAACATCGTGGTTTCTCCACAAAACTTTAACTTGAGGTATAACCTTGGAGCGTAGAATATGTTCCTTCTTATCCAAGATTTGAACAGGAACTTCTTCATACGTCAAATCCTCCGCTATTTCGTCCGGTTCTAACTCAATAATGTGGTTCGGGTCTTCCACATATTTGCGTAACATGGATATGTGGAAAACGTTATGAACACGAGACATACTTGGCGGTAAAGCGAGTCTATAAGCCACAGTTCCTACTCGATCGAGGATTAAAAATGGACCGATGAATCGAGGATTTAGCTTTCCTCTCTTTCCAAATCTCGTAACTCCTTTCCATGGAGCAACACGTAAGAACACATGATCTCCTACATCAAATTCCACGTCCTTTCGATGAAGATCAGCATAACTCTTTTGTCGATCTTGTGAGGTTTTTATACGTTGTCGGATCGTTTGAATCTTTTCTGTAGTCATACGTACCAACTCCGGTCCCAACAACGTTGCTTCGCCCACCTCATCCCAGCATACTGGAGAACGACATTTTCTTCCATACAATGCTTCGAATGGAGCCATGCCAATACTTGCTTGATAACTGTTGTTGTAGGAAAACTCCACCAATGGTAAGAACTTGTCCCAACTTTCCTTGAAGTCAAAGACACAGAGTCTTAATAGATCTTCAAGAGTTTGAATAGTCCTCTCTGATTGTCCGTCCGTCTGAGGATGATATGCTGAACTAAATCGTAACTCCGTGCCCATAGCTTTTTGTAAACTAACCCAAAATCGTGAAGTGAATCTTGGGTCTCGATCAGAAACTATGGATACTGGCATACCATGCAGTCTTACAATCTCGTTTATGTACATACGAGCAAGACGTTCAAGTGTATAAGTTTCTCGTATCGGTAAGAAATGAGCAGACTTGGTCAATCTATCAACAATGACCCAAATCGCATCAATACCTTGAGAAACCCTAGGAAGACCGGTAACGAAATCCATGGTAATGTGCTCCCACTTCCATTCTGGAATTTCAAGTGGTTGCAATGGACCTTTTGGTACTTGATGCTCCGCTTTGACTCGTTGACAAGTTAGACACCTTGAGATAAACAACGCTATCTCTCTCTTCATATTGCTCCACCAAAATGTATGACGAAGATCATGATACATTTTGGTACTTCCAGGATGGATTGCAAGTGGTGTGTTGTGCGCCTCCATCATGATTTCATACTTTAAATCAGGGTTGTTAGGAACACAAAGTCTGGAGTTGACTCGAAGTATTCCTTCTTCATCGATTCTTGCTTCCGGCATAGCACCTTCTTGCACTTTCTTCCTCATACGCATCAGCTCCAGGTCTGTAGCTTGAGCAGCTTTAACTTTATCGATTAAAGTCGGTTCTACTCGTATATTCGCCATCATCACATGGGTCCTTGGAGTCTTTAACTCTATCTCCATCCTTTGCAAGTCACACAAAATGGGCCTTTGCGTTGTTAATATTGCACTTGTACCCGCATATGATCTTCTACTCAATGCGTCAGCTACCACGTTCGCTTTTCCAGGATGGTATTGAATGGTATGATCATAATCTTTCAACAGTTCAAGCCAACGTCGTTGTCGCATGTTGAGTTCCTTTTGAGTGAAGAAATATTTGAGGCTTTTATGATCCGTAAAGATCTCCACTTTCTCCCCATACAAGTAATGCCTCCAAATTTTAAGTGCAAAGACAACAGCTGCCAACTCTAGATCATGAGTAGGATAATTCCTCTCATATTCCTTGAGTTGTCTTGATGCATAGGCTATGACTTTTCCATGTTGCATGAGAACGCATCCCAACCCTTTGCTCGAAGCATCACTGTAGATGACAAATCCCTCCGAGCCAGATGGTATTGTTAGAACAGGTGCTGAAATGAGTCTCCTCTTGAGTTCTTGAAAACTCTGCTCACATTCTTCGCTCCAACCAAACTTTGTATCTTTCCGAGTCAGCTGAGTTAATGGAGTAGCGATTCGAGAAAATCCTTCCACGAATCTCCGATAATAACCAGCTAAACCAAGAAAGCTACGTACCTCGGTCACTGATTTAGGTTGCTCCCAGCTTTGAATAGCTTCAATCTTTGCCGGGTCAACCGATATTCCACGACTTGATACTACGTGCCCAAGGAATGCTACCTCCTCCAGCCAGAACTCGCATTTCTTCAACTTGGTATAAAACTTGTATTCACGAAGCTTTTGGAGTACCAGCTTCAAGTGTTGCTCATGATCTTCACGGCTTTTGGGATAAATAAGGATGTCATCAATAAAGACGACCACAAAGTGATCCAAATATTCCTTGAATACCCGGTTCATCATATCCATGAAGGCAGCAGGAGCATTAGTCAATCCAAAGGACATGACTAGGAATTCATAATGCCCGTACCGAGTTCTAAAAGCCGTCTTTGGAATATCCTCAGTTCTAACCTTCAGCTGATGATATCCAGAACGAAGATCGATCTTTGAAAAGAATTGTGCTCCTTGCAACTGGTCAAACAGGTCATCAATACGTGGCAATGGGTACCTGTTTTTGATGGTGACATGATTCAACTCCCGATAATCAATACAAAGTCGCATACTTCCATCTTTCTTCTTCACGAATAGAACAGGAGCTCCCCAAGGAGAAGTACTAGGACGAATAAAGCCAATGTCTAACAATTCCTGCAGTTGGATCTTTAACTCCTGAAGTTCAATAGGAGCCATTCGATATGGGGCTTTGGAAATGGGTTTTGTACCGGGTTCAAGGTCGATACAAAATTCAATTTCACGCTCTGGGGGTAGGCCAGGAAGTTCTTCAGGGAATACGTCAGGAAATTTATTAACAATAGAAATATCATTCAAAACTGACGTATTTTGTTTAGATCTGTGACATGAGCTAAGAAAGCTTGACATCCGTTTTTCAATAAACGAATAGCTTTATGGCTTGAGATGACAGTGATTGATTTTAATGGTTTGGTTGCTTGAATTCGCATAATAGGTCGATTAGGAATATGAAAGCTAACAACCTTACGAAAACAATCAATTTTTGCATAATGAGTAGTTAACCAATCAATCCCTAGAATCACGTCAAATGCAAGTATTTTTAATGAAATCAAATCGATAGCTAATGTGTGGGTACCAACTTGAACCAAACAAGACTTATAAACAGTGGAGGTAATGAAGGTTTCTCCCAACGGAGTTTTCACAGATAAGTCAAAGTCTAATTTCTCCGGAATCAAATTTAATCGATGAGCGCAAGTAGGAGAAATAAAAGAATGGGTTGAACCGGTATCAAATAAAGTATAAACTTCTTTAGAGTTTATGATAAGCTTACCCGTGATGACCTCATTCGGGTTCCTTGCTCTCTGGGAGTTCATAACAAACGCTCTCCCTTGCACAACCGGTTTTGACTTTTCTGGAACGGCTTTTGGTGCCTCCATCCTAGCTGAATTTGTCTTTGGTAAACGACAAAATCGGGCTAAATGACCTTCTCTTCCACAATTATAACATGCTTTGGACGGCATCGCGCAGTTTGGACTGATGTGCCCCTCCCCTCCACATTTGAAACATATGATAGGTGGTCGTTCTCCTTCCTTAACGACAGGTGCTTGTGCTGACGTCTTTCCATCATTGTTGAATCTCCTCTTCTTGAAATGTCCATTCTTATTGTTTTGGCCCTGATTACCACCGAAGTGGTTACCATTTCTGGCCTGTTGATTCCCTCCACGCTTGTTGTCACCGCTTCGATGACTGCTCTCACTGGTATTATCATTTTGCCGGCTGCTCTCTTTTGGTTGCGTTGTCTCGTTATCGCGCTCCACCAACTGAGCCCTATTTATAACATCTGAATACAAACACAGTTTATGAGAAACAAGATGTTGACGTATCTCCGGCTTCAAACCTCTTAAAAACATCTGCGTCATTCTTTCTTCATTATCCACCAGGTGGGACGCAAACCGGGATAACTCCGCAAATTTTGCCTCGTACTGCGACACGGTCATATTATTCTGCTCCAATTTGATGAACTCCATCTCCTTCATGTGACGAATACTCTCGGGAAAGTATTTGTCGTTAAACAGCTCTTGGAACTTCTCCCAAGACATCTTCAGTGCGGCAGGTTGAGTACGCTTTATCGATTTCCACCAGTAATCTGCCTCTCCTCGCAACATAAAGGCGGCAAAGGGAACCTTTTGCTCCTCAGAGCAACCCAAGACATCAAATATCTTGGTGATCTGCTTTATCCATGTTTCAGCTACAAGTGGTTTGGGTTCTCCCTTAAACTCCGGTGGTCCCAGCTCCTTAAACTGTTTAACGGTGACCGCCTGAGAGTTTCCAGTATTTCCACCTACGTTGTGGACAGGAGCCGCTTTCACCTGTTGTTGCATGAATTGCATAAAGCCTCTGAACATTTGATCATTCATCATTTGGTCAGTGTTGTTGTTTGCATGAGGATTGACACCTTCCTGATGCACATTATCCTGATTATTGATATGTGGTGAATCAACAGTCGTCTGTGCTCCATTGCTATTCTCAACATTCTCAGATGCCATTTTCAGATACTGCCACAAAATAAAAATTAATTGATATGTCATATATTATCCTTATATTATGACCGACCAATTAAATACCATGCAAATAAACTTAGGTATGTCATACTAGCGAAGGAATTCCCCGTCTCTCCCCTCCTAGTTCTATTCTCACATCTTAGCCAGGGATCATATCCCTAAGCTCTGATACCAACTGTGACGCCCCCAAAAATAACCAAACTTACCACAACGTCTCAATAATATAACATATTATACAGATGATACTATGACAATAATTTAAGAGATATGATGCAGTAATTACTGTAGTAATAATTGAGTATAGCTGAGTGACTTCTC
Source organism: Panax notoginseng (assembly GCA_016801055.1). Taxonomy (NCBI): domain Eukaryota; kingdom Viridiplantae; phylum Streptophyta; class Magnoliopsida; order Apiales; family Araliaceae; genus Panax; species Panax notoginseng. The sequence continues at coordinate 190,838,027 of CM029015.1, read as the reverse complement.
ACGTAAGCATCAATAATCAATACCGTGTGCTACTATGCAACCACGCGTATTACTGTACTTTTACTACCGAGTAGTTCAACAGTTTTAACGATTTTAACGGTAACACCTCAACTGTTATTTTTATAGAAAGATAATTCTGTCGTTTTCTCAATCCGACAATAATTCTGTTGTGGGGTCCACCAATAATTGTGCCGTCGTACGAATATTCCCGACAAAAAGAATATTTCCCGACCAAACGAATATTTTATAACAACTTGCTTACTTTGCAAAATTTATAAATATTACCCACAACTATAACATTATATCAAATTAACTCCATAATATTCAAAAATGATATTTATAAAAAATTTATCTTTATTTATAAAAGTTGGGGTCTTACAACATGCCCAAGGAATGCTACTTACTTAAGCCAGAACTCGCATTTCTTCAGCATGGCATATAGCTTGTTATCGCGAAGCCTTTGTAGTACCAGCTTCAAATGGTGCTCATGATCTTCACGGCTTTTGGAATAGATGAGGATGTCATCAATAAAGACAACAACGAACTGATCCAAATATTCCTTAAATACATGGTTCATCATATCCATGAAAGCAGTAGGAGCATTAGTCATTCCAAAAGACATGACTAAGAATTCGTAATGCCCGTACCGAGTTCTGAAGGTAGTCTTTGGAATATCCTCAGTTTTAATCTTCAGCTGATGATATCCAGAACGAAGATCAATCTTTGAAAAGAATTGTGCTCCTTGCAATTGGTCAAACAGGTCATCAATGTGAGGTAGTGGATACCTATTCTTGATGGTGACATGGTTCAATTCCCGATAGTCGATACAAAGTCGCATACTACGATCTTTCTTCTTTACGAATAACACCAGAGCACCCCAAGGAGGTGTACTAGGACGAATAAAACCGATGTCCAACAACTCCTTTAGTTGGACCTTTAACTCCTGAAGTTCAATAGGAGCCATTCGATATGGAGTTTTAGAAATGGGCTTTGTGTCAAGTTTAAGGTCAATAAAGAAATTAACTTCACGTTCTGGGGGTAGATCGGAAAGTTCTTCCGAAAATACGTCAGGAAATTCATTAACAACAGAAATTTTATTCAAATCTGACGTGTTTTTGTTCAAGTCCGTGACATGGGCTAAGAAAGCTTGACATCCATTTTTTAATAAACGAATAGCTTTATGGCTTGAAATGACAGTGATTGACTTTAATGGTTTAGTTGTTTGAATTCGCATAACAGGTTGGTTAGGAATATGAAAACTAACAACCTTACGAAAACAATCAATTTTAGCATGATGCGTGGTTAACCAATCAATTCTTAAAATCACATCAAAAGCAAAAATTTTCAACGAAATAAGATCGGCAGGTAATGTGATGGTACCGACTTGAATCAAGCAAGATTTATAAACAGTAGATGTAACGAAAGTTTCTCCTAACGGAGTTTCAATAGATAAGTCAAAGTCTAATTTCTCCAAAGTCAAGTTCAAACGTTGAGCACAAGCAGGAGAGATAAAAGAATGGGTAGAACCGGTATCTAATAAGGTATAAACTTCACAAGAGTTTATGATTTGCTTACCCGTGATCACCTCGTTCGGGTCCCTCGCGTTTTGGGCGGTCACGACAAACGCCTTTCCAGGAACCACTGACTTTGACTTGTCCGGAACAGCCTTCGGAGTCACTATCCCCGTTGAACTTGGTTTCACAACAAGATAATCTTTAGCTATATGACCTTCTTTTCCACAGTTATAACATACCTTGAACTGTTGTGGGCAGTTTGGGCTGATGTGTCCTTTTTTCCCGCATTTGTAACATACGACCGGTGCTCGTTCTCCTCCCCTAGAAACAGTTGGTGCTGACGTCTTCACGTTATCGTTGTTATACCTTCTCCTTTTGAAATCTCCGACTCGCTCCTTCAATTATCACGGCCACGATTACCACCAGAGTGATTACCGCTTTTGTCCGAATATTTTCCTCCTTGCTGGTTTTTATTGCTTCGATGACCGCTGCCACCGGTATGACTCTGGTTGTGGTCCCTCGGTTAAACATACTCATTATCTTTCTCTAATAATTGAGCCCTGTTTACAACATCTGAATATATAAAAAATTTATGAGTGATAAGATATTGCCGAATCTTGGGCTTTAGACCTCTCAGGAACATCCTCGTCATTCGTTCCTCATTCTCTACCAAATGAGGTGCAAACCTGGATAACTCTGCAAACTTCGCCTCGTACTGGGACACCGTCATGTTGTTTTGTTCCAGTATAATAAACTCTACCTCCTTCATATGACGAATACTTTCAGGAAAGTACTTGTCATTAAATAGTTTCTGAAACGTTTCCCAAGACATGTTGAGTGCGTCAGGCTGGGTACGCTTCGCAGACTCCCACCAGTAGTCTGCCTCACCGCGGAACATAAAGGTGGCGAATGGAACCTTCTGTTCCTCCGTGCATCCCAAGACATCAAATATCTTGGTAATTTGCTTGACCCATGTTTCCGCCATGATCGGATCCTGCTTTCCCTTAAATTCTGGTGGTCCCAACTCTTTGAACTGCTTGGCTGTGATAAGTCGCGCATTGCTAGCATTTCTACCCGTATTTTGTGCACGAGTCTCCCTCGTCTGGTTTTGGATGAACTACAAAAAACTTCTAAACATCCCATCATTCATCATTTGTTCGGTAGTGTTGTTTACAGGAGGAATATTGCCTTCTTGTTACACGTTCTCCTGGGTGGTGATCAAAGGTGTCTCCACGGTCTGATTCACTCTATTATTAACGTTGTCAGCTGCCATTCTAAAATAATGCCATAAAACAAGGGTTAATAGTCATGTCATATATTATCCCTATACTTTGACCGACCAAATAAATACCAAATAAATTTAGTCAGGTCATACTAGCGAAGGAATTTTCCGTCTCTCCCCTCCTAGTTCTTGTCTCACATCTCAGCCAGGGATCATATCCGTAAGCTTTGATACCAACTGTGACGCCCCCAAAACAGGTATACATCAATCATTATGAGTCACCAAATACATGGTACAAAAATAAATACAATCTCAGTAATACAATTGTCGTGCAAAATACGACAACATATATACTGTGAGTTTGAATACAAATAGAGAGTATAAAAACTCAAAAGGAGTCCTCATTATAATTATTGATACACTATTTTATAAAATAGTGAGGACTGCTAACACCACTGACTGAAAACATCACTCCGTACCCCGACTAGTTCCCGCTATATTATCGCCTCCTGAGAAAAATGGAACAAAAAGGGTGAGCTCAACTAGCCCAGTAAAGAATATTATGACTAAGATAATATACAACAAATTATCATTAGTATTCAACAAGGAAAAATCTGATAGAATATAATCGACAACAAGTTTTAGATCAACAATTGCAGCGAAAATAGCAATACATTAGAATAGTCAAGTAGAGAAAGAATTCTACTATCTTCTAATATTTAAAAGTCCATCATCAATATTTTATCCCTGTAACATCAATCAATATACATCTTGAATCAAATATTCATCTTTGCACTACAAGCCAAAGATATTCATTTGTATCACCAGTTGGTTATGTTCATCTCAACACCTGTTCATCTTTGCACTACAGGTCAAAGATATCCATCAGGTAATCATACATCTTTGCACTACAGACCAAAGATATTCAGTAGTATCATCATTTAGGACTGAGGATGATGAAAAATATTTTAAAGAAAACGAATCCAGTTAGATAAAAGAATAAATATTAGGGATTCGTATTACAGTTTATCCAAGTTCAATAATACTCCATAATAACCAATTTTGAAGCAGAATTCAAAAATAAAGATCAAAATATGGATACAATTAAAGATAGTAACCATAATAGACAACTTGGATAAAAAGAAGAAAATTTTATTTTTCGGTGAATAGTGCCATATTCGTGAATAGTGCCGTATACGTGAATAGTAACGTATACGTGAATAGTAACCCCGATACAAAAAGTTTAAATTTGATAAAAAGTTTATACCAACATTTCGGTATAATGATATTGAAAAAAATATCATTTTAAGAAGAATATAACACCCCTTACCTCAAAATATCAGTACTTCTGATCGAAATATCGGTATAAGGCTGAAGGAAACTTGCACTGATGAATAGAAACTCACAAAATACACTCAATAATCTAGAGGGAGAAAGAGAGAAAACTTGTTTCTGGTATGATTTTCAATTCTAACTTAGCCCTCTATTTATATAAAAATGTTAGCACGCCGAAGCAGACTTAACCTGCAACCTGATGGCTTTATCTGCTACTATTCCCACCCACCACATTTGAATAAAAATCTCAGCACAAAAATGATAAATTCTGAAACTTCAACAATTTCTGAACCAGTCATCTCTTAAAATTCATACCAAATCATACGTTCATTTTTAACGGTTCAAAACTTGTGGATATATACTCAACTTATATATGTATAAAATATCCAAAAATCACAACGATACAACAGTCGGATTAAAAATTATAACCCCCGCAATATATCTCAAAAACCCTGATTGATTTTTAATACCTCCATTCCGACAAAAATATTGATAAAACACCTCAACATTAACTCCTTAATTTTTAACCACAAAATATATCTAACATTTATATTCACATAAAATAAATATTTCCTTATCATATGAATCAATAATTAATTATTCACAATTAATATTACAGAATCACATTTATGACAATCAGGCCGTTCCCAGAAAAGAGCGGGCTTTCCAATAAGGATTTCTCCTTACTGGTGCGCAATTAGGTGACCAAACCCCTCCTTAGACAGAAGTTTCTAGACATTACCAATAATGTTATCTAATAATATTATTCAAATAATATGAATTATTATTCTGATAATGGAAAATACTGTGCAGTGACAATTATTGAAACAACAATAATATAAAATATCAATACAGCAATTATTGAATCAATAAAATAAAATATTGAACAGTAACTACTGTAACAATTATTGAGTAGTGCCTTCCTTCGTAAGAATCAATAATTTAAAAATACTGTGCAATCCGTGTGCTACTGTGCAACCACGCGTATTACTGTATTTTAACTATCAGGTATTTCAACAGTGTTAACGGTAACAACTACGCCGTTATTTATAAAAATTCAATTTTTGTCGTTATCTTCATTCAATCATTTTTCGTTATGGGGCCCATAAATAGATACGCCGTCGTACGAATATTCCTCGACAGAAAAAATATTCCACGAATATTCCCCGACAAAATGAATATTTTATAACCACTTGTTTATTTTGTAAAATTTGCACATTTCACCCATAACCAAAATATTATATCAAATTAACACCTTATTATTCACAATAATAATTAGAGAAAATTTGATTTTATTCATTAATAAGTTGGGGTCTTACAATTTGCCTGGTCTGCTGCTTACAGTTACGCAACTTAGTTCTATCTTTAATTCAACGACCTATCATTCATTATATTGTTCTATCAATTAGAATAACATATCATAACACATAGTACTGTTGTTCACAGTCAACACATAACTTAATCGCATTGTCACATAGTTATATCAGTCATTGGATCATAAACAAACATTTATACAGTCAAACTATATAGGTTCAAATCAATTTCGATAGAATTTTGGTGTACCGACGGCTTTATCGGGTAATTATCGAGGTAAAAACTCTATCATGTAGTTCAATATTATCATGGATATTTTAAATACCAGTCACATTATTTTTAAATGCCTTATAATAATTTTTAAATAATTATTATAATTTATCTTGATTTTTCAAACTCTAGAATCATTATTAAATGATTTAAATATTAGATAATTCTATCATCATTAATATTAAGATAATATTAAAATATTACTGCAACCCTTGCCAAAATATCAAAGTTATTTATAATAACTAAAAATATTTTTAAAGTATTAATATTACCCTTAAATAATTTTTAAAACATTAAAAATTATTTTTAAATAATTACCATTAATATTAAAATATTAAGGTATTACTCGTTAAAATATTAAAAGTTATTTATAATTATTAAAATATTTTTAAACCATTTATATCCTTTTTAAATGATTTTTAAATCAATAAAATCATTTTTCAATCTATTTATTTAATATAATTATTAAGTAAATCTAATATCATTAATATTAAATAATTAATAAAATTTACTTTAAAATATTGACAATAATATATTATAACTTAAAATATTATTAAATACCTTATTATCATTTAAAATGATTTTTAATATAATAAAATCATTTTTAACTAATTTATTTAGTGCATTTATTAAGTAAATAATATTCAAATAATTACTAATATTTATGGAAAATATGCCAAATTATTAAAAGTTAATTTTTATGACTTGAAATAATTTTTAAAACTGATTTTATAATTTTTAGAATTTATTTACTATTTTTAAATGATTTTTTTAGAATTTATTTCTATTTTTAAATTATTTTCCGAAAATTAGAAAATAAAAATAATAGAAACCGTCGCTATAGCCTTTAGCGACAAAATCTGTCGCCTTAGGTGTTCTTGAGCTCAAGAACACTAACATGCAGTGATGAAGGTGTCATGTTTGACCACCTCCTATTCTCTATATAAACATGATCTGAGCTAACTAAGACACTGACATTGTAGTATTGTTGTAACACTACAAGGTCCAACTATCATCTAAGTCATAACACATTACAACAAGGAGATCTAGCCCACCAAACTAACTGTCAGAACTTCCTGGGTTACCCAGAAACCCAGTCAGCTTCGAGTAGACAGTTTGAAGCTTAATTTCCTTCGAGTTCTGTTAATTGCTAAAGCGTTCTAATGGGTCAGGGTTGTAGTCTTCATGTCAGAGTACATATATCATTCATCAGGTTAGTCAAACAACATCAGGTTCATAAGATATCACACGGTCAAACCTTGTCAGAGACAACGTTCATCAGTTTTCTAGGTTACCCAGAAAACTGAGTTCGTGCTCGTCCAAGCCAGTTTGACCATCGATTAGTTACATTCTATTTGTTATCTAAGTGATATAAAGGTACAGATCTAAAGCCCACATAGCAGTTTATAACATAGATACAAAAACATCATCAAAACTCATAACACATGACAATTATTAGTCCTCGAAAAGCTTGTCAGACATGATCTGGGCAGTTTCTGGGTTACCCAGAATTGCCCAGTCATGCTCGGTCAACCGAGTTTGACCAAGAATAACATGAAATTTACATATCCTCTGACCCTGATTCCAGTTCTAGCTTAAAGATATCATATCATACTACAAGTTTAAACATTTAAACAACAAAAATAATAACCAGATAAAGATATATGTTGTCTGACATTCGGTTGTCAGACCACTTTTGAAAATTTTCCAAATTTTGTAAAAACTTAAATTTGAGCATATAAATGTTATGGATTCACTAAATACCAACCCAGATAATGGATTAACATAACATATAACATGTTTAAACACAGAAACAACAAATCCATCATAGCATACTAAATCAAGTTTTATTGGCTTATGGTTTACCTTTAAGCTTTGATTTTTGATTCTGACCTTCTGATCTGTTAATGGTAAATGTGGGGCTTGCTTATGGGACTGAAATGCTCAAACAATTCGTGGGTTAGAGAGTGAGAAGCTTGGTGGTGTGTTTGTGAACAATTGGGACAAAATTATGAACTTTCCTCTCTCTCAATCTATATATAATTTGATGCAAGGACCATGGCTGATCATGAGGGCAGGTTTTGGACTGATTAAAGGCTAGTACTAAGCCACATGGCTAGCTAAAGTTGGTCACCAACTAAAGTTATGGCAAGTTTTACAAGTTATCTATTAAATAATGCAAGAAGGGCAATTTGGTCATTTGGTGTTTACTTTTAGTGGCAAGGTTGACAATTCCTTTCTAACCCTTAGGGTTTGAACAATAGGGTTTAACCCTAAGGGTTCCTAAACTTATAATCTAGATTTGTGTAATAAGGGCAAAATGGGAATATTAATTTCTAGAAATGTGAATTAGGGTTCCCTAATTGAATTAGGTTTCCTAATCACTTTAGACTTGTAAAATAGGCTTTATAAAATACTAATTACTATTAAGCTTGCTAAATTAATAATTAGGGTTTATAACTTAGCAATTAGGGTTTTGATTTAATAATTAGGGTTTTTAAATATTAATTAGGATTTACCTAATTAATATTAAACATAATAATGGTCATTAACTACATAATACATAACTTAACGAATCTTATAGTCAAAATTGACTCATGTACTATAGTTTATCAGTAATGCTAGGGTTTGTATTGTTTCTCCATATCTGTTCCTCAAATTACATTACACACATATCATGCATGTTTATATTACTGAAACATAAATAATATTATATTATTATTCTCATTCCTTATTCAAAATCCAGACTTAGGGTTTTGAATTTATATTTGATATAATCTTCATACATACCATTATTAATTAAGTTAAAATGATTAACTTAACTAATATAATAGAATACATATCATAATATCCTAATAATCATATATACAATAATCATATTTTTATGGAAAATAGATATTAAATATTTTATTACAAAATTAATTTATTATAAGAATATCATCTATAATGATCAATAATTCTTAAAAAGAATTTATTTATAATTATTCATCTAATAAATAATTTTATTTATCACATATATACATATAATTTACTTTGCACATATTCCCACCTTTATATATATATAAAAAAATTTATTCGCAAATTTTTTTATTGAAAATATTGGGTTATTACATCCACCCTCCCTTATAAAGATTCCGTCCTCGGAATCACCGCTTTAAAACCTATAAACACTAGGGCAAATAGCATACACAGTCATTTCAAGTAGATCTCGATCAGATTCGATCGAACTGATCTTTAATTACTCAACATAAAGCTTGTCTATCTAATTCTACAGAAATTTGACTTCTAACAGAACTCAAATTTCTCCTTCAAATTTTTTTTATAACATAATTTGCTTATTTTTTAAAAAAAAACATATATACGAAAATACAATTTATACGAATAATACCTGAAGTTCCATCCCCAGCTGCTACGGTATCCTGAACCGTCATGTTGAAGATTCTTGCGGTTGATTTCGTCGAAGTTGGTCCCGTTATCGCCTTTGTTCCACTGCCTTTTCCCGCATTCACACTTCCTATATCCATTCTCCTTTTTGGACAGTCCTTCACCTTATGCTCTGTGGATCCACACAGAAAACATCCATTGCTCATCCTAGGATTGGGGCAGTTAGGAGCGATATGTCCCTCCTGCCCACACTTGTAGCACACAAACTTTCCCTTAAAACACTCACCTGAATGACTCTTCCCACAATTCTTACACTGCACAATCTGCTTTTTCACACCTTCTTACTTGACTTGGACAATCCCAACATTGCTCCACTTCCTTTTCTCACCCCTACTTCCACTACCTACTTCCACCTTCCCATCTCCCTCACCCTTATTCTTTCTCTCCTTATTGTAGAGGTTCATGGCCTCACTTCCCCCTTCAGCTATGATAGCCTTTTCTAAGAGTGCGGCAAATGTATTGATCTGCAACACTGCCACCTTATTGTAGAGCCAGGATTTTAGGCCTAGCTCAAACCTTTTTGCCTTTCTAGCCTCCGCATCCACTTGGTGCGGAGCGAACCTAGCTAATTCATTAAACTTTGCAGCATACTCCGCAACTGTCAAGTTCTCCTGCTTCAATTCTAAACACTTCACCTCCATCCTAGCCTGTACACTAGCCGAGAAATAGTTCTAAAAAAATAGCGTCTTAAACCTAGTCTATGCTATCACTACTTCTCCGGCCCTAGCTTGATTTGCCTCCCCCAGAAATTCGTCTCTCCTTTCATCATATAGGTGGCAAAAGATGTTTTTCCCCTCATCTACCCTAGCAACTACAAACGCTTTTTCTATTTCCTTAACCTAAGTTTGGGCTTCTATCGGGTCAGTGGTACCTCTAAATTCGGGCGGTCCTACGGCCTTAAAATCCTTGAAGTTCGCAAATCGATTGTTTGGTTGATTCCCCGCGATCGGCATTCCATTCTGCATGGCTTGAGCTACCATGTTCGCGAAATTCTACATCAGGTCTGGTTGTTGTCTTCCAGCATTGTTGACAGATTCTTCTGCCCTTTGGTTTTGAGTTTGACGCCTTAGCGGCATTTTCTGGTTAAATAAAATAAAATCTATATTTTATTAACTTACATTCTAAACCTTATCGTATAAGTTTAATATTTCAAACTTATTCTATACATCAAACATAGATTCATATTTATTCGACTAATTCATAGTACATAGTATAGCACATACTGCTTTAAACATCCGATATCCCTTTGTGACCACAAAAGTCGGGAGTCGCTACTATAACTTACACCAAAGTTAGGATTATTATAATACACACGTACATTACCAAACATACATAATTAAATATTAATTCTACCTATTTCCTACACCTCTTTCCTGATTCTGGACAACCCTTCGCCTGATGACCTTCCAATCCACAAATAAAACATGCACCTGATTTATAGTCGGGACAATACAGAGTGGTATGTCCTTCATAACCGTAAAGATAACATATCTTTTTCCATTCCTTCTTATCGAATTTTCCTAAGTTGTGGCCTTCTATCTTCCTTTTCCCCTTCTTGCTCGGAGCTACACACGATATGTTGCTTGTGGCTCCCATTTGATCAATTTGGATCTTAAGCTTATCTTGTTCTTCCATTGTTTCTAATAAGACTTTTCGTAGTTGACTATTCAACAGCTTTTCTATTTTCCACAACTTTTCCAGAGAAGAAACCTTGTTCCTCAGATCCTGCACCTCCGTTGACGCTTGTTCAGCTTCAACTTTAGTGTCCGAATCACTATCTGTCAGCTCCACCATTTCTGGGTCCGATATTGTATTTTCTAAAATGATCACCTCATCAAGGTTATCTTCAACGTGAGCCTCTATTTCAGCTATTGGCTTTGACATTGGCTCGGTTATGGAGATTGACTCCTCCTTTACGATCCGAAGGTATCCTAATCCTCTTCCTCCTGACATCTACACACAATTTATTTAGATACACACAACAAACAATAATTTTATATAAGTTATCTTTTACTTGATTTGACGATGAATTTATTCAATTCATCTCCCTTAAACTCTATACGAGTTATTTATATTTTCATCGTTTTCTTCTGCTCTAGGGTTATAGCCTAAGGTCTACTCCCACCTACAGTTTCTAACCCTAAAGCTCTGATACCAACCTGTGACGCCCCCAAATTCAAGTACTTAAAACCCGAATTCAGTGCTTCACGATACCATTTCTTTGAGCGGAATAATAATAATATTGTCATAAATATCAAACTTAAATTACATAACAGAGTTGTCTAAATCCCAGGTACGCGACCTTTAAAACATTTCATTACATAATAGATAATAAAGATCATCAACTTATTTAACTCTAGTTATTACATAAGATAACACAAACTTATTCTGCTAGCTTTCCTTTTCCTTTGTTCTTGCCTGAACCTTCGGGTCGATCATACATAGCTAAAAACATTTAATTTAAGCAAGGATGAGCATTTGAGTACCCAGCAAGTAATAACAATTATAAATATTAGTTGAAAGGATTAAATATTTTCTTTGTACTACCCTTCTACAACAAATCAATGGTTGTGAAGTAATCTGAACTGATAATAATAACATAACAATTCTCTATCAAATTTTTGAAACTACGTACTAACTGTAAATAGGGTTAAGGTGACATACTATGAATATTGTTCTCAATTTTCGAATAAGTTTAGCAGAACTTCATCCGCAAACCGTCATAACTTACGGGCACGGGGGGGTGATCAGCCCGTTATACCTTGTATTGATTAATACTATATGTAAGAGCGATATTATCGTTCACTCTGTCCGCCTTGGGCGCGTAAAAGTTTTTCTATGTTCGGGATGTTCATACTTAGTCTGGAATTCGAACCAAAATTATTTGATTGGATACAAAAAGGCTGTGACGCCCCCAAAATTAGGTATACATCACCCATCTTGGGTCGTCAGATACATAGTACAGAATACAAATATAACTTGCTAATACAACTGTCGTGTACAATACGACAAAACATAAACTGTGAGTTTGAATACAAATATTATCTTCTAGAGAGTATTCATACTCAAAAGGAGTCCTCATTATATTTATTAACACACCATTACATAGAATAGTGAGGACTACTAACTAATACTATCATTCGGACCATCACTCCGTTCCCCGACTTGCCCCAGCTACGTTCTCATTTCCTGAAGAGAATAGTGAAAGAAAGGGTGAGCTCAACTAGCCCAGTAAGAAATATTATGACTAAGATAATGCATAATAAATTATCATTAGCCTTCAACAATGTTAAACTGATAAAATATAATAGACATCAAGTTTAACAGCAGCGGAACAAGCAATCCATTAAAAGAGTCAAATAGAAAATAAACTCTACTATCTTTTATGATTTAAAAGGTTTTTCAACACTGTGATCGCTGGGACTCAGCTTAATAAAATAATCCACATCATCGAATCACCCCTGCACTACGGCCAAGGATATTCGTGTATTCATTAATGGTCATGATCATGCCAACAACTGTCCATCAACGCACTACGGGCCAATAAGGACTTTTACCACATCATTTGTAACATTACGGTCATGATTATACCGAATAATCCCTGGTCATAATCATACCAAGTCCATCTATGCACTACAGGCCACAGATGACTTTTAATATTTTATAAACATGAGGATGATGACAATGATATAAGAATTCAATAAAATAAGTTCAAGAATTAATTTATCCAAGAATTAACAACGTCCAAATTGTCAACATGATACTGCTTTGTGGAGTAAAATTCAAGAATGCTTAGAAGAATATTTTCATGAAAAGATACTGGATGAAACGCAATTATCAAGGATATTGAACAAATTTCATGGAGTATAGAAGTCAAAACTTAACCAACTGAGTATAATAAAGAATGGAATAATAAAAGAAATCACCATGCATGCGATAGACCGCACAGACAAGTTATTCCCACAGAATAATAAATAATAGAATCAGGTCCGGCGTAAAACGCACAGACAGGATATTTCAACAGAATAATAATAAAGACGGAACCAGGTCCGGTGTAAAACACACAGACAAGATGTTCCAACAGAATAATAATAAAAATGGAACCAGGTCCGGTGTAAAACACATAGACAGGATGTTCCAACAGAATAATAATAAAGACGGAACCAGGTCCGGTGTAAAACACACAGACAGGATGATCCAACAGAATAATAATAAAAACGGAACCAGGTCCGGTGTAAAACACACAGACAGGATGTTCCAACAGAATAATAGAAGAATGTCACCAAGTATAGGGTAGGCCGCGTATACAGGTTATTCTAACAGAATAATAAGAAATAGAATAATAACAGTTCTCTTCATGAATAAGAAAGAATAACACCCCTTACCGTTTTAAAGAAGAGCTGAAATAAGGAAGTAGTTAAGTAGCAAAATACTCTTCTTCTCTCTCTCTCTATAGTTTCTCTCTCTAGAATTCAGTGAATTCGTAAGAAATAATGAAGGAATGAGCTGCTATTTATAGAAAAATAGAATGCATAGTAACTAATCCATGAACGGTCCAGATTGATTACTTTAATCTGACGGTCCATATTTAAAAAAAAATCTTTTAAATAAAATATAATATATTCTATTTATAGAATAACTTTAATAAAGTATTCTATTTTATATAAAAAGATGTTTCTGTTTTATTACGTTAATAATACGAATAAAATAAAACGTCATTATCGCTAAATAATTCATATTATTAACTGACAATAATTGAATCAAATTGAGTGACTTCTCACATAAGCATTAATAATCAATACCGTGTGCTACTATGCAACCATACGTATTACTGTACTTTTACTACCGAGTAGTTCAACAGTATCAATGGTAAAACTTCCGCTGTTATTTTTAATAAAATATTTTTGTCGTTTTCTCAATCCGACAATAATTCCGTTGTGGGGTCCACCAATGATTGTGTCGTTGTACGAATATTTCTTGTTAAAACGAATATTCCCCGACCAATCGAATATTATATAACAACTTGCGTACTTTGCAAAATTTATAAATTTTACCCACAACTATAACATTATATCTAATTAACTCCATAATATTCAAAAATGATATTTATAGAAAATTCGCCTTTATTTATAAAAGTTGGTGTCTTACAACCTCCCCTTCTTATAAAATTTCGCCCTCGAAATTAGGGTACGTACCTGATATGTCGAAGAGGTAAGGATACCTTAATTTCATTTTAGATTCTAACTCCCAAGTCATTTCCTCAACATCGTGGTTTCTCCACAAAACTTTGACTTGAGGTATAACCTTGGAGCGTAGAATATGTTCCTTCTTATCCAAGATTTGAACAGGAACTTCTTTATACGTCAAATCCTCCGCTATTTCGTCCGGTTCTAACTCAATAATGTGGTTCGGGTCTTCCACATATTTGCGTAACATGGATATGTGAAAAACGTTATGAACACGAGACATACTTGGCGGTAAAGCGAGTCTATAAGCCACAGTTCCTACTTGATCGAGGATTAAAAATGGACCGATAAATCGAGAATTGAGCTTTCCACTTTTTCCAAATCTCGTAACTTCTTTCCATGGAGCAACACGTAAGAACACATGATCTCCTATATCAAATTCCAGTATCGAAATCCATGGTAATGTGCTCCCACTTCCATTCTGGAATTTCAAGTGGTTGCAATGGACCTTTTGGTACTTGATGCTCCGCTTTGACTCGTTGACAAGTTAGACACCTTGAGATAAACAACGCTATCTCTCTCTTCATATTGCTCCACCAAAATGTATGACGAAGATCATGATACATTTTGGTACTTCCAGGATGGATTACAAACGGTGTATTGTGCGCCTCCATCATGATTTCATACTTTAAATCAGGGTTGTTAGGAACACAAAGTCTGGAGTTGACTCGAAGTATTCCTTCTTCATCGATTCTTGCTTCCGGCATAGCACCTTCTTGCACTTTCTTCCTCATACGCATCAGCTCCAGGTCTGTAGCTTGAGCAGCTTTAACTTTATCGATTAAAGTTGGTTCTACTCGTATATTCGCCATCATCACATGGGTCCTTGGAGTCTTTAACTCTATCTCCATCATTTGCAAGTCACACAAAATGGGCCTTTGTGTTGACAATATTGCACTCGTACTTGCATATGATCTTCTACTCAATGCGTCAGCTACCACGTTCGTTTTTCCAGGATGGTATTGAATGGTATGATCATAATCTTTCAACAGTTCAAGCCAACGTCGTTGTCGCATGTTGAGTTCCTTTTGAGTGAAGAAATATTTGAGGCTTTTATGATCCGTAAAGATCTCCACCTTCTCCCCATACAAGTAATGCCTCCAAATTTTAAGTGCAAAGACAACAGCTGCCAACTCTAGATCATGAGTAAGATAATTCCTCTCACATTCCTTAAGTTGTCTTGATGCATAGGCTATGACTTTTTCATATTGCTTGAGAACGCATCCCAACCCTTTGCTCGAAGCATCACTGTAGATGACAAATCCCTCCGAGCCAGATGGTATTGTTAGAACAGGTGCTGAAATGAGTCTCCTCTTGAGTTCTTGAAAACTCTGCTCACATTCTTCACTCCAACCGAACTTTATATCTTTCTGAGTCAGCTGAGTTAATGGAGTAGCGATTCGAGAAAATTCTTCCACGAATCTCCGATAATAAACAGCTAAACCAAAAAAGCTACGTACTTCGGTCACTGATTTAGGTTGCTCCCAGCTTTGAATAGCTTCAATCTTTGTCGGGTCAACCGATATTCCACGACTTGATACTACGTGCCCAAGGAATGCTACCTCCTCCATCCAGAACTCGTATTTCTTCAACTTGGCATAAAGCTTGTATTCACAAAGCTTTTGGAGTACCAGCCTCAAGTGTTGCTCATGATCTTCACGGCTTTTGGAATAAATAAGGATGTCATCAATAAAGACGACCACAAAATGATCCAAATATTCCTTGAATACCCGATTCATCATATCCATGAAGGCAGCAGGAGCATTAGTCAATCCAAAGGACATGACTACGAATTCATAATGCCCGTACCAAGTTCTAAAAGCCGTCTTTGGAATATCCTCAGTTCTAACCTTTAGCTGATGATATCCAGAACGAAGATCGATCTTTAAAAAGAATTGTGCTCCTTGTAACTGGTCAAACAGGTCATCAATACGCGGCAATGGGTACCTATTTTTTATGGTGACATGATTCAACTCCCGATAATAAATACAAAGTCGCATACTTCCATCTTTCTTCTTCACGAATAGCACATGAGCACCCCAAGGAGAAGTACTAGGACGAATAAAGCCAATGTCTAACAATTCCTGCAGTTGGATCTTTAACTCCTGAAGTTCAATAGGAGCCATTCGATATGGGGCTTTGGAAATGGGTTTTGTACCGGGTTCAAGGTCGATACAAAATTCAATTTCACGCTCTGGGGGTAGGCCAGGAAGTTCTTTAAGGAATACGTCAGGGAATTTATTAACAATAGAAATATCATTCAAAATTGACATATTTTTGTTTAGATCCGTGACATGAGCTAAGAAAGCTTGACATCCGTTTTTCAATAAACGAATAGCTTTATGGCTTGAGATGACAGCGATTGATTTTAATGGTTTGGTTGCTTAAATTCGCATAATAGGTCGATTAGGAATATGAAAGCTAACAACCTTACGAAAACAATCAATTTTTGTATGATGAGTAGTTAACCAATCAATTCCTAGAATCACGTCAAATGCAAGTGTTTTTAATGAAATCAGATCGACAGGTAATGTGTGGGTACCAACTTGAACCAAACAAGACTTATAAACCGTGGATGTAATGAAGGTTTCTCCCAATGGAGTTTCAACAGATAAATCAAAGTCTAATTTTTCCGGAGTCAAATTTAATCGATGAGCGCAAGTAGGAGAAATAAAAGAATGGGTAGAACCGGTATCAATTAAAGTATAGACTTCGTTAGAGTTTATGATAAGCTTACCCGTGATGACCTCATTCGGGTTCCTTGCTTTCTGGGAGGTCACAACAAACGCTTTCCCTTGCACTACCGGTTTTGACTTTTCTGGGACGGCCTTTGGTGTCTCCATCTTGGCTGAACTTGTTTTTGGTAAACGACAAAATCGAGCTAAATGACCTTCTCTTCCACAATTATAACATGCTTTAGACGGCATCGCGCAGTTTGGACTGATGTGCCCCTCCCCTCCGCATTTGAAACATATGATAGGTGGTCGTTCTCCTTCCTTAACAACGGGTGCTGGTGCTGACGTCTTTCCATCATTGTTGAATCTCCTCTTTTTGAAATGACCATTCTTATTATTTTGGCCCTGATTACCACCGAAGTGGTTACCATTTCTGGCCTGTTGATTCCCTCCACGCTTGTTGTCACCGCTTCGATGACTGCTCTCACTGGTATTATCATTTTGCCGACTGCTCTCTTTTGGTTGCGTTGACTCGTTATCGCGCTCCACTAACTGAGCCCTATTCACAACATCTGAATACAAACACAGTTTATGAGAAATAAGATGTTGACGTATCATAGGTTTCAAACCTCGTAAAAATATTCGCGTCATTCGCTCTTCATTATCCACCAAGTGGGACGCAAACTGGGACAACTCAACAAATTTAGCCTCATACTGCGACACGGTCATATTATTCTGCTCCAATTTGATGAACTCCACCTCCTTTATGTGACGAACACTTTCAGAAAAGTATTTGTCATTGAACAGCTCTTGGAACTTTTCCCAAGACATCTTCAGTGCGGCAGGTTGAGTACGTTTAATCGATTCCCACCAGTAATCTGCCTCTCCTCGCAACATAAAGGCGGCAAAGGGAACCTTTTGCTCCTCGGAGTATCCCAAGACATCAAATATCTTGGTAATCTGCTTTATCCATGTTTCTGCTATAAGTGGTTTTGGCTCTCCCTGAAACTCTGGTGGTCCTAGCTCCTTGAACTGTTTAGCGGTGGCCGTCCGAGAGTTTTCAGTGTTTCCACCTATATTTTGGACAGGAGCCACTCTCGCCTGCTGTTGCAGTTGCATGAACTGCATAAAGTTTCTGAACATTTTATCATTCATCATCTGGTCAGTGTTGTTGTTTGCATGAGGATTGTCACCTTCCTGATGCACATTATCCTGATTATTGATATGTGGTGAATCAACAGTCGCCTGTGCTCCATTGCTATTCTCAACATTCTCAGATGCCATTTTCAGATACTGCCACAAAATAAAAGTTAATTGATATGTCATATATTATCCTTATATTATGACCGACCAATTAAATACCATGCAAATAAACTTAGGTAGGTCATACTAGCGAAGGAATTCCCCGTCTCTTCCCTCCTAGTTCTATTCACACATCTTAGCCAGGGATCATATCCCTAAGCTCTGATACCAACTGTGACGCCCCCAAAATTAGGTATATATCACCCATCTTGGGTCGTCAGATACATAGTACAGAATACAAATACAACTTACTAATACAACTGTCGTGTACAATACGACAAAACATAAACTGTGAGTTTGAATACAAATATTATCTTCTAGAGAGTATTCATACTCAAAAGGAGTCCTCATTATATTTATTAACACACAATTACATAGAATAGTGAGGACTACTAACTAATACTATCATTCGGACCATCACTCCGTTCCCCGACTTGCCCCAGCTACGTTCTCATTTCCTGAAGAAAATAGTGAAAGAAAGGGTGAGCTCAACTAGCCCAGTAAAAAATATTATGACTAAGATAATGCATAATAAATTATCATTAGCCTTCAACAATGTTAAACTGATAAAATATAATAGACATCAAGTTTAACAGCAGCGGAACAAGCAATCCATTAAAAGAGTCAAGTAGAAAATAAACTCTACTATCTTTTATGATTTAAAAGGTTTTTCAACACTGTGATCGCTGGGACTCAGCTTAATAAAATAATTCACATCATCGAATCACCCCTGCACTACGGCCAAGGATATTCGTGTATTCATTAATGGTCATGATCATGCCAACAACTGTCCATCAACGCACTACGGGCCAATGAGGACTTTTACCACATCATTTGTACGGTCATGATTATACCGAATAATTCCTGGTCATAATCATATCAAGTCCATCTCTGCACTACAGGCCATAGATGACTTTTAACATTTTACAAACATGAGGATGATGACAATGATATAAGAATTCAATAAAACAAGTTCAAGAATTGATTTATCCAAGAATTAACAACGTCCAAATTGTCAACATGATACTGCTTTATGGAGTAAAATTCAAGAATACTTAGAAGAATATTTTCATGAAAAGATACTGGATGAAACGCAATTATCAAGGATATTCCACAAATTTCATGGAGTATAGAAGTCAAAACTTAACCAACTGAGTATAATAAAGAATGGAATAACAAAAGAAATCACCACGCATGCGATAGACCGCACAGACAGGTTATTCCCACAGAATAATAAATAATGGAACCAGATCCGACGTAAAACGCACAGACAGGATATTCCAACAGAATAATAATAAAGACGGAACCAGGTCCGGTGTAAAACACACAGACAAGATGTTCCAACAAAATAATAATAAAAATAGAACCAGGTCCGGTGTAAAATACACAGACAGGATGTTCCAACAGAATAATAATAAAGACGGAACCAGGTCCGGTGTAAAACACACAGACAAGATGTTCCAACAGAATAATAATAAAAACGGAACCAGGTCCGGTGTAAAATACACAGACAGGATGTTCCAACAGAATAATAGAAGAATATCACCAAGTATAGGGTAGGCCGCGTATACAGGTTATTCCAACAGAATAATAAGAAATGGAATAATAACAGTTCTCTTCATGAATAAGAAAGAATAACACCCCTTACCGTTTTAAAGAAAAGCTGAAATAAGGAAGTAGTTAAGTAGCAGAATACTCTTCTTCTCTCTCTCTATAGTTTCTCTCTATAGTTTCTCTCTCTAGAGTTCAGTGAATTCGTAAGAAATAATGAAGGAATGAGCTGCTATTTATAGAAAAATAGAATGCATAGTAACTAATCCATGAACGGTCCAGATTGATTACTTTAATCTGACGGTCCATATTTAAAGAAAAATCTTTTAAATAAAATATAATATATTCTATTTATAGAATAACTTTAATAAAGTATTCTGTTTTATATAAAAAGATGTTTCTGTTTTATTACGTTAATAATACGAATAAAACAAAACGTCATTATCGCTAAATAATTCATATTATTAACTGACAATAATTGAATCAAACTGGGTGACTTCTCACATAAGTATTAATAATCAATACCGTGTGCTACTATACAACCATACGTATTACTGTACTTTTACTACCGAGTAGTTCAACAGTATCAATGGTAAAACTTCCGCCGTTATTTTTAATAAAATATTTTTATCGTTTTCTCAATCCGACAATAATTCCGTTGTGGGGTCCACCAATGATTGGGCCGTTGTACGAATATTCCCTGTTAAAACGAATATTCCCCGACCAATCGAATATTATATAACAACTTGCGTACTTTGTAAAATTTATAAATTTTACCCACAACTATAACATTATATCAAATTAACTCCATAATATTTAAAAATGATATTTATAGAAAATTCGCCTTTATTTATAAAAGTTGGGGTCTTACAAAGGCTTTATCATATTCAACGATATTTCTAAATCTATGTCTAGCTGGTCAAATAGCTTAGACAACTCTTTGTTATCGTATACATACTGGGATCAATAGGTATATATATATATATCAACATGTGATTAAATACAATGATTATCCAAGTGGGGACACTTGAATAACCATATTTAGAAACTAACGAACAGAATATATATATATATATATATATATATATATATATATATATATATATATATATATATATATATATCTGAATTACCATATAGTACCATGTTGATAATCAATGATCGGATATAACATATATAACAATGAGATTAATAATCTAGTACAATAATAATATAATTCTGAAACTCTCTTACTTCTGTCCATTGCATAAAAAAAATATAAAGGTAGGATACTTGCTCAATAATAATTAGAGTAAGTTTAGGAAACTTGCCTGGTCTACTGCTTATAGTTACGCAACTTAGTTCTATCTTTAATTCAACGACCTATCATTCATAATATTGTTCAATCAATTAGAATAACATATCATAACACATAGTACTGTTGTTCACAGTCAACACATAACCTAATCGCATTGTCACATAGTTATATCAGTCATTGGATCATAAACAGACATTTATACAGTCAAACTATATAGGTTCAGATCAATTTCGGTAGAATTTCGGTGTACCGACGGTTTTATCGGGTAATTATCGAGTTTAAAACTCTATCATGTAGTTCAATATTATCCTGGATATTTTAAATACCAGTCACATTATTTTTAAATGCCTTATAATAATTTTTAAATAATTTTTATAATTTATCTTGATTTTTCAAACTCTAGAATCATTATTAAATGATTTAAATATTAGATAATTCTATTATCATTAGTATTAAAATAATATTAAAATATTACTGCAACCCTTGCCAAAATGTCAAAGTTATTTATAATAACTAAAAATATTTTTAAAGTATAAATATTACCCTTAAATGATTTTTAAAACATTAAAAATCATTTTTAAACAATTATCATTAATATTAAAATATTAAGGTATTACTCATTAAAATAGTAAAAGTCATTTATAATAACTTAAAATATTTTTAAACCATTTATATCCTTTTTAAATCAATAAAATTATTTTTAAATCTATTTATTTAATATAATTATTAAATAAATCTAATATTATTAATATTAAATAATTAATGAAATTTACTTTAAAATATTAAAAGTTATATTTTATAACTTAAAATATTATTAAATACCTTATTATCATGTAAAATGATTGTTAATATAATAAAATCATTTTTGACTAATTTATTTACTGTATTTATTAAATAAATAATATTCAATTAATTACTAATATTTTTGAAAAATATGCCAAATTATTAAAAGTTAATTTTTATGACTTAAAATAATTTTTAAAACTGATTTTATAATTTTCAGATTTTATTTACTATTTTTAAATGATATTTTTTTTATAATTTATTTCTATTTTTAAATTTTTTTTCAGAAATTAGAAAATAAAAATAATAGAAACCGTCGCTATAGCCTTTAGCGACAAAATCTGTCGCATTAGGTGTTCTTGAGCTCAAGAACACTGACAGGCAGTGATGAAGGTGTCATGTTTGACCACCTCTTATTCTCTGTATAAACATGATTTGAGCTAACTAAGACGTTGACATTGTAGTATTGTTGTAACACTACAAGATCTAACTATCATCTAAGTCATAACACATTACAACAAGGAGATCTAGCCCACTAAACTCACTGTCAGAGCTTAACCCAAAAAACCCAGTCAGCTTCGAGTAGGCAGTTTGAGGCTTAATTTCCTTCGAGTTCTGTAAATTGCTAAAGTGTTCTAATGGGTCAGGGTTGTAGCCTTCATGTCAAAGTACATATATCATTCATCAGGTTAGTCAAACAACATCAGGTTCATAAGATATAGAAAGTAGTTTACACACAAGCCAATCATTTTTGATGATAAAGCATATACTTTGTAACAATCTTATTCATTTATTAATAAAAAATATTAATTTATTAAAGACTTTTAATTATCTACATGATGTTGTTTTATAATATGTGATAAACCCATAGTTTTAAGCAATGCTTTTAGAATAATGATGATGATCATTCTAATGAGATCTAAATTCTTAGAAAGCTTAAAACTAAAATAGTTTCCAATCGTTGGATTACTAAATTAGGGATTAGTGAATTCGGATAGATTGGTACATATGTTGCTTGCTCATTGGATGAGGATGATTGATCTATGATCATTTGTGTGGAGACACTAAAGCAAGTATGTAAGTGCTTATTAGAGAATAAGTTCACTGAACGTGGCTCGCTAAGGAATACCTAATGGAGTTTTACTTGCCTGTCAATATGAATTCATGTAGTGATAGTAGTACAAGTGAACCTTGGACTTGAGATCATCATAATATCTTATGTATGATGAGTTATACTTTGACTTATTCCTTAAGACCCTTAGGGTATATCAAAGGGTATGCTTGGGTATAATAAGTCGTACATAGAGATAATGCATGATCAATAAAGAATCTACCGCTTTTAGTAAAAGAAGAAAAATGTCATATGTGATTCGATAAATGACAACCCAGTAGTCCTTGGCCAAGGCAGAATGAAATTAGAAAGGAGTTTCTAATTTGTATTATTTGATATTGTACATTTAAGAGTAGAAATACATATAATTAAATAAATTAAGACTTGACAGTAATTTCATGTCTTATATTTAATTGGGACATTGTATGGTGGAAGGATTTAATTGTACGGTAACTATTTACTCAAAGGTTCTTTTATGATTAATGTTGAAATCTATATTATCTGAAAAGTCGTTGATGGCTAGGGAGACTTATCCCTATTGTAGAATAAATATTATTTATTTAAATAAATTAATTGTTTAATTTATTTTTTAAATAAGATTAGAATTGTTCTAATTGATTTATTCATAACCGGTTTAATATGGAGAACCTAAAGGGTCACACCATAAAAGAAAGAATAATTGTGACGCCCCCAAAATAGGTCCAATCCATCCAACCTATTCTGAGTCGCCAAATACATGGTACAAAAAACAACTACAACTTTATTACTACAATTGTCGTGCAAAATACAACAACACATATGTTGTGAGTTTGAATACCAACTGTGACTCATGTCCCAACTATGGACAGCACCTCACATTGATACATTACATAAAGGTACAATCAATAACTGTTTTAGAAATTAAAATATTTGGGAAGTTGTAAGACCCCAACTTTTATAAATAAAGATGAATTTTCTATAAATATCATTTTTGAATATTATGGAGTTAATTTGATATAATGTTATAGTTGTGGGTAATATTTATAAATTTTGCAAAGTACGCAAGTTTTTATATAATATTCGATTGGTTGGGAAATATTCGTTTTAACAGAAAATATTCGTACAACGGCACAATCATTGGTGGACCCCACAACGGAATTATTGTCTGATTGAGAAAACGATAAAAATATTTTATTAAAAATAACGGCGGAAGTTTTACCATTGATACTGTTGAACTACTCGGTAGTAAAAGTACAGTAATACGTGTGGTTACATAGTAGCACACGGTATTGATTATTAATGCTTATGTGAGAAGTCACTCAGTTTGATTCAATTATTGTCAGTTAATAATATGAATTATTTAGCGATAATGACGTTTTGTTTTATTCGTATTATTAACGTAATAAAACAGAAATATCTTTTTATATAAAACAAAATACTTTATTAAAGTTTTTCTATAAATAGAATATATTATATTTTATTTAAAAGATTTTTCTTTAAATATGGACCGTCAGATTAAAGTAATCAATCTGGACCGTTCATGGATTAGTTACTATGCATTCTATTTTTCTATAAATAGCAGCTCATTCCTTCATTATTTCTTACGAATTCACTGAACTCTAGAGAGAGAAACTATAGAGAGAAACTATAGAGAGAGAGAAGAAGAATATTCTGCTACTTAACTACTTCCTTATTTCAGCTCTTCTTTAAAACGGTAAGGGGTGTTATTCTTTATTATTCATGAAGAGAATTTTTATTATTCCATTTCTTATTATTCGGTTGGAATAACCTGTATACGCGGTCTAACCTATACTTGGTGATATTTTTTTATTATTCTGTTGGAACATCCTGTCTGTGTGTTTTACACCGGACCTGGTTCCGTCTTTATTATTATTTTGTTGGAACATCCTGTCTGTGTGTTTTACACCGGACCTGGTTCCGTCTTTATTATTATTCTGTTGGAATATCCTGTCTGTGTGTTTTACACCGGACCTGGTTCCGTCTTTATTATTATTCTGTTGGAACATCCTGTCTGTGTGTTTTACACCGGACCTGGTTCCGTTATATTATTATTCTGTTGGAATATCCTGTCTGTGCGTTTACGCCGGACCTGGTTCCATTATTTATTATTTTGTTGGAATAACCTGTCTGTGCGGTCTATCGCATGCATGGTGATTTCTTTTGTTATTCCATTCTTTATTATACTCAGTTGGTTAAGTTTTGACTTCTATACTCCATGAAATTTGTGGAATATCCTTGATAATTGCGTTTCATCCAGTATCTTTTCATGAAAATATTCTTCTAAGCATTCTTGAATTTTACTCCACAAAGCAGTATCATGTTGACAATTTGGACGTTGTTAATTCTTGGATAAATTAATTCTTGAACTTGTTTTATTGAATTCTTATATCATTGTCATCATCCTCATGTTTATAAAATGTTGAAAGTCATCTGTGGCCTGTAGTGCATAGATGGACTTGGTATGATTATGACCAGGGATTATTCGGTATAATCATGACCGTAATGTTACAAATGATGTGGTAAAAGTCCTCATTGGCCCGTAGTGCATTGATGGACAGTTGTTGGCATGATCATGACCATTAATGAATACACGAATATCCTTGGCCGTAGTGCAGGGGTGATTCGATGATGTGGATTATTTTATTAAGCTGAGTCCCAGCGATCACAGTGTTGAAAAACCTTTTAAATCATAAAAGATAGTAGAGTTTATTTTCTACTTGACTCTTTTAATGGATTGCTTGTTCCGCTGCAGTTAAACTTGATGTCTATTATATTTTATCAGTTTAACATTGTTGAAGGCTAATGATAATTTATTCTGCATTATCTTAGTCATAATATTTCTTACTGGGCTAGTTGAGCTCACCCTTTCTTTCACTGTTCTCTTCAGGAAATGAGAACGTAGCTGGGGCAAGTCGGGGAACGGAGTGATGGTCCGAATGATAGTATTAGTTAGTAGTCCTCACTATTCTATGTAATGGTGTGTTAATAAATGTAATGAGGACTCCTTTTGAGTATGAATACTCTCTAGAAGATAATATTTGTATTCAAACTCACAGTTTATGTTTTGTCGTATTGTACACGACAGTTGTATTAGTAAGTTGTATTTGTATTCTGTACTATGTATCTGACGACCCAAGATGGGTGATGTATACCTAATTTTGGGGGCGTCACAGTTGGTATCAGAGCTTAGGGATATGATCCCTGGCTAAGATGTGAGAATAGAACTAGGAGGGGAGAGACGGGGAATTCCTTCGCTAGTATGACCTACCTAAGTTTATTTGCATGGTATTTAATTGGTCGGTCATAATATAAGGATAATATATGACATATCAATTAACTTTTATTTTGTGGCAGTATCTGAAAATGGCATCTGAGAATGTTGAGAATAGCAATGGAGCACAGGCGACTGTTGATTCACCACATATCAATAATCAGGATAATGTGCATCAGGAAGGTGACAATCCTCATGCAAACAACAACACTGACCAGATGATGAATGATAAAATGTTCAGAAACTTTATGCAGTTCATGCAACAGCAGGCGAGAGCGGCTCCTGTCCAAAATATAGGTGGAAACACTGAAAACTCTCGGACGGTCACCGCTAAACAGTTCAAGGAGCTGGGACCACCAGAGTTTAAGGGAGAGCCAAAACCACTTATAGCGAAAACATGGATAAAGCAGATTACCAAGATATTTGATGTCTTGGGATGCTCCGAGGAGCAAAAGGTTCCCTTTGCCGCCTTTATGTTGCGAGGAGAGGCAGATTACTGGTGGGAATCGATTAAGCGTACTCAACCTGCCGCACTGAAGATGTCTTGGGAGAAGTTCCAAGAGCTGTTCAATGACAAATACTTTCCCGAAAGTGTTCGTCACATGAAGGAGGTGGAGTTCATCAAATTGGAGCAGAATAATATGACCGTGTCGCAGTATGAGGCTAAATTTGCTGAGTTGTCCCGGTTTGCGTCCCACTTGGTGGATAATGAAGAGCGAATGACGCGAATGTTTTTACGAGGTTTGAAACCTGAGATACGTCAACATCTTATTTCTCATAAACTGTGTTTGTATTCAGATGTTGTGAATAGGGCTCAGTTAGTGGAGCGCGATAACGAGTCAACGCAACCAAAAGAGAGCAGTCGGCAAAATGATAATACCAGTGAGAGCAGTCATCGAAGCGGTGACAACAAGCGTGGAGGGAATCAACAGGCCAGAAATGGTAACCACTTCGGTGGTAATCAGGGCCAAAACAATAAGAATGGTCATTTCAAGAAGAGGAGATTCAACAATGATGGAAAGACGTCAGCACCAGCACCCGTTGTTAAGGAAGGAGAACGACCACCTATCATATGTTTCAAATGCGGAGGGGAGGGGCACATCAGTCCAAACTGCGCGATGCCGTCTAAAGCATGTTATAATTGTGGAAGAGAAGGTCATTTAGCTCGATTTTGTCGTTTACCAAAAACAAGTTCAGCCAAGATGGAGACACCAAAGGCCGTCCCAGAAAAGTCAAAACCGGTAGTGCAAGGGAGAGCGTTTGTTGTGACCTCCCAGAAAGCAAGGAACCCGAATGAGGTCATCACGGGTAAGCTTATCATAAACTCTAACGAAGTCTATACTTTATTTGATACCGGTTCTACCCATTCTTTTATTTCTCCTACTTGCGCTCATCGATTAAATTTGACTCCGGAGAAATTAGACTTTGACTTATCTGTTGAAACTCCATTGGGAGAAACCTTCATTACATCCACGGTTTATAAGTCTTGTTTGGTTCAAGTTGGTACCCACACATTACCTGTCGATCTGATTTCATTAAAAATACTTGCATTTGACGTGATTCTAGGGATTGATTGGTTAACTACTCATCATGCAAAAATTGATTGTTTTCGTAAGGTTGTTAGCTTTCATATTCCTAATCGACCTATTATGCGAATTCAAGCAACCAAACCATTAAAATCAATCGCTGTCATCTCAAGCCATAAAGCTATTCGTTTATTGAAAAACGGATGTCAAGCTTTCTTAGCTCATGTCACGGATCTAAACAAAAATACGTCAGTTTTGAATGATATTTCTATTGTTAATAAATTCCCTGACGTATTCCCTGAAGAACTTCCTGGCCTACCCCCAGAGCGTGAAATTGAATTTTGTATCGACCTTGAACCCGGTACAAAACCCATTTCCAAAGCCCCATATCGAATGGCTCCTATTGAACTTCAGGAGTTAAAGATCCAACTGCAGGAATTGTTAGACATTGGCTTTATTCGTCCTAGTACTTCTCCTTGGGGTGCTCCTGTGCTATTCGTGAAGAAGAAAGATGGAAGTATGCGACTTTGTATTGATTATCGGGAGTTGAATCATGTCACCATCAAAAACAGGTACCCATTGCCACGTATTGATGACCTGTTTGACCAGTTGCAAGGAGCACAATTCTTTTCAAAGATCGATCTTCGTTCTGGATATCATCAGCTGAAGGTTAGAACTGAGGATATTCCAAAGACGGCTTTTAGAACTCGGTACGGGCATTATGAATTCCTAGTCATGTCCTTTGGATTGACTAATGCTCCTGCTGCCTTCATGGATATGATGAACCGGGTATTCAAGGAATATTTGGATCACTTTGTGGTCGTCTTTATTGATGACATCCTTATTTATTCCAAAAGCCGTGAAGATCATGAGCAACACTTGAGGCTGGTACTCCAAAAGCTTCGTGAATACAAGCTTTATGCCAAGTTGAAGAAATGCGAGTTCTGGCTGGAGGAGGTAGCATTCCTTGGGCACGTAGTATCAAGTCGTGGAATATCGGTTGACCCGGCAAAGATTGAAGCTATTCAAAGCTGGGAGCAACCTAAATCAGTGACCGAAGTACGTAGCTTTCTTGGTTTAGCTGGTTATTATCGGAGATTCGTGGAAGGATTTTCTCGAATCGCTACTCCATTAACTCAGCTGACTCGGAAAGATACAAAGTTCGGTTGGAGCGAAGAATGTGAGCAGAGTTTTCAAGAACTCAAGAGGAGACTCATTTCAGCACCTGTTCTAACAATACCATCTGGCTCGGAGGGATTTGTCATCTACAGTGATGCTTCGAGCAAAGGGTTGGGATGCGTTCTCATGCAACATGGAAAAGTCATAGCCTATGCATCAAGACAACTCAAGGAATATGAGAGGAATTATCCTACTCATGATCTAGAGTTGGCAGCTGTTGTCTTTGCACTTAAAATTTGGAGGCATTACTTGTATGGGGAGAAGGTGGAGATCTTTACGGATCATAAAAGCCTCAAATATTTCTTCACTCAAAAGGAACTCAACATGCGACAACGACGTTGGCTTGAACTGTTGAAAGATTATGATCATACCATTCAATACCATCCTGGAAAAGCGAACGTGGTAGCTGACGCATTGAGTAGAAGATCATATGCAAGTACGAGTGCAATATTGTCAACACAAAGGCCCATTTTGTGTGACTTGCAAAGGATGGAGATAGAGTTAAAGACTCCAGGGACCCATGTGATGATGGCGAATATACGAGTAGAACCGACTTTAATCGATAAAGTTAAAGCTGCTCAAGCTACAGACCTGGAGCTGATGCGTATGAGGAAGAAAGTGCAAGAAGGTGCTATGCCGGAAGCAAGAATCGATGAAGAAGGAATACTTCGAGTCAACTCCAGACTTTGTGTTCCTAACAACCCTGATTTAAAGTATGAAATCATGATGGAGGCGCACAACACACCGTTTGCAATCCATCCTGGAAGTACCAAAATGTATCATGATCTTCGTCATACATTTTGGTGGAGCAATATGAAGAGAGAGATAGCGTTGTTTATCTCAAGGTGTCTAACTTGTCAACGAGTCAAAGCGGAGCATCAAGTACCAAAAGGTCCATTGCAACCACTTGAAATTCCAGAATGGAAGTGGGAGCACATTACCATGGATTTCGTTACCGGTCTTCCTAAGGTTTCTCAAGGTATTGATGCGATTTGGGTCATTGTTGATAGATTGACCAAGTCTGCTCATTTCTTACCGATACGAGAAACTTATACACTTGAACGTCTTGCTCGTATGTACATAAACGAGATTGTAAGACTGCATGGTATGCCAGTATCCATAGTTTCTGATCGAGACCCAAGATTCACTTCACGATTTTGGGTTAGTTTACAAAAAGCTATGGGCACAGATTTACGATTTAGTTCGGCATATCATCCTCAGACGGACGGACAATCAGAGAGGACTATTCAAACTCTAGAAGATTTATTAAGACTCTGTGTCTTTGACTTCAAGGGAAGTTGGGACAAGTTCTTACCATTGGTGGAGTTTTCCTACAACAACAGTTATCAAGCAAGTATTGGCATGGCTCCATTCGAAGCATTGTATGGAAGAAAATGTCGTTCTCCAGTATGCTGGGATGAGGTGGGTGAAGCAACGTTGTTGGGACCGGAGTTGGTACGTATGACTACAGAAAAGATTCAAACGATCCGACAACGTATAAAAACCTCACAAGATCGACAAAAGAGTTATGCTGATCTTCATCGAAAGGACGTGGAATTTGATATAGGAGATCATGTGTTCTTACGTGTTGCTCCATGGAAAGGAGTTACGAGATTTGGAAAAAGAGGAAAGCTCAATCCTCGATTCATCGGTCCATTTTTAATCCTCGATCGAGTAGGAACTGTGGCTTATAGACTCGCTTTACCGCCAAGTATGTCTCGTGTTCATAACGTTTTTCACATATCCATGTTACGCAAATATGTGGAAGACCCGAACCACATTATTGAGTTAGAACCGGACGAAATAGCGGAGGATTTGACGTATGAAGAAGTTCCTGTTCAAATCTTGGATAAGAAGGAACATATTCTACGCTCCAAGGTTATACCTCAAGTCAAAGTTTTGTGGAGAAACCACGATGTTGAGGAAATGACTTGGGAGTTAGAATCTGAAATGAAATCAAGGTATCCTTACCTCTTCGACATACCAGGTACGTACCCTAATTTCGAGGGCGAAATTTCATAAGAAGGGGAGGTTGTAAGACCCCAACTTTTATAAATAAAGATGAATTTTCTATAAATATCATTTTTGAATATTATGGAGTTAATTTGATATAATGTTATAGTTGTGGGTAATATTTATAAATTTTGCAAAGTACGCAAGTTGTTATATAATATTCGATTGGTCGGGAATATTCGTTTTAACAGGGAATATTCGTACAACGGCACAATCATTGGTGGACCCCACAACGAAATTATTGTCGGATTGAGAAAACGACAAAAATATTTTATTAAAAATAACGGCGGAAGTTTTACCATTGATACTGTTGAACTACTCGGTAGTAAAAGTACAGTAATACGTGTGGTTGCATAGTAGCACACGGTATTGATTATTAATGCTTATGTGAGAAGTCACTCAGTTTGATTCAATTATTGTCAGTTAATAATATGAATTATTTAGCGATAATGACGTTTTGTTTTATTCGTATTATTAACGTAATAAAACAGAAACATCTTTTTATATAAAACAAAATACTTTATTAAAGTTATTCTATAAATAGAATATATTATATTTTATTTAAAAGATTTTTCTTTAAATATGGACCGTCAGATTAAAGTAATCAATCTGGACCGTTCATGGATTAGTTACTATGCATTCTATTTTTCTATAAATAGCAGCTCATTCCTTCATTATTTCTTACGAATTCACTGAACTCTAGAGAGAGAAACTATAGAGAGAAACTATAGAGAGAGAGAGAAGAGAGTATTCTGCTACTTAACTACTTCCTTATTTCAGCTCTTCTTTAAAACGGTAAGGGGTGTTATTCTTTCTTATTCATGAAGAGAACTTTTGTTGTTCTATTTCTTATTATTCTGTTGGAATAACCTGTATACGCGGTCTACGCTATACTTGGTGACATTCTTTTATTATTTTGTTCGAACATCCTGTCTGTGTATTTTACACTGGACCTGGTTCCGTCTTTATTATTATTCTGTTTGAACATCATGTCTGTGTGTTTTACACCGGACCTGGTTCCATCTTTGTTATTATTCTGTTGGAACATCCTGTCTGTGTGTTTTACACCGGACCTGGTTCCGTCTTTGTTATTATTCTGTTGGAACATCCTGTCTGTGTGTTTTACACCGGACCTGGTTCCGTCTTTATTATTATTCTGTTGGAACATCCTGTCTGTGTGTTTTACACCGGACCTGGTTCTGTCTTTATTATTATTCTGTTGAAATATCCTGTCTGTGCGTTTTACGCCGGACCTGGTTCCATTATTTATTATTTGTTGGAATAACCTGTCTGTGCGGTCTATCGCATGCATGGTGATTTCTTTTGTTATTCCATTCTTTATTATACTCAGTTGGTTAAGTTTTGACTTCTATACTCCATGAAATTTGTGGAATATCCTTGATAATTGCGGTTCATCCAGTATCTTTTCATGAAAATATTCTTCTAAGCATTCTTGAATTTTACTCCACAAAGCAGTATTATGTTGACAATTTGGACGTTGTTAATTCTTGGATAAATTAATTCTTGAACTTGTTTTATTGAATTCTTATATCATTGTCATCATCCTCATGTTTATAAAATGTTGAAAGTCATCTGTGGCCTGTAGTGCATAGATGGACTTGGTATGATTATGACCAGGGATTATTCGGTATAATCATGACCGTAATGTTACAAATGATGTGGTAAAAGTCCTCATTGGCCCGTAGTGCATTGATGGACAGTTGTTGGCATGATCATGACCATTAATGAATACACGAATATCCTTGGCCGTAGTGCAGGGGTGATTCGATGATGTGGATTATTTTATTAAGCTGAGTCCCAGCGATCACAGTGTTGAAAAACCTTTTAAATCATAAAAGATAGTAGAGTTTATTTTCTACTTGACTCTTTTAATGGATTGCTTGTTCCGCTGCAGTTAAACTTGATGTCTATTATATTTTATCAGTTTAACATTGTTGAAGGCTAATGATAATTTATTCTGCATTATCTTAGTCATAATATTTCTTACTGGGCTAGTTGAGCTCACCCTTTCTTTCACTGTTCTCTTCAGGAAATGAGAACGTAGCTGGGACAAGTCGGGGAACGGAGTGATGGTCCGAATGATAGTATTAGTTAGTAGTCCTCACTATTCTATGTAATGATGTGTTAATAAATGTAATGAGGACTCCTTTTGAGTATGAATACTCTCTAGAAGATAATATTTGTATTCAAACTCACAGTTTATGTTTTGTCGTATTGTACACGACAGTTGTATTAGTAAGTTGTATTTGTATTCTGTACTATGTATCTGACGACCCAAGATGGGTGATGTATACCTAATTTTGGGGGCGTCACAAAGTGCTCAAGGAAACATTCGTACATGGGAGGCCATGCGTCTAGGTTATGATAGATATCATATGCCCACATAATTATTCTTAGTTGACCCAATAGACCCCAAAGAAAAATGAGAAGATTACTATCATATTCTTTCCAATGGTTAGTTTTCTCTTGACATATCATTATCTCCACTGTCTCTAATTGGGAATTATACTTCAACCAAACACCTAGATTATATAGGTAGTGCTTGTAGTTATACTCTGCAAGTGGATGTGCACAACCCCGTCTTATGATGACACGAGGTTGTATGTCATTAGACATCTCGTATGATAGTGACAAATTACCCTTTCAAAGTTGGGTTCGCCTCACCCTATATAATTCACCAAATATAACTACTAAATGATGTATAAAATACAACACACTATTCCAAAGTTCTCAATAAAATTATTTTTATACTGTTTAGGGAGAACCTTCACAGTTAGAGACCACCGTTCTATTTCCCTGTTACCCCCGCTCGACCCAGCTACACTCTTATTACCTGAAAGAAATTGTGAAGCAAAAGGGTGAGCACAAATAGCCCAGTAAAGAATATTTTGACTAAAGATAATTAAATTATCAATAACCTTCATCATTAATAAATCAGAGATTTAGAACATATGATAGATGATAAAACTTTTCAACCATAGTTGCAGCGGAATGAACAATCCATTAGAAGAGTCAAATAAACCATAAAGTCTATTATCTTCTCATAATCATAATTATGGTTCTAAATTCCTCTTCGCATCCAAGACGAAGATAATTTTCATCACCTGTCTTTACTTGAGACATCAAAGATCATGGTTATACCAAATTACAGTTCCTGTTCATAATCATACTAATAAATTCATCTTTGCACTACGACTAAAGATATTCATTAACAGTTCATCTTTGCACTACAGGCCAAAGATATTCACAACAGGTCATCTTTGCACTACGGGCCAAAGATATTTTTCAATAATCCATCTTTGCACTACAGACCAAAGATATTCATCAATAATCCATCTTTGCACTACAGACCAAAGATATTAATATCTCAAAGAAATTATAGTCATTTCAGAATTTATATGAACAATAATTATAATCATGTTGATCAATTCACCTTTGCATTTAAGCTAAAGATATTCAATTATAAATTCAATGGTCATGATCATACCAGTCAATAATTCAACTTTGCACTACTGGCCAAAGAGAACCCATAGTCACGATCATACCAATAATCTACCCATCTTTACACTCAAGTCAAAGAGAAATTTCATCACCAGGGTTATAAAAATGTTATATATGATAATAAAAATAATATAATTAAAACATGGATTTAATTTCAAGAGTAAGATTCATAAATCAACGATAATTTGGTCAGAAAAAAAAACTAATTTTATCGTGAATAGTAACTCATGAATAGTAACTCATAAATAGTAACTCGTGAATAGTAACTCATGAATAGTAACTCATGAATAGTAACCCGTGAATAGTAACTCATGAATAGTAACTCCGACACGAAAAGATAAAGTTTCACAATAAAATTCATATCAATATTTATAATACC
Organism: Panax notoginseng; assembly: GCA_016801055.1. Classification (NCBI taxonomy): domain Eukaryota; kingdom Viridiplantae; phylum Streptophyta; class Magnoliopsida; order Apiales; family Araliaceae; genus Panax; species Panax notoginseng. The sequence goes on along the minus strand of CM029015.1, from coordinate 190,803,073 downwards.
TTAATCCAAATGTTATAAATCACTTAATAATCTCATAATATAATATTATTAATACTACAATAATAATTTAATCATTTCTTAAACTTATAAACAATTTATTTTAATTGTTTACACTTTACTAATTAATGTATTTAATCATTTTAAAATGCTAAACTCATAAGATTTTATCACCAATAACCAAAACCCTCATAAAAAATCTGCATATACCTCATATAGGATTCTCAAGCCATTCAATCCTGTTTTTTAATTTTCTTACTTCACATAACATATTTAATTCACTTACTCATAACTAGTCTATTTTCATAAAAAATACCAAATCAGTTCCAAAATATTTCTTTCCTGGGATTTAGCAGAATATAATCTCATATTGAACATATATTTTTCTCAGAATTTTTAAAATTCATTTACTATTTTTCATATGGCCAAAATTGCTGAATATTTAGACATTTATCATAAATTGTACTTTTTTTCAAAAATTTTGAAATTTACAGAGTATACTTCTATTATATACATATACTCCCAATAAAAATTTTACCAATTTTAGAGTTTACCACAAGGAGTTATAAGGGTTTACTTTTAAAATAGTATTTTCTCATAAAATTCGTTACTCCTAATTTATACATCCAAAAATTACTATTTTTGGACACAATCTAGAAAACTCATCAAATTATCATTTTAAATTTTTCCAGAATTTTTGAGGGTCAGAAAAATTACGAAACTGAAAAACATAATAACCCTTACAATCCCGTACCTCAAAAGAGCAGTATTTCTGACTGAAATAACGCTGAACGAATTTGTACCGTATAGCAACACTCAAGATATTAAAATACTTACAAAATTACGCTCGATAATATAGAGAGAGAAAACTTCAGATTATGGTGTGATTTTCAATTCTAACCTAAGCATTCTGTTTATAGGAAAATGCTTAGAACACCAAAGCAGAAAATTTAATAAAATAATAATATTTTTAATAAAAATTCCTACGCACACATTAGACATCTGATTTTAGAATTTTGCACATACTAGTGGGGCCCACCAAAATGAAAAACATGTTTTAAATATTTTTTGTAACAAAATCAATTCAGACCCAATATTTCGGAACTTCAATAATTCATAATAAATAGCTCTTTTATCAGAAAAATTCAAATCTTATGTTCATTCTATAGGAAATTCAATTCTCTACAACTTTGTAAGTTTAAGTTTTTCCAAATTCCAAACAGAAATTGACCGAAATTTACATACGGACGATTTTGCAGGCAATAATCAAATTTCAGTCAAAATGGAGCCCATCAACATGTTTAACATGTGATTAGCATTTAATGTAATAAAAATACTCTTAGCATTTAATGTAATAAAAATACTTTTCCTCCTTATTTATTCATATATCACACATTCATTGTAAGATATTTCCATTATTATATTATTATAATATAATAATATATTAAATAAATTATTTTATCAGAAAAGATAAAATATCAATTTTTAACAATTGTCACTTTAAAAATTTCCTCCATCTATATCAATATAAAATGAATATTTTCCTTATCATATAAATCAATAATTAATTATTCATAAATAATATTACAGAATCACAATACTGACAACCAGGCCGTTCCCAGGAAAGAGGGGGCTTTCCGGTAAGGATTTCTCCTTACTCGCGCGTAATTAGATGACCAAACCTCTCCTTAGACAGAACTTTCTAGACATTGCCAATAATGCTATCTAATAATATTATTCAAATAATATGAATTATTGATCTGATAATAAAAATTACTGTGTAGTGACAATTATTGAAACAACAATAATATAAAATATCAACGTAGCAATTATTGAATTAATAAAATAAAATATTGAACAGTAATTACTGTAACAATTATTGAGTAGTGCCTTCTTACGTAAGAATCAATAATTGGTGCAATACCGTGTGCTACTGTGTTTTAACCACCGAGTATTTTAACAGTATTAACGGTAACAGCTACGCCGTTATTTACAAAAAACTTATACTTGTCGTTTTCTTCATCAAATCGATTTCCGTTATGGGGCCCACACAAGGTTGCGCCGTCGTACGAATATTCCCCGATAGCAAGAATATTCCACGACCAAACGAATATTCTCCGACAAAATGAATATTTTATAGTCACTTACTTATTTTCAAAAATTTTATATATCACCCTTAACTTTAACTTTTTATCAATTTAACCATTTACTGTTTAATAATTATAAGAAAATTGAATACTTTTATTTCATAAAATTCGGGGTCTTACAATCTCCCCTCCTTATGAAATTTCGTCCCCGAAATTTACGTACCTGGTATTTCAAAGAATTGAGAATACCTTGCTTTCATTTCAGATTCCATCTTCCATGTCATCATGATTTTTCCATTGCCCATCTCCTATATTTCAGATATCATTCTAGAATACAGCTTCAAAACAAATGTTAATTGACATAATTGACATATCACAATTTGTCAACTTAAGTAAGAAAATTCAGCTTAGGTAGGACACACACTAGAGAAGGATATTACTCGTCTCTCCCCTCCTAGTTCTATTCCCTGATCTCTGCTAGAGATCATATCCCTAAGCTCTGATACCAACTATGACTCATGTCCCAACCGTGGACAGCACCTCACAGTGGTACCTATCAGTTTGCCACAGCAGAACGGCGTCCCCTACGAAGAGTCTGGCTTCGGTACATCTCCTATCAACAGGAAGTCATCAGTTAGAGGCTCGGGGCTCTTTACTTATGGCTCTGATACCAACTGTGACGCCCCCAAAATAGGTCCAATCCATCCAATCTATTCTGAGTCGCCAAATACATGGTACAGAAAATAACTATAACTTTATTACTATAATTATCGTGCAAAATACAACAACACATATGTTGTGTGTTTGAATACCAACTGTGACTCATGTCCCAACTATGGACAGCACCTCATATTGATACATTACATAAAGGTACAATCAATAACTGTTTTAGAAATTAAAATCTTTGGGAAGTGCTCAAGGAAACCTTCGTACATGGGAGGCCATGCGTCTAGGTTATGATAGATATCATATGCCCACATAATTATCCTTGGTTGACCCAATAGACCCCAAAAAAAATGAGAAGATTATTATCATATTCTTTCCAATGGTGAGTTTTCTCTTGACATATCATTATCTCCACTGTTTCTAATTGGGAATTATACTTCAACCAAACACCCAGATTATATAGGTAGTGCTCGTAGATATACTCTGCAAGTGGATGTGCACAACCCCGTCTTATGATGACACGAGGTTGTATGTCATTAGACATCTCGTATGATAGTGGCAAATCACCCTTCCAAAGTTGGGTTCGCCTCACCCTATATGATTCACCAAATATAACTACTAAATGATGTATAAAATACAACACACTATTCCAAAGTTCTCAATAAAATTATTTTTATACTGTTTAGGAAAAACCTTCACAGCTAGAGACCACCGTTCTATTCCCTTGTTACCCCTGCTCGACCCAGCTATACTCTTATTACCTGAAAAGAATTGTGAAGCAAAAGGGTGAGCACAAATAGCCTAGTAAAGAATATCATGACTAAAGATAATTAAATTATCAATAACCTTCATCATTAATAAATCAAACGTGGTAGTTGACGCGTTGAGTAGAAGATCGTATGCGAGTAAGAGTGCGATATTGTTAAACATAAAGACCTATTTTGTATGACTTACAAATGATAGAGATAGAGTTATAGACTCTAGGGACCCACGTGATGATATACGAGTAGAACCGACTTTAATCGATAAAGTTAAGACCGTTCAACCCACAGACCCGGAGCTGATGCGTATGAAGAAGAGAGTACAAGAAGGTGTTATCCCAGAAGTAAGAATCGATAAAGAAGGAATACTTCGAGTCAACTCCAGACTTTGTGTTCCTAACGACTCTGATTTGAAATACAAGATCATGATGAAGGCACACAATACACCGTTTGCAATCCATCCTGGAAGTACCAAAATGTATCATGATCTTCGACATACATTTTGATGGAACAATATGAAGAGAGAGATCGCGACGTTTATCTCGAGGTGTTTAACTTCTCAACGTGTAAAGGCGGAGCATCAAGTGTCAAAGGGTCCATTACAACCACTTGAGATTCCGAAATAGAAGTGGAAACACGTTACCATGGATTTCGTTACGGGTCTTCCCAAGGTTTCTCAAGGCATAGATGTGATTTGGGTTATTATAGATAGATTAAATATGTCTGCTCATTTCTTGCCGATACGGGAGACTTATTCCCTTGAACGTCTTGCTCGTATGTACGTAAATGAGATTGTAAGGTTACATGGCATACCAGTATTCATAGTTTTAGATTGTGATCCGAGATTCACTTCACGATTTTGGGTTAGCTTGCAGAAAGCTATGGGCACAGATTTACGATTTAGTTCGGCATATCATCTTCAAACGGACGGACAATCAGAGAGGACTATTTAAACTCTTGAGGATCTATTAAGACTCTGTGTTCTAGACTTCAAAGAGAGTTGGGATAAGTATTTACCGCTGGTGGAATTTTCTTACAACAACAGTTATCAGGCAAGTATATGTGTGGCTCTATTTGAAGCATTATATGGACAAAAGTGTCGCTCTCCAATATGTTGGGATGAGGTGGGTGAAGCAACATTGTTGGGACCAGAGTTGGTACGTATGACTACAAAAAAGATCCAAATGATTCGACAACGTATACAAACGGCACAGGATCGACAAAAGAGTTATGCGGATCTTTATCGAAATGACGTAGAATTTAATATGGGGATCATGTATTGTTGTGTGTTGCTCCATGGAAGGGAGTTACAAGATTTGGAAAGGGAGAAAAGGTTAATCCGTGATTTATTAGTCCATTTTAGATTCTTGACCGAGTAAGAACTGTGGCCTATAGACTCGCTTTACCACTACGTATGTCACGTGTTCATAACATTTTTCACGTATCGATGTTACGAAAATATGTGGATGACCCGAACCACATTATTGTGTTAGAACCAGACGAGATAGCCAAAGATTTAAAGTACGAGGAGGTACCTGTCAAACTCTTAGATAGGAAGGAGCATGTCCTACGCACAAAGGTCATACCACAAGTCAAAGTTTTGTGGAGGAACCATGCTATTGAGGAAATGACCTAGGAATTAAAAATAGAAATGGAAATGAAAGCGATGTATTCTCACCTTTTTGAAATACCAGATACGTAAGTCAATTTTGAGGACGAAATTTTATAAGGAGGAGAGGTTGTAAGATCCCGACTTTTATAAATAAAATTAAATTTCCTCTATTTATTATTTTGAAATAGTAAGGGATGATTTGATTAATGTGGTTAGTTATGGGTAAAATACGCAAATATTTTTAAATAAACAAGTGGTTATAAAATATTCATTGTTGTCAGGGAATATTCGTTTGGTCGAGGAATATTCTTGCTATAGGGAATATTCGTACGACGGCGCAGCCTTGTGTGGGCCCCATAACGAAAAATGATTGGATGAAGAAAACGTCAAGTATAAGTTGTTTATAAATAACGGCGTAGTTGTTACCGTTAATACTGTTGGAATACCTGGTGGTTAAAACACAGTAGCACACGGTATTGCACCAATTATTGATTCTTATGTAAGAAGGCACTACTCAATAATTGTTACAGTAATTACTGTTCAATATTTTATTTTATTGATTCAATAATTGTTACGTTGATATTTTATATTATTGTTGTTTCAAAAATTATCACTACACAATATTTTCCATTATCAGAGCAATAATTCATATTATTTGAATAATATTATTAGATAGCATTATTGACAATGTCTAAAAAGTTCTGTCTAAGGAGAGATTTGGTCATCCAATTGCGTGCCAGTACGGAAAAATCCTTATTGGAAAGCCCATTTTTCCTAGTAACGGCCTAGTTGTCAGTATTGTGATTCTGTAATATTATTTGTGAATAATTAATTATTGATTTATATAATAAGAAAAATATTTATTTCATGTGGATATATATGAAAAAAATTTTTAATGTGACAATTATTAAAAATTAATATTTTATTTTTTTCTGATAAAATAATTCATTTAAGTATATTATTATATTTTAATAATATAATAATGGTGATAGTTTTAATGAATGTGGGATATATGAGTATATGAGGAGAAAGAGTATTTTGTTACATTAAATGATTAACACATGTTTTGTGTGTCGGTGGACCCCATTTCTTGACTGAAATTTGATTATAGCCTGTAAAATCGTCTGTTTGTAGATTTCGGTCAATTTCTGTTTAGAATTTGGAAAAACTTTCTTTTGCAAAGTTGTGGATAATGAAATTTTCTATATAAAAAGAAATGAGGTTCAAATTTTTCTGATAAAAGAGCTATTTATTATGAATTATTGAAGATCTGAAGTTCCAGAATAATTGATTTTTGGAAGTTTTAATTGTTTTATTCAAGAAAAATGTTTTTGGCAATCCCACATGTGTGGTAAATGAGCTGAATTCAGATTCTTTGGTGGTGGGCTTGAATATTAATAAATAAAATTATTTTAGTAAATTTTTTGCTTTGGTGTTCTGAGCATTTTTCTATAAATAGGGTGCTTAGGTTAGAATTGAAAATCACCCCAGAAACTGAAGTTTTCTCTCTCTTTCTCTCTCTATATTATCGAGCGTATTATTGTGAGTATTTTGATACTTTGAGTGTTGCTATACGGTGCAAGTTTCCTTCAGCACTATATCCAATATTTCAGTCAGAAGTACTATTCTTTCGAGGTAAGGGATGTTAATTTTTTTATAAATGATATTATTTTTTCAATATCATTATGCCGCAATATTTGTAAGATTTTTTTTCGTGAAATTCTTGTCTCTTCATGTCGAGTTACTATTCACAAGTTACTATTCACGAGTTACTATTCACTAAGTATGATGATCTTTCTTGTGAGATTTCTACCTTTTAGTGTTGGAGTTACTATTCATGTATACGTCACTATTCACGTATACGGCACTATTCACAAATATGACACTATTCACAGAAAAATTAAATTTTCTTTTCTGTGTTCAAGATTGTCTGTTATGGTTCCTATCTTTGATTGGATCTATGTTTTGATCTTCATTTTTGAATTCTGCTCCATAATAGTTTATTATGGAGTATTTTTGAACATGGATAAAGCGAAGTACGAATTTTTACTATTTATTCTTTTGTTTCACTGGATTCGTTTTCTTTAAAAGATTTTTCATCATCCTCAGTCCTAAATGATGATATTACTAAATATCTTTGGCCTGTAGTGTAAAGATGAATGATTTTCGGATGAATATCTTTGGCCCGTAGTGCAAAGATGAACAGGTGTTTAGATGAACATGACCAATTGATGAATATCTTTGGCCTGTAGTGCAAAGATGAACATTTAATTCCAGATACATATATTGATTGATGTTACAGGTATAAAATATCGATGATGGACTTTTAAATTCATAGACGATAGTAGATTTCATTCTCAATTTAACTCTTCTAATGAATTATTATTTTTCGCTGCGAATATTGATTTAAAATTTGTTGTCTATTGTATTCTATCAGAATTTTCTCTGTTGAAGACTAACGATAATTTGTTCTATATTATCTTAGTCATAATATTCTTTACTGGACTAGTTGAGCTCACCTTTTTCTTTTTGTTCCATTTTTTTTCTCAGGAAGCGAGAATGTAGCAAGTACTAGTCAGGGTATGGAATGATGGTTCTAGAAAGTTGTTAGTAGTCCTCACCATTTTTGTAAAATGATGTATCAATAATTATAATGAGGACTTATTTGGGTGTGAATATTTTCTAGATGACAATATTTGTATTTAAACTCACAGTTTATGTGTTGTATTAATAAAGTTGTAGTTATTTCTGTACCATGTATTTGGCGACTCAGAATGGGTTAGGTGGAATGAACCTATTTTGGGGGCGTCACAGTTGGTATCAGAACTTAGGGATGTGATATCTGGCAGAGATCAGGAAATAGAACTAGGAGGGGAGAGACGAGTAAATCCTTCGCTAGTGTGTCCTCCCTAAGCTTATTTGGTGGTTAGTCAAAATATAGGGCTATTATGTAATATGTTAATTTCTTTAATTAACCTTTGTTTTATGACAGTATTTGAGAATGGCAACTGAGAATGTTAAATATGGAGTAAATGAGACAGTGGAGACACCTTTATCAACAACGAGGAGAACGTGCAACAAGCGGCAATGTTCCTCCTGTAAACAACACCACTGAGCAGACGATGAACGATGAGATGTTTAAAAGCTTTTTACGGTTCATGCAAAACCAGACGGAGAGACTCCTGTTCAAAATACAGGTAGAAACAATGGCAACGCACAGCTGGTCAAAGCCAAACAGTTCAAAGAGTTGGGACCACCAGAATTCTAGGGAAAATCGGATCCGATTAAGGCAGAAACGTGGGTCAAGCAATTAACCAAGATATTCGATGTCTTGGGATGCACGGAGGAACAGAAGGTTCCATTCGCCACCTTTATGTTCCGTAATGAAGCAGATTACTGGTGAAAATCTGTGAAGCGTACCCATCCAGCCGCACTCAGCATGTCTTGGGAGACATTTAGAAACTGTTCAATGACAAGTACTTTCCTGAAAGTATTCATCATATGAAGGAGGTAGAGTTTATTAGACTGGAACAGAACAACACGACGGTGTCCCAGTACGAGGCCAAGTTCGCGGAGTTATCTAGGTTTGTACCTCATTTGGTAGAGAATGAGGAACGTATGACACAGATATTTCTGAGAGGTTTGAACCCGACATACGTCAGTATCTCATTTCTCATAAATTTTCTCTATATTCAGATGTTGTCAACAGGGCTCAATTATTAGAGCGAGATAACGAGTACGTTCAAACGATGGCCCACAACCAGGATCGTACCAACGATAACCAGCGGGGAAAGAAAAATACGGACAAAAGTGGTAACCACTTTGGTGGTAATCGTGGCCATGAAAATAGAAAAAGCGTGTCGGGGAGAGATTTTTAAAAATTGGAGATTCAACAATGATAATGTGAAGACGTCAGCACCAGCAGAAACTGGTTCTAAGGGAGGAGAACGACCACGGTTGTATCCTATAAATGCGAGAAAGAGGGACATATCAACCTAAACTGTCCACACACAGTTCAAGGTATGCTATAATTATGGAAATGAGGAACATATCGCTCGAGATTGTACGTTAGCGAAACCAAGTCCAGCGGGGATGGTGACTCAAAAGGTTGTCCAGAAAAGTCAAAGTCAACGGTTCCTGGAAGAGCGTTTGTCGTGACTGGTCAAAAACGCGAGGAACCCAAACGAAGTTAGCACGGGTTAGTTAATTATAAATTCTTACGAAGTATATACCTTATTAGATACCGGTTCTACCATCTTTATCTCTCCTACTTGTGCTTAACGTTTGAACTTGACTCCTAAAAAATTAGACTTTGACTTATCTGTTTGAAACTCCGTTAGGAGAAACTTTCGTTACATCCACTGTTTATAAATCTTATTTGATCCAAGTTGGCATCATCACATTACTTGTTGATCTTATCTCTTTAAAGATACTTGCTTTTGATGTGATTTTAGGGATTGATTGGTTAACTACTCATCCTGCCAAAATTGATTGCTTTCGTAAGGTTGTTAGTTTTCATATTCCTAAGCAACCTATTATTCGAATTCAAGCAACCAAACCATTGAAGTCATACACTTTCATATCAAGCCATAAAGCCATTCGTTTATTGAGAAACGGATGTCAAGTTTTCTTAGCCCATGTCATGGACTTGAACAAAAATACGTCAGATTTGAATGATATTTCTGTTGTTAGTAAATTTTTTGACGTATTTCTGAAGAATTTTCTGGCTACCCCAGAGCGTGATATTGAATTTTGTATCGTCTTTGAACCCGGTAAAAATTCATTTCTAAAATCTCATATCGAATGGCTCCTATTGAACTTCATGAGTTAAAAACCCAACTATAAAGTTGATAACCAAGCCTCTAACTGGTGACTTCCTTTGTGGAATGCACCGAAGCCAGGCTCTTCGTAGGGGATGTCATATTTGTGCAGTAGTAAACTGATAGGTGCCATTATGACGTGCTATCCAATATTGGGATAGGATTCACAGTTGAGAGCAACCTAATTCAGTAATCGAAATACGTAGCTTTCTAGGCTTAGTTGGTTATTATCGGAGATTCGTGGAAAGATTTTCTCGAATCAACTCAGTTGACTCGTAGAGATACAAAATTCGAATGGAGCAAGGAATGTGGGAAGAGCTTCGAAGAATCAAGAGGAGACTCATTTCGACATTTGTTCTGACCATACCATTCTGAAAAGCAAAAACGTGGTAGCTAACGCGTTGAGTAGAAGATCGTATGCGAGTAAGAGTGCGATATTGTCAAATACAAAGACCCATTTGTATGACTTACAAATGATAGAGAGAGAGTTAAAGTCTCTAGGGACCCACGTGATGATATACGAGTAGAATCGACTTTAATCGATAAAGTTAAAGTTGTTCAAGCCACGGACCCGGAGCTGATGAATATGAAGAAGGAGGTGCAAGAAGTTGTTATTCCAAAAGCGAGAATAGGCGATGTGAGGAAAGCTCAAACCTTGGATTTATTAGTCCATTTGAAATCCTCGATCGAATAGGAACTGTGGCCTATAGACTCGTTTTACCGCCAAGTATGTCGCGTGTTCATAACGTTTTTTACGTATCGAAGTTACGAAATTATGTGGACGACCCAACCCACATTTATGAGTTAAAACCATACGAAATAGCAGAAGTAACATACGAGGAGGTACCTATTAAGATCTTGGATAGGAAAGAACATGTCCTATGCACAAAGGTTATACCACAAGTCAAAGTTTTGTGGAAGAACCATGCTATTGAGGAAATGACCTGAGAATTGAAAACAGAAATAAAAGCGAGGTACCCTCACCTTTTCAAAATACTAGATACGTACGTCAATTTCGAGGACGAAATTTCATAAGAGGGGAGGTTGTAAGACCGCAACTTTTTATAAATGAAATTAAATTTTCTCTATTTATTATTTTGAAATAGTAAGGGTTGATTTGATTAATGTGGTTAGTTATGGATAAAATGCGCAAATATTTTTTTAAATAAGCAAGTGGTTATAAAATATTCATTGTTATCGGGGGGGGAATATTTGTTTGGTCGTGGAATATTCTTACTGTTGGGGAATATTCGTACGACGGCGCAGCCTTATGTGGGCCCCATAACGGAAAGCGATTGGATGAAGAAAACGACAAGTATAAGTTGTTTATAAATAACGGCGTAGTTGTTACCGTTAATACTGTTAGAATACCCGGGGTTAAAACACAGTAGCACACGGTATTGCACCAATTATTGATTCTTATATAAGAAGGCACTACTCAATAATTGTTACAGTAATTATTGTTCAATATTTTATTTTATTAATTCAATAATTGCTACGTTGATATTTTATATTATTGTTATTTCAATAATTGTCACTACACAGTATTTTCCATTATCAGAGCAATAATTCATATTATTTGAATAATATTATTAGATAGCATTATTGGCAATGTCTAGAAAGTTCTGTCTAAGGAGAGATTGGATCATCTAATTGCGCGCAGTAAGGAGAAATCCTTATTGGAAAGCCCCTTCTTTCTTAGGAATGGCCTGGTTGTCAGTATTGTGATTCTGTAATATTATTTGTGAATAATTAATTATTGATTTATATGATAAGAAAAATATTCATTTTATGTGGATATAGATGGAGAAAAATTTTTAATGTGACAATTATTGAAAATTAATATTTTTATCTTTTCTGATAAAATAATTCATTTAATATATATTATTATATTTTTGTGTGTCGATATGGACCCCATTCTTGACTGAAATTTGATTATAGCCTGTAAAATCGCCCGTTTGTAGATTTCAGTCAATTTCTGTTTGGAAATTTAAAAAAAACTTTCTTCTGTAAAGTTGTAGATAATGAATTTTTTTATAAAAAAGATATAAGGTTCGAATTTTTCTGACAAAAAGGGTCATTTATTATGAATTATTGAAGTTCTGAAGTTCGAAATAATTATTTTTTAAAGTTTTAAATTTGTTTTAAAAGAAAAATGTTTTTGAAATGTTTGTGGGCATCATTAACATGTGCTAGGTGGCTGAAATCAATTAGTAAAAGTGGGCGTAGGAATTTGTAATATAAATAATAATATTTATTAAATTTTCTACTTTGGTGTTCTAAGCATTTTCCTATAAATAGGGTGCTTAGGTTAGAATTGAAAATCACACCAGAAACTGAAATCTTTCTCTCTCTATATTATCGAACGTATTTTTGTGAGTATTTTGATACTTTAAGTGTTGCTATACGGTGCAAGTTCCCTTCCGCACTATATCCAGTATTCCAGTCAGAAGTACTATTCTTCCGAGGTAAGGGATATTATTTTTTTTATAAATGATATTATTTTTTCAATATCATTATGCCGGAATATTTGTAAGATTTTTCTCATGAAATTTTTGTCTTTTCATGTCGAGTTACTATTCACGAATTACTATTCACGAGTTACTATTCAAAGTTACTATTCATGAGTTACTATTCACTAAGTATGATGATCTTTCTTGTGAGATTTTACTTTTAGTGTCGGAGTTACTATCCACGTATACGTCACTATTCACGTATACGACACTATCACAAATACGACACTATTCATAGAAAAATTAAATTTTCTTTTCTGTGTCCAAGATTGTCTGTTATGGTTCTTATCTTTGATTGGATCTATGTTTTGATCTTTATTTTTGATTTTTGCTCCACAATAGTTTATTATGGAGTATTTTTGAACATGGATAAACCGAAGTACGAATCTTTACTATTTGTTCTTTTGTTTCACTAGATTTATTTTTTTTTAAAGATTTTTCATCATCCTCAGTCCTAAATGATGATATTACTGATATCTTTGGCTGTAGTGCAAAGATGAATGATTTTCGGATGAATATCTTTGGCCCATAGTTCAAAATGAACAGGTGTTTAGATGAACATGACCAACTGATGAATATCTTTGGCTGTAGTGCAAAGTGATGACATTTGATTCCAGATACATATATTGATTGATGTTACAGGGATAAAATATCGATGATGGACTTTTAAATTCATAGACGATAGTAGATTTCATTCTCTACTTAACTCTTCTAATGAATTATTATTTC
>CM029015.1:189988993-190110420 GCA_016801055.1 Panax notoginseng | reverse complement strand
TTTTTCTTCGCTAGTGTGTCCTACCTAAGCTTATTTGTTGGTCAGTCATAATATCGGGATTTATGTGATATGTTTAATTTGTTAAATTAACACTTGTTTTGAAGCTGTATTCTAGAATGTTATTTGAAATACAGGAGATGAGCAATGGAGAAATTATGATGACAGAGAAGATGGAAATTGAAATGAAAGGAAGGTATTCTCAACTCTTTGAAATACCAGGTACGTAAATTTCGGGACGAAATTTCATAAGGAGGGAGATTGTAAGACCCCGAATTTTATGAAATAAAAGTATTCAATTTTTCTTATAATTACTATTCAGTAAATGGTTAAATTGATAAAAGTTTAAAGTTATGGGTGAAATATGAATTTTTTTTCAAAATAAGCAAGTGGTTATAAAATAATCATTGTTGTCGGGGAATATTCGTTTGGTCGTGGAATATTCTTTCTGTCGGAATATTCGTACGACGGCGCAGCTATTTGTGGGCCCCATAACGAATAACTGTCGGGTGAAGAAAACGACAAATTTGAGTTTTTACAAATAACGGCGTAGTTGTTACCGTTAACACTGTTGGAATACCCGTGGTTAAAATACAGTAATACGCGTTATTGCACAGTAGCACACGGTATTGCATAGTATTTTTGAAATTATTGATTCTTACGTAAGAAGGCACTACTCAATAATTGTTACAGTAATTACTGTTCAATATTTTATTTTATTGATTCAATAATTGCTGCGTTGATATTTTATATTATTGTTGTTTCAATAATTGTTGCTGCACAGTATTTTCCATTATCAGATCAATAATTCATATTATTTGAATAATATTATTAGATAACATTATTGGCAATGTCTAGAAAGTTCTGTCTAAGGAGAGGTTTGGTCATCTAATTGCGCGCTAGTAAGGAGAAATCCTTATTGGAAAGCCCCCTCTTTCCTGGGAACGGCCTGGTTGTCATAAATGTGATTCTGTAATATTATTTGTGAATAATTAATTATTGATTCATATGATAAGAAATATTTATTTTATGTGGATATAAATGAGGGATATATTTTTGTGGTTAAAAAATGAAGGAGTTAATGTTGAGATTTTTATCCGTATTTTTGTCGGAATGGAGGTATTAAAAATCAGGGTTTTTGAGATATTTTGCGGGGGTTATAATTTTTTAATCCGACCGTTGGATCGTGGTAATTTTTGGATATGTTATACATATATAAGTTGAGTATATGTCCACAAATTTTGAACCGTTAAAAATGAACGTATGATTTATTATGAATTTTACGAGATGACTGGTTCAGAAATTGTTGAATTTTCGGAGTTTATCATTTTGGTGGAAAATTCTAGAATTGGTGGGCCCCACTTGTGGTTGGTGAAGAAATGTGCTGAATTATATTTCAAATGTGGTGGGTGGAATAGTAGCAGGTAAAGCCATCAGGTTGCAGGTCAAACCTACCAAAATTTTCCTATAAATAGAGGGCTAAGTTAGAATTGAAAATCACACCAGAAACATAAGCTTTCTCTCTTTCTCTCTCTATATTATGAAGCATATTTTGTGAGTTTTTAGATACTTGGTGAGTTGCTATTCATCAGTGCAAGTTTTCTTCAGCATCATATCCGATATCCAGTCAGAAGTACTGCTCTTTTGAGGTAAGGGATAGTAAGGGATTAGTAAGGGATAGTAAGGGATTTTAAGGGTTGTTATGATTTTCAGTTTCGTAATTTTTCTGATCTTCAAAAATTCTGGAAAAATTTGAAATGATATTTTGATGAGTTTTCTTGATTGTGTCCAAAAATGGTGATTTTTGGATGTATAGATTGAGAGTTATGAATTTTATGAGAAAAGACTATTTTAAAAGTAACAGCTTATAATTCCTTGTGGTTAACTCCAAAATTGATGAAATTTTTATTGGGAGTACATGTATATGATAGAAGTATACTCTGTAAATTTCAGAATTTTTAGACAAAAGTACAATTTTTGATAAATGTCTAAATATTCGGCTGTTTTGGCCATATGAAAAATAGTAAATGACTTTTAAAAATTCTGAGAAAAATATATGTTCACTATGGGACTATATTATGCTAAATCTCAGAAAAGAAATATTTTTGGAACTGATTTGGTATTTTTCATGAAAATGGTCTAGTTATGAGTAAATGAATTAAATATGTTTTGTGAAGAAAGAAAATTGGAAAATAGGATTTTATGGCTTGAGAATCCTATATGAGGTATATGCAGATTTTTGATGAGGGTTTTGGTTATTGATGATGAAATTGTAAGAGTTGGCATTTTATGATGATTAAATGCATTAATTAGTAAAGTGTAAACAATTTAAATAAATTGTTTATAAGCTTAAGAAATGTTATTCTTTCAATATCATTATACCGAAATATTGGTATGAATTTTATTGTGGAATTTCTACCTTTTGAGTCGGTGTTACTATTCACGAGTTACTATTCATGAGTTACTATTCACGAGTTACTATTCACGACAAAATTGGTTTCTTTTACTAACCAAATTATAGTTGATTTATGAATATTACTCTTGAGATTAAATCTATATGTTGATTATATTGATTTTATTATCATATATAACATTTTTATAACCCTGATGTTGAATTTCTCTTTCACTGGAGTGTAAAGATGGGTAGATTATTGGTATGATCATGACTAGGGTTCTCTTTGGCCTGTAGTGCAAAGTTGAATTGTGACTGGTATGATCATGACCATTGAATTTATAATTGAATATCTTTAGCTTAAGTGCAAAGATGAATTGATCAACATGGTTATAATTATTGTTTATATAAATTCTGAAATGATTATATATTTCTTTGAGATATGAATATATTTGGTCTGTAGTGCAAATATGAATTGTTGATGAATATCTTTGGCCTGTAGTGCAAAGATGAATTGTAGAGGAATATCTTTGGCCTGTAGTGCAAAGATGAATTGTAGATGAATATCTTTGGCCTGTAGTGCAAAGATGGTCTGTTGATGAATATCTTTGGCCCGTAGTGCAAAGATAAACTGTTGTTGAATATCTTTGGTCGTAGTGCAAAGATGGATTTATTAGTATGATTATGAACAGGAACTGTGATTTGGTATAACCATGATCTTTGATGTTTCAGGTAAAGACATGTGATGAAAATATTCTTCGTCCTGGGTGAGAAGAAAAATTTAGAATCACAATTATGATTATGAGTTATTCATATGATTGTGGAAAGGAACTGTTGATTGATGTTACAGGGATAAAACATTGTTGATGGATTTTTAACATGGAGAAGATAATAGACTTTATAGTCTATTTGACTCTTCTAATGGATTGCTCGTTCCGCTGCAACTATGGTTGAAATTTTTATCATTTACCATATGTTCTAAATCTCTGATTTATTATTGATGAAGGCTATTGATAATTTAATTATCTTTAGTCATGATATTCTTTACTGAGCTAGTTGTGCTCACCCTTTTGCTTCACAATTCCTTTCAGGTAATAAGAGTGTAGCTGGGTCGAGCGAGGGTAAGGGGAAATAGAACGGTGGTCTCTAGCTGTGGATGTTCTCCCGAAGCAGTATAGAAAAGTTCATTTAGTAGTTATATTTGGTGAATCCAATAGGGTAAGGTGTACCCAACGTTGGAAGGGTGGTTTGCCACTATCATACAAGATGTCTAACGACATACAACCTCGTGTCATCATAAGACAGGGATGTGCTCATCCACTTGCTGAGTATATATACGAGCACTACCTATATAATCTTGGTGTTTGTTTAAAGTATAATTCTCAGTTAGATACAGTGGAGATAATGATAAGTCAAGAGAAGACTCACCATTGGGAAGAATATGATAGTAACCTTCTCGTCTTTCTTTGGGGTCTATTGGGTCAACCAAGAATAATTCTGTGGCCATATGATATCTATCATAACCTAGACACATGGCCTCGCATGTACGAAGGTTTCCTTGAGCACTTCCCAAAGATTCTAATTTCTAAAACAGTTTTTGACTATACCTTTATGTAAGGTGTCATTGTGAGGTGATGTCCACGGTTGGAACATGAGTCACATTTGGTATATATTTGTATCTAAACTCACAGCATATGTGTTGTTGTATTTTGCACGACAATTGTTGTAATAAAGTTGTAGTTGTTTTCTGTACCATGTATTTGACGACTCAGAATGGGTTGGATGGAATGGACCTATTTTGGGGTTGTCACACAATGATATAAGAATTCAATTAAAAGAAAGCAAATGATAAATTTTTAAATATTTATAATTTAATTTATCCAGAATTCAATAACGTCCAAATTATCATCATGATACTGCTTTGTGGAGAAAAATTCAAGAATAATATTATATCAAAAATAATTTGGACAAAAAAAATTAATTTTTATCATGAATAGTATCTCAGGGTGAATAGTAATTGAGTGAATAGTACCCCGTGAATAGTACTTCAGGAATAGTATTTCGTGAATAGTACTCCGGTATGAAAAAGTTAAAACTTATCAAAAATATCCAAAATAATATTTTCATAAAAAGATAATGGATGAAGCGCAAATATCAAGGATATTCTACTAATTTTATGGAGTATAGAAGCCAAAACTTTAACAAAATAAGTGTAGAATTCGAAATCTGAAACGAAATAATATTACTTCCATACTATAGAGTATGAAAGAAAATATTATTTCATATGAATACTGAACAAAAAATAGTATCCCTTACCTTAAAAAGATAGTACTTTTGACTAGTAAGGCGAGGATATTCTTGAAAAAAACTTGTACTGTTTTCTACGATCAAAACTTCCTTAAACTCTAAAAAAATACGCTCAATATTATAAAAGAAGAATTCTCTGATTCTGGTGTATTTTCAATTCTAACTAAGCATCATATTTATAGGAGAATGGAAAGGATACTATTTTAATTTAGAAATCACGGACTGCACAATATATATTCGGACGAACTTCACGGGCGAAAAATTTGATTTTACTATTCATTACTGTGCAATAAAATATTCTAGTAAAACAAAAATTTAAATAAAATAAAATATATTCTATTTATAATCTAATAAAACAAAATATATTATATATAAAAAAATCTGCCGACCTCTTCTCTTTTTTTTTTCTTACCTCCCGTGACTACCATGTAACCATCCTCCACCAAAATCAATTATCATCATATATATATATATATATATATAAATATATAAAATAAAAGTACTTCCCTCCTTCCCACGCCACTTCCCATCCCCCCCACCCCCCCCATTTCCTGGCAACTTAACATATATCTATAATATATATATATATATATATATATATATATATAAACAAAACTGAGATAACTTTTACCGTCAATTTTTAAAAATGGGTAAGTGGGGGGGTCCAAATAATAAGCCAATTTACAACAAAAACTTCATAAAAATTCCCTCAATATTTTTAACAATATTTATTCATCATTATTATTCACAATATTTAACAACCAGATCATTCCCAGGAAAGAGAGGGCTCTCCAATAAGGATTTCTCCCTATTGGCGCGCAATTAGGTGACCAAACCTCTCATCAACAGAACTTTCTAGACATCATCAATATTGCAAATACTAATATGTATATATTTTGTATCGTCTCAATTATTAATTTAATAATATATAAAATATCGACAATAATTGAATCAAATAATGTGAGATACTATGCAGTAATTACTGTAGTAATAATTGAACAAAACCGAGTGACTTCTCACGTAAGCATCAATAATCATTACTGTGTGCTACTATGCAACCACGCGTATTACTGTTCTTTTAACACCGGGTATTTCAACAGTTAATAGTAAAATTTTCGCCGTTATTTTCATAAAAAGATATTTCTGTCATTTTTCATTTAGACAATAATTTCGTTATGGGGTCCGCCAATGATTGTGCCGTCGTACGAATATTCCCTGTTAAAACGAATATTTTCCGACCAATCGAATATAATATAACAACTTACATACTTTGCACAATTTATTAATATTACCCACAACTATAACATTATATCAAACTCACTTCATAATATTCAAAAATGATAATTATAGAAAAATTCATTTTTATTCATAAAAGTTGGGGTCTTACAGCCGGTTTAACTACTGTACTGAAGGTCTCTTTGTAATCAAGTTCGGGACGTTGATTATAACCCTTTGCAACTAAACGGGCTTTGAATTGATCCACTGACCCATCAGATTTCCTCTTCACCCGGAACACCCATTTGCAGCCTATTGGGTTACAGTTCAGAGGGAGTGGCACTAAATCCTAAGTGCCATGTTTCATGAGAGTCGTAAGCTCATTTGACATAGCATCATGCTAGTATGGTTGAGACAAAACCTAACTCACACAGGTTGGTTCGATGGACTCAGGGAGTGGATGTTTAGACACATAATTGAGTTGTTTAGGTTTAAAGATTTGGTTCATAAATCGAGTGGTCATTTGGTGAAGTCGTTGAACTGGTGGTGGAGATGGGTTTTGAGTAGTCGAATAAAGAGAATTTTTGACTTGTCCTAGTGGTTGGGAAATAGATGAGGGGTGAGGAACCAGTGAGTTTGAATCATTCACACAAGAGTTCGGACTAGGACTGGGAGATGATGAATTTAAGTTCAAGGAATTATGATCTAGGGTTTCAGATGAAATCAGAAGAAAAGAAGAAGAATAGTTAAAGAGATTACCTAAGGAGGCTGCGTTGACGGCGGCTACACCTTCCGGAGTCGTGGATGATGGCAACGGGGAAGACGACATCGACGAGGGCATGGGTGTGATTTGGGCATCGAAGAACAGAGGAACATTTGGGGATTTTGGTGTGTGGTTTTTTGGGTTTGTAGAAGACACAGTGGGGGTGTTTGGTTCGTCAAACAATACATGCCTCGAAATGTAAATCTTGTGAGTGTTGAGATCAAGACATTTGTAGGCACTTTGGGTTTGAGAGTACCCGAGAAACAGACAAGGTGATGATTTAGGCTGCATTTTATGAGTATTATAGGGCCAGGTAGGTGGGTAACAAAGACACCCAAATTTTCTCAATTTAAGATAATTTAGATTTTGACCAAAAAGAGCTTCAAAAGGGGAAATGTTTTGAAGAAAAGGAGTGGGTTGCCTATTGATTAGATAGGATGTTGTTTGGAAAGCATGAAGCCAATTAGAAAGAGGTAATGATGCATCATGGAGGAGAGTGAGACCCGTATCAACTAGATGACGGTGACGACGAATAGAAACACCACTTCGTTGTGGGGTGTGTAGGGCGGTGGTATAATAACCAATACCATTAATCAATAAAAGAGATTTAAAAGTAATGAATTCACGACCATTATCAGAGTATAAATTTTTTATTTTGGTTTGGAAATGTGTTTCAACAAATTTTTTAAATTAAGGAAAAATTGTAGATACCTTAAATTTGGTAGCCATTGGATAAAACCACATGAATTTTATGAAATAGTCAACCAAAATAAGAAAATAACGAGATCCGTCGATTCCAATTTAATTTGAGGCTCCCCAAACATCAGTGTAAATAAGTTCAAGCGGTGCATGACTTTTAAGATTATTGGAATGAAAAGGTTGTTGATGTGCTTTATTGATGGAACATGAATTAAACAATTGAGAAAAAAATTTGTTATAGCAACAGGAAGAGAAAAATTCTTAACAAGATGTTGGACTATGCGAAGAGATGGATTCCCAAGACGTTTGTGCCACCCATCAATTGAGGTTCGTTCATGCACATTAGCAACCATTTTGGAGGACGGCATCATCGATTCTGAAAAAATGTAGACATCGTTTTCACATGCTCCTCGAAGTAGAGTCGCCCCCCGTGATCTTGTCCTTCACAAAGAAATGAAACGGATGAAATTCAACAACAACATTATTTTGTTTGGTGAAATGATGAACGAAAATTTAATTTTTGGAAAGATTTGGAAAACAAAGAGTATCATTTAAGGTAAATGTGTGTTTGGGTGAGTGTAATTCCAAAGAACCAATGTGTGAGACAGTCAAACCTGAACGATCACCAAGAATTACTTCATCAGTACCATCATATTCAAAATGAATTGACAAATTTTCAAGATCACCCATTATATTGTGAGAGGTCGCTGAGTCCATGAGCCATGTTTTATGTTTTTCATTAGAAGAGGTCACGCAGTTGGTTGTAAATTCATTGGACTGTAGCTGGGGACAGTACTTTGCAGTATGGCCCATTTGCTCACAAAGCTGATAGCAGAGCGTGTAACGTTTGTGATTGTTGTTGGGCTTTCTAGACCCATTATTGGCACATCGTCCATCACGTTGGTGACCATTTGATGGACGGGCTGTGCTTTGGCCTTGGTTACGTTGATACCCATTCGGTTTATAAGACTTCTTTGAGAAGTCACCTCAAGATGAAGATTTACCCTTTGTCGTGTGGTTAGCCATCATCACCATCTACTGAGTAGCAGTCTCCAAATGCTGAAGGTAAGATTCATGACCGACCAAGAGGTTGTGACGCCCCCAAAATAGGTATACATCACCCATCTTGAGTCGTCAGATACAAGGTACAGAATTCAAATACAACTTAATAATACAACTGTCATGTACAATATGACAAAACATAAACTGTGAGTTTGAATACAAATATTATCTACTAGAGAGTATCCATACTCAAAAGGAGTCCTCATTACATTTATTAACACACTATTACATAGAATAGTGAGGACTACTAACTAATACTATCATTCGGACCATCACTCTGTTCCCCGACTTGCCCCAGCTACGTTCTCATTTCCTGAAGAGAACAGTGAAAGAAAGGGTGAGCTCAACTAGCCCAGTAAGAAATATTATGACTAAGATAATGCAGAATAAATTATCATTAGCCTTCAACAATGTTAAACTGATAAAATATAATAGACATCAAGTTTAACTGCAGCGGAACAAGCAATCCATTAAAAGAGTCAAGTAGAAAATAAAATCTACTATCTTTTATGATTTAAAAGGTTTTTCAACACTGTTATCGCTGGGACTCAGCTTAATAAAATAATCCACATCATCGAATCACCCCTGCACTACGGCCAAGGATATTCGTGTATTCATTAATGGTCATGATCATGCCAACAACTGTCCATCAATGCACTACGGGCCAATGAGGACTTTTACCACATCATTTGTAACATTACGGTCATGATTATACCGAATAATCCCTGGTCATAATCATACCAAGTCCATCTATGCACTACAGGCCACAGATGACTTTCAACATTTTATAAACATGAGGATGATGACAATGATATAAGAATTCAATAAAACAAGTTCAAGAATTAATTTATCCAAGAATTAACAACGTCCAAATTGTCAACATGATACTGCTTTGTGGAGTAAAATTCAAGAATGCTTAGAAGAATATTTTCATGAAAAGATACTGGATGAACCGCAATTATCAAGGATATTCCACTAATTTCATGGAGTATAGAAGTCAAAACTTAACCAACTGAGTATAATAAAGAATGGAATAACAAAAGAAATCACCATGCATGCGATAGACCGCACAGACAGGTTATTCCAACAGAATAATAAATAATGGAACCAGGTCCGGCGTAAACGCACAGACAGGATATTCCGACAGAATAATAAATAATGGAATCATGTCCGGCATAAACGCACAGACAGGATATTCCAACAGAATAATAAATAATGGAACCAGGTCCGGTGTAAAACACACAGATGTTCCAACAGAATAATAATAAAAACGGAACCAGGTCCGGTGTAAAACACACAGACAGGATGTTCCAACAGAATAATAATAAAAACGGAACCAGGTCCGGTGTAAAACACACAGACAGGATGTTCCAACAGAATAATAGAAGAATGTCACCAAGTATAGGGTAGACCGCGTATACAGGTTATTCCAACAGAATAATAATAAATGGAATAACAACAGTTCTCTTCATGAATAAGAAAGAATAACACCCCTTACCGTTTCTCTCTATAGTTTCTCTCTCTAGAGTTTAGTGAATTCGTAAGAAATAATGAAGGAATGAGCTGCTATTTATAGAAAAATAGAATGCATAGTAACTAATCCATGAACGGTCCAGATTGATTACTTTAATCTGACGGTCCATATTTAAAGAAAAATCTTTTAAATAAAATATAATATATTCTATTTATAGAATAACTTTAATAAAGTATTCTGTTTTATATAAAAAGATGTTTCTGTTTTATTACGTTAATAATACGAATAAAACAAAACTTCATTATCGCTAAATAATTCATATTATTAACTGACAATAATTGAATCAAACTGAGTGACTTCTCACATAAGCATTAATAATCAATACCGTGTGCTACTATGCAACCACACATATTACTGTACTTTTACTACCGAGTAGTTCAACAGTATCAATGGTAAAACTTCCGCCGTTATTTTTAATAAAATATTTTTGTCGTTTTCTCAATCCGACAATAATTCCGTTGTGGGGTCCACCAATGATTGTGCCGTTGTACGAATATTCCCTGTTAAAACGAATATTCCCCGACCAATCGAATATTATATAACAACTTGCGTACTTTGTAAAATTTATAAATATTACCCACAACTATAACATTATATCAAATTTACTCCATAATATTCAAAAATGATATTTATAGAAAAATTCATCTTTATTTATAAAAGTTGAGCTCTTACAACCTCCCCTTCTTATGAAATTTTGCCCTCGAAATTAGGGTACGTACCTGGTATGTCGAAGAGGTAAGGATACCTTGATTTCATTTCAGATTCTAACTCCCAAGTCATTTCCTCAACATCGTGGTTTCTCCACAAAACTTTGACTTGAGGTATAACCTTGGAGCGTAGAATATGTTCCTTCTTATCCAAGATTTGAACAGGAACTTCTTCATACGTCAAATCCTCCGCTATTTCGTCCGGTTCTAACTCAATAATGTGGTTCGGGTCTTCCATATATTTACGTAACATGGATATGTGAAAAACGTTATGAACACGAGACATACTTGGCGGTAAAGCGAGTCTATAAGCCACAGTTCCTACTCGATCGAGGATTAAAAATGGACCGATGAATCGAGGATTGAGCTTTCCTCTCTTTCCAAATCTCGTAACTCCTTTCCATGGAGCAACACGTAAGAACACATGATCTCCTATATCAAATTCCACGTCCTTTCGATGAAGATCAGCATAACTCTTTTGTCGATCTTGTGAGGTTTTTATACGTTGTCGGATCGTTTGAATCTTTTCTGTAGTCATACGTACCAACTCTGGTCCCAACAACGTTGCTTCACCCACCTCATCCCAGCATACTGGAGAACGACATTTTCTTCCATACAATGCTTCGAATGGAGCCATGCCAATACTTGTTTGATAACTGTTGTTGTAGGAAAACTCCACCAATGGTAAGAACTTGTCCCAACTTCCCTTGAAGTCAAGGACACAGAGTCTTAATAGATCTTCAAGAGTTTGAATAGTCCTCTCTGATTGTCCGTCCGTCTGAGGATGATATGCTGAACTAAATCGTAAATCCGTGCCCATAGCTTTTTGTAAACTAACCCAAAATCGTGAAGTGAATCTTGGGTCTCGGTCAAAAACTATGGATACTGGCATACCATGTAGTCTTACAATCTCGTTTATGTACATACGAGCAAGACGTTCAAGTGTATAATTTCTCGTATCGGTAAGAAATGAGCAGACTTGGTCAATCTATCAACAATGACCCAAATCGCATCAATACCTTGAGAAACCCTAGGAAGACCGGTAACGAAATCCATGGTAATGTGCTCCCACTTCCATTCTGGAATTTCAAGTGGTTGCAATGGACCTTTTGGTACTTGATGCTCCGCTTTGACTCGTTGACAAGTTAGACACCTTGAGATAAACAGCGCTATCTCTCTCTTCATATTGCTCCACCAAAATGTATGACGAAGATCATGATACATTTTGGTACTTCCAGGATGGATTGCAAACGGTGTGTTGTGCGCCTCCATCATGATTTCATACTTTAAATCAGGGTTGTTAGGAACACAAAGTCTGGAGTTGACTCGAAGTATTCCTTCTTCATCGATTCTTGCTTCCGGCATAGCACCTTCTTGCACTTTCTTCCTCATACGCATCAGCTCCAGGTCTGTAGCTTGAGCAGCTTTAACTTTATCGATTAAAGTTGGTTCTACTCGTATATTCGCCATCATCACATGGGTCCCTGGAGTCTTTAACTCTATCTCCATCCTTTGCAAGTCACACAAAATGGGCCTTTGTGTTGACAATATCGCACTCGTACTTGCATATGATCTTCTACTCAATGCGTCAGCTACCACGTTCGTTTTTCCAGGATGGTATTGAATGGTATGATCATAATCTTTCAACAGTTCAAGCCAACGTCGTTGTCGCATGTTGAGTTCCTTTTGAGTGAAGAAATATTTGAGGCTTTTATGATCCGTAAAGATCTCCACCTTCTCCCCATACAAGTAATGCCTCCAAATTTTAAGTGCAAAGACAACAGCTGCCAACTCTAGATCATGAGTAGGATAATTCCTCTCATATTCCTTGAGTTGTCTTGATGCATAGGCTATGACTTTTCTATGTTGCATGAGAACGCATCCCAACCCTTTGCTCGAAGCATCACTGTAGATGACAAATCCCTCCGAGCCAGATGGTATTGTTAGAACAGGTGCTGAAATGAGTCTCCTCTTGAGTTCTTGAAAACTCTTCTCACATTCTTCGCTCCAACCGAACTTTGTATCTTTCCGAGTCAGCTGAGTTAATGGAGTAGCGATTCGAGAAAATCCTTCCACGAATCTCCGATAATAACCAGCTAAACCAAGAAAGCTACGTACTTCGGTCACTGATTTAGGTTGCTCCCAGCTTTGAATAGCTTCAATCTTTGCCGGGTCAACAGATATTCCACGACTTGATACTACGTGCCCAAGGAATGCTACCTCCTCAAGCCAGAACTCGCATTTCTTCAACTTGGCATAAAGCTTGTATTCACGAAGCTTTTGGAGTACCAGCCTCAAGTGTTGCTCATGATCTTCACGACTTTTGAAATAAATAAGGATGTCATCAATAAAGACGACCACAAAGTGATCCAAATATTCCTTGAATACCCGGTTCATCATATCCATGAAGGCAGCAGGAGCATTAGTCAATCCAAAGGACATGACTAGGAATTCATAATGCCCGTACCGAGTTCTGAAAGCCGTCTTTGGAATATCCTCAGTTCTAACCTTCAGCTGATGATATCCAGAACGAAGATCGATCTTTGAAAAGAATTGTGCTCCTTGCAACTGGTCAAACAGGTCATCAATACGTGGCAATGGGTACCTGTTTTTGATGGTGACATGATTCAACTCCCGATAATCAATACAAAGTCGCATACTTCCATCTTTCTTCTTCACGAATAGAACAGGAGCACCCCAAGGAGAAGTACTAGGACGAATAAAGCCAATGTCTAACAATTCTTGCAGTTGGATCTTTAACTCCTGAAGTTCAATAGGAGCCATTCGATATGGGGCTTTGAAAATGGGTTTTGTACCGGGTTCAAGGTCGATACAAAATTCAATTTCACGCTCTGGGGGTAGGCCAGGAAGTTCTTCAGGAAATACGTCAGGGAATTTATTAACAATAGAAATATCATTCAAAACTGACGTATTTTTGTTTAGATCCGTGACATGAGCTAAGAAAGCTTGACATCCGTTTTTCAATAAACGAATAGCTTTATGGCTTGAGATGACAGCGATTGATTTTAATGGTTTGGTTGCTTGAATTCGCATAATAGGTCGATTAGGAATATGAAAGCTAACAACCTTACGAAAATAATCAATTTTTGCATGATGAGTAGTTAACCAATCAATCCCTAGAATCACGTCAAATGCAAGTATTTTTAATGAAATCAGATCGACAGGTAATGTGTGGGTACCAACTTGAACCAAACAAGACTTATAAACCGTGGATGTAATGAAGGTTTCTCCCAATGGAGTTTCAACAGATAAGTCAAAGTCTAATTTCTCCGGAGTCAAATTTAATCGATGAGCGCAAGTAGGAGAAATAAAAGAATGGGTAGAACCGGTATCAAATAAAGTATAGACTTCATTAGAGTTTATGATAAGCTTACCCGTGATGACCTCATTCGGGTTCCTTGGTTTCTGGAAGGTCACAACAAACGCTCTCCCTTGCACTACCGGTTTTGACTTTTCTGGGATGGCCTTTGGTGCCTCCATCCTATCTGAACTTGTTTTCGGTAAACGACAAAATCGAGTTAAATGACCTTCTCTTCCACAATTATAACA
Source organism: Panax notoginseng (assembly GCA_016801055.1). NCBI lineage: Eukaryota > Viridiplantae > Streptophyta > Magnoliopsida > Apiales > Araliaceae > Panax > Panax notoginseng. Next base: position 190,096,174 of record CM029015.1, on the reverse strand, counting down.
TGCTTTAGACGGCATCGCACAGTTTGGACTGATGTGCCCCTCCCCTCCGCATTTGAAACATATGATAGGTGGTCGTTCTCCTTCCTTAACAACGGGTGCTGGTGCTGACGTCTTTCCATCATTGTTGAATCTCCTCTTCTTGAAATGTCCATTCTTATTATTTTGGCCCTGATTACCACCGAAGTGGTTACCATTTCTGGCCTGTTGATTCCCTCCACGCTTGTTGTCACCGCTTCGATGACTGCTCTCACTGGTATTATCATTTTGCCGACTGCTCTCTTTTGGTTGCGTTGACTCGTTATCGCGCTCCACTAACTGAGCCCTATTCACAACATCTGAATACAAACACAGTTTATAAGAAATAAGATGTTGACGTATCTCAGGTTTCAAACCTCGCAAAAACATTCGCGCCATTCGCTCTTCATTATCCACCAAGTGGGATGCAAACCGGGACAACTCAGCAAATTTAGCCTCTTATTGCAACACGGTCATATTATTCTGCTCCAATTTGATGAACTCCACCTCCTTCATGTGACGAACACTTTCAGGAAAGTATTTGTCATTGAACAGCTCTTAGAACTTCTCCCAAGACATCTTCAGTGCGGCAGGTTGAGTACGCTTAATCGATTCCCACCAGTAATCTGCCTCTCCTCGCAACATAAAAGCGGCAAAGGAAACCTTTTGCTCCTCGGAGCATCCCAAGACATCAAATATCTTGGTGATCTGCTTTATCCATGTTTCCGCTATAAGTGGTTTTGGCTCTCCCTTAAACTTCGGTGGTCCCAGCTCCTTGAACTGTTTAGCGGTGACCGTCCAAGAGTTTTCAGTGTTTCCACCTACATCTTGGACAGGAGCCGCTCTCGCCTGCTGTTGCATGAACTGTATAAAGCTTCTGAACATTCCATCATTCATCATCTGGTCAGTGTTATTGTTTGTATGAGGATTGTCACCTTCCTGATGCACATTATCCTGATTATTGATATGTGGTGAATCAACAGTCGCCTGTGCTCTATTGCTATTCTCAACATTCTCAGATGCCATTTTCAGATACTGCCACAAAACAAAAGTTAATTGATATGTCATATATTATCCTTATATTCTAACCGACCAATTAAATACCATGCAAATAAATTTAGGTAGGTCATACTAGCGAATGAATTCCCCGTCTCTCCCCTCCTAGTTCTATTCTCACATCTTAGCCAGGGATCATATCCCTAAGCTCTGATACCAACTGTGACGCCCCCAAAATAGGTATACATCACCCATCTTGAGTCGTCAGATACAAAGTACAGAATTCAAATACAACTTAATAATACAACTGTCGTGTACAAATGACAAAACATAAACTGTGAGTTTGAATACAAATATTGTCTACTAGAGAGTATCCATACTCAAAAGGAGTCCTCATTACATTTATTAACACACTATTACATAGAATAGTGAGGACTACTAACTAATACTATCATTCGGACCATCACTCCGTTCCCCAACTTGTCCCAGCTACGTTCTCATTTCCTGAAGAGAACAGTGAAAGAAAGGGTGAGCTCAACTAGCCCAGTAAGAAATATTATGACTAAGATAATGCAGAATAAATTATCATTAGCCTTCAACAATGTTAAACTGATAAAATATAATAGACATCAAGTTTAACTGTAACGGAACAAGCAATCCATTAAAAGAGTCAAGTAGAAAATAAAATCTACTATATTTTATGATTTAAAAAGTTTTTCAACACTGTTATCGCTGGGACTCAGCTTAATAAAATAATTCACATCATCGAATCACCTCTGCACTACGGCCAAGGATATTCGTGTATTCATTAATGGTCATGATCATGCCAACAACTGTCCATCAATGCACTACGGGCCAATGAGGACTTTTACCACATCATTTGTAACATTACGGTCATGATTATACCGAATAATCCATGGTCATAATCATACCAAGTCCATCTATGCACTACAGGCCACAAATGACTTTCAACATTTTATAAACATGAGGATGATGACAATGATATAAGAATTCAATAAAACAAGTTCAAGAATTAATTTATTCAAGAATTAACAACGTCCAAATTGTCAACATGATACTGCTTTGTGGAGTAAAATTCAAGAATGCTTAGAAGAATATTTTCATAAAAAGATACTGGATGAACCGCAATTAACAATGATATTCCACAAATTTCATGGAGTATAGAAGTCAAAAATTAACCAACTGAGTATAATAAAGAATGGAATAACAACAGAAATCACCCGGCATGCGATAGACCGCACAGACAGGTTATTCCAACAGAATAATAAATAATGGAACCAGGTCCGACATAAACGCACGGACAGGATATTCCGACAGAATAATAAATAATAGAACCAGCTCCGGCGTAAACGCACAGACAGGATATTCCGACAGAATAATAAAAAAAACGGAACCAGGTCCGGTGTAAAACACACAGACAGGATGTTTCAACAGAATAATAATAAAAACAGAACCAGGTCCGGTGTAAAACACACAGACAGGATGTTCCAACAGAATAATAGAAGAATGTCACCAAGTATAGGGTAGACCGCGTATACAGGTTATTCCAACAGAATAATAATAAATGGAATAACAACAGTTCTCTTCATGAATAAGAAAGAATAACACCCCTTACCGTTTTAAAGAATAACTGAAATAAGGAAGTAGTTAATTAGCAGAATACTTTTTCTTCTCTCTATAGTTTCTCTCTAGAGTTCAGTGAATTCGTAAGAAATAATGAAGGAATGAGCTGCTATTTATAGAAAAATAGAATGCATAGTAACTAATCCATGAACGGTCCAGATTGATTACTTTAATCTGACGGTCCATATTTAAAGAAAAATCTTTGACATAAAATATAATATATTCTATTTATAGAATAACTTTAATAAAGTATTCTGTTTTATATAAAAAGATGTTTCTGTTTTATTACGTTAATAATACGAATAAAACAAAACTTCATTATCGCTAAATAATTCATATTATTAACTGACAATAATTGAATCAAACTGAGTGACTTCTCACATAAGCATTAATAATCAATATCGTGTGTTACTATGCAACCACACATATTACAGTACTTTTACTACCAAGTAGTTTAACAGTATCAATGGTAAAACTTTTGCCGTTATTTTTAATAAAATATTTTTGTCGTTTTCTCAAACCGACAATAATTCTGTTGTGGGGTCCACCAATGATTGTGCCGTTGTACGAATATTCTCTGTTAAAACGAATATTCCCCGACCAATCGAATATTATATAACAACTTGCGTACTTTGTAAAATTTATAAATATTACCTACAATTATAACATTATATCAAATTTACTCCATAATATTCAAAAATAATATTTATAGAAAAATTCATCTTTATTTATAAAAATTGGGGTCTTACAGAGGTTGTGCAACTCTTCAAACCCCAATGACTTCTCCTGTGCTCGGATTAGCGCAGCTATCTCTCGAAAATCAGATCCTAACCCATTCAATACATAGAGGGTTAAATCGTCATCGAAAATGGGATGATCAATAATGGCGATTTCATCAGTCAAGGCCTTCACAGCATGGAGATAGTCTGTGATTGACCGATTGCCGCGCTAGATTAAGGTGAGATCCTCCTTTAACTGCATAGCACGAGAGCTTTTTCCAAGCTTCGTGAGAAGTCTTTGCCGTAGCAATGAGTGGTGTGATTGACGGAGAGGTGGAGGCTAGAAGGGCACTCAGGATAAGTTTATCATGTCGGATCTAGTGGGTCTTCGCCACTCATCAGCGGCGATACCCGTGGAAGAGGGGCACATAAATGAGCCTTCGACATAGTCGAGTAAATCGTAACCAATAAGGAGTGCTTCGAATTGAGCACGCCATTGGAGAAAGGTGGAGGGAGTTAATTTTTCATTGATTTGGGCAGTAATATTGAGAGCAATGAGTTTTTTATCTGTTGCGGAAGAAGGTTGGGTGTTGAGAATAAAGGTTGGATTTTGATCAGAGGAGGAGGACATGTTGGAGACTTGGATCGTTGGCTCGTTAGAGATCGGCTGCTCTGATACCATGTTAAAGAACAAAGATTGTAGTAGTTCAATGAACAATTTCCCACACTTTATTGATGTAATAGGAGCTGATTTATATACACAACTAGGAAAAACTATTTATGACAATGTAAATCAATTTACCGAATAATCAGTCACACTCGTATCTCATCTCTTGAAATTGCAGTGCACGGACGAGGCCCTGCGCGTGTAAGGCCGGGAAGATGAAGGTGGCTCTTGCGGTGCTGAGGAGAATGGTGGATGATGGATTTCTGATGTTGTACTCCACCCATGTGCATGTTATTAGTGCTATGTTGAAGCTGCTGGGCTATTATGGGGGATTTTACTAGTGTTGAGGCATTATTTTTTAGACTACAAAGAACTGTCAGTGGTCAATATGGATCATTTACATGTGATCCTGCATGCGCCTTTATGCCCATTCTGGTTGATGAAATTTAGCTCCTCAAATTCTTCTTTTATGCATTCTGGTTGAGAAAACAAGTCTCTTTAAAATATTTGAAAGTTCAGAAGTTTGATAATATCACATATGATCAGTTCAGTTGGAAGGAAGGATTACAAGTATCACAATTGAGGAAATTAAATTGAAAAGGATGAAGATAGCGCATTTGGTCTTCAAGGTTCGCCCTGGTAAACATTTTGTGTGGTGAATTCTGAATATGAAAATTGTGGCTCAAAATCAAAATTAATTTTAGTTTTGTAGCTCACTGTCAAAATTAATTATGCAGCTTTTATTTTCCAACTGACGACATAACATTGATGTCTTAAAAATTTGGGTGCTAAAGATTTTACTAGTTTGTGCAATTACAATAGTACATACAGTCTACGGGCGGACCCAAGGCTAGGGTAGGGGTACCTGCCACTACTGAATTTTTACCTCTTCATATTATATATATACTATAGTTATTAATATATTCAGAAATTTTAAAACATGGTGAAACAAAATAAGTAAAGTACTATAGTTATATTAGTACACTACTATTATGTTATTGAAAAAAATAATATATTACTATATTATTAAAATAAAATACTACTATAAGAACTTAAATATTTTATTGTCTTGATCAATTTATTTCTCCTGAATACCAAGAAGATAAAAAACAGAAGAGTTACAGTTACTAATAATGGTGAAATATTTCGTTTAGAGTTTCTATAATTTACCCGATTTTTCGAACAAAAAAAATAGTGCATAGTAAATATTCCAATATTATGTAGATAGATATCATTTCATTAGTAGTAGTAGTAGTAGTAGTAGTAGTAGTAGTAGTATAAAATTCAAGATCAAAATCATTATATTTATTTTCTTCCAATAATGTTGTCGGTTGTTGTTGAACAATCCACCCGTCACTTAATCAAATTTAAGCATTTTAAAGTATATTAAAATGTTTATTTATCATATTAACAAGATAATAACATATTCTTTTTTTCAGTAACATAATAGTCGTGTACTAATATAACTGTAGTACTCTACTTATTTTGTTCCACTAAACCTTAAAATTTGTGAATATATTAATAATTGTAGTATATATATATATATATATATATATATATATATATATATATATATATATATATATATATATAGTCCGGATCTTAAGCTCACCCCTTATCCAACTCACCCGAGCTCACCCCCATTTAGCGACGGACCCGGCGACGGTTCGGTCATACAACCGTCGTCTATACTTTTAGCGACGCTATATGTTGTCCGTTGCTAAAAGTATAGACGACGGTTATATGACCGAACCGTCGCCGGGTCCGTCGCTAAAGGGAGATGAGCTCGGGTGAGTTAGATAAGGGGTAAGTTTAAGATCCGGACCGTATATATATATATATATATATATATATATATATATATATATATATATATACGATCCGGATCAAGTGTATAACCCTTATCTTACTCACCCGTGCTCACCCCCCTTTAGCGACGGACCCGACGACGGTTCGGTCATACAACCGTCGTCTATACTTTTAGCGATGCTATATGTTATCCGTCACTAAAACTATAGACGACAGTTGTATGACCGAAACCATCGTCGGGTCCGTCGCTAAAGGGGGATGAGCACGGGTGAGTAAGATAAGAGGTATGCACTTGATCCTTACTATATATATATATATATATATATATATATATATATAATATATATATATATATACGGTCCGGATCTTAAGCTCACCTCTTATCTAACTCACCCGAGCTCACCCCCCTTTAGCGACGGATCCGACGACGGTTCGGTCATACAACCGTCGTCTATACTTTTAGCGACACTATATATTGTCCGTCCCTAAAAGTATAGACGACGATTGTATGACCGAACCGTCGCCGAGGGTGAGCTCGGGTGAGTTGAATAAGAGGTGAGCTTAAGATCCGGACTATATATATATATATATATATATATATATATATATATATATGATCAAGTAAGGGATCCCTTACTTTCTTAAAATGAGGGACTTTTTTTTCTTCTTTTCTTTTTGCTTTTTTTTAAAACAACTAAAAAAAAAATTTAATATTTTATGGAACTGAAATTTTTTCTTAATACATTTTGGGCGTGTTTTGAATATCTATACCAAAAAGTGGTGGTACAGTCTGCCCAGACTGTACATACATGTTTTGTTATACGTACCCAAATCACACCCAAAACACTGTATTATGAAAAAATTTCAGTTCCATAAAATATTAAACTTTTTTTTTAGTTGTTTTAAAAAAAATAAAAAAAAACAAAAAAAAATCCCTCATTTTAAGAAAGTAAGGGATCCCTTATCTAATCCTGACCCTGACCCTATATATATATATATATAAATTTATCGATATATATTTTGTTTTATATATCATTTCACGATATGTTAGCACAAATTTCTACCTCATTTTAGAAAAGAAGTTGTCCTCATTGTTCTTTGAACATCAAAGATTATGTGTAATTCTCTCAATTCATTGTAAGTTTTCTTTTTAATGAATTTGTAATTAAGGCAAAGGTGCAAAAAAAAAACGTGATTTTATGTGAAGTCCCTTTTAGCCTGTGAATTTATTTTTTAAAGTGCCCTTAATTATATAAATTTTAGATCAATTATGTCCCTCTTAATCCATATACCACTTAGGGGGTGTTTGTTTAGAGCTGAATAGAGCTGAATTTGAATGGCTGAATCGGTCAGTGCGTTTGTTTTGGTCTAAATGGCTGAATCGGTAAGATGAACGAGCTGAATGGCTAAGTCAGATTTTTTGAGCTGAATGACTGAATGAGCAGCTAAATGAAGTAAAAAAAAATTTAAAAAAAAAATATTAACTATTATATTAAGTAAATATTAAATAAATTTATAACAATTTTGAATTTTTTCAGAGGGATAAAATAATAAAGTTTTGTCATTCAGATATTTTAGACATGTTAATTATCAAACATATTTTTTCATTCAGATTCAGATTCAGTTCATTCAGATTAAAATTCAATTTGTTTATATTCAAATTCAATTTTTATCAAACACCCCCTTAAACTAACATGATTTACACATGCTCATATCTTGTTGAGGAAACTTTTTCTTTCAATAAAAATTCTTTCTTCAAACCCTCTCTTTCTTTCTTTCTTTCTCTCTTCATTATCATTTGCTTTTTCTTTCTCTCTCCACTATCATTTCCTTCTCTCTGTGTAGGAAGGAAGCTTCTTGTTATTGGTTTATCTACATAATGCATACTTCCATTCACATGGCAGATGCAACAAAGCATCATCTGCCCATCAATGGCGGACCTCTGATTTCAGACCTCAAATCTCTATTTTCTTTCCCAAGAGCTAAACGAACTGTTATTTTTGCTTATGGCTTCATGTTTGCTTTTATTGTCTGTCTTCACTGTTTTGTTGGCCTTTAATTCTTCTACAGAATCTTCTTCTTCTTCTTCACCTTGGTTCTCAAACATCTTTACTGGCATCACAAGTATCTCTCTAGTACAAATTCTTCAATTCTCTTCTGGGTCTAATGGATCTCAATTCTCTTCAATTATTTCTTACTTTTTCCCATATTCTTCACAACTGGAGCACCCAAATTGAATAACCAGACTCAAAACAAAGATTTGCATGATGATAAAGTTGGAGTCTTTGATATAAGACCAGATTTGAAGCTACAAAATCTCCAGCAGAGATGAAAAAACAGACTCATGAAAAAGTTTGAGTCTTTAAGCCAAATCAGACCACAATTGAGGCTCCCAAAGCTCCAGTGGTGGCAAATCTGACTGCGAATTCAGCTTCCAAGTCTTTTTTAATATTTAAATTTAACTTCTTCTTTGTCCAAAAAAACAGAGCAACGACACTCTTTTGGGTAATTGCATTTTCTGCTCTGTACTCGGGCGGATCGAGCTTGAAAGTTCAGCAGGGTCAAATTCAAAAATAAAATTTATTAAGAATAATAAATAATTTAATAAAATGAATTACAAAACTAAATAATGCTCGTATGTTATTTACAATAATATTTTTTGAGATTTTATTACTTAAAATTGTTGTATGATAGCCTCATTTTTAATAGTTACAAAAATATCATATTTGAATAACATTTACGTGACTTCTTCTAATTCCTCTGCCTCCTCATATATATATATATATATATATATATATATATATATATATATATATATATATATATATATATAGTCTGGATCTTAAACTCATCCCTTATTCGATTCACTCGAGCTCACCTCCCTTTAGAACGAACTCGACGACGGTTCAGTCATACAACTGTCGTCTATACTTTAAGCGACGGACAACATATATTGTCACTAAAATATAGACGACGGTTATATGACCGAACCGTCGCCGGGTCTGTCACTAAAAGGAAATAAACTCGGGTGAGTTGAATAATAGAGTGAACTTAAAATCCAGACCATATATATATATATATATAAGAGAGAGAGAGAGAGGATAGAGGGAAAGGGAGAGAGAGGGGAAGGTGAAAGGATTTTGCCTTACTTTTTTTCTAACAATTATATGGTTATATTATTGTACAATTCTACGGCATACTCAACAATGTGTAACTATAACTTATAGAGAGACAGAAAAAAAAAATGTACGGTATAAGCATTAATAAAATGATTTAGTTTTATCTTTTAAGGTTAAATTTTTTATTGGAATAATTACACTTCTATTACATCAATCATCAAATTTATAATTTGACTCCAAAATATTTAGACTTATAATCTATTGCATAAAATATTTAATTTCATACAATATAACCCCTAAATTCAAATTCCGGCCAAATATTTTGTTTAGGGTAGGGGGAGGACTTGAAATTATTTTATCAAGGTATTTAAGTCTTTTTAATAAATAGTCCAATATTAAAATATGATTATTTGATTAAAACAAAAGTTAGATTAGACTATCTAGTCCAGTCCGGAGCAATAAACAAACAGCTAATAAAATAGTCCCATTTAATCTAATTCGAAGAAATAGTTCTGTGAAAAGATAATTCAAGGGAGTTATAGTCCCTTGTTGATAATGAAATCCTGCAAACAAACGTGGTCATGGTAAATGTACCGTACCAACACTATCAAATGATTATATATATATATATATATATATATATATATATATATATATATATATAGAGCCGTTTTAAAACGGACCAAATAAGCAGATCAAGACAAAAAAAACACGCGGATCGGATTTAACCCGAAAAAACACGCAGTTTAAACCTGACCCGCGTGTTTTTTTGCCTTGATCCGTTCTTTGGTTCACTTTAGAACGACTCCGTATATATATATATATATATATATATATATATATATATATATATATATATATATATAGTCCCCCTCAGTTGATGGATCCCTCAAATAGTGTTATTTGAGGGATAGTGCACTCAACCGTTGAATCTGTTTTAATAACTTTATGTGACTGAGATTTTACAAATAACCCAACACATCCAATGCAACGGTTATCCAATGCAACACATAAGATGTAAAATCTCAATCACATAAAGTTATTAAAATAGATCCAACGGTTGAGCGCACTATCCCTCAAATAACACTATTTGAGGGATCTCAACTGAAGGGGACTATATATATATATATATATATATATATATATATATATATATATATATATAGGAATTCCATCCACAGCAACCGGTTGTTGGGAGTAACCCATTTTTGGCCAGCCGCTACAACCTGTACCGGCCTTAACAATTTTTTTTTTATAAGCCGGTACAGGTTGTAGCGGCTGGCCAAAAATGAGTTGCTCCCAACAACCGGTTGCTGTGGATGGAATCCCATATATATATATATATATATATATATATATATATATATATATATATATATATATATATATATACGGTCCGGATCAAATGCATACCCCTTATCTTACTCACCCGTGCTAACCCCCTTTAGGCGACGGTTTCGGTCATACAACCGTCGTCTATACTTTTAGCGACGGACAACATATAGCGTCGATAAAAGTATAGACGACGGTTGTATGACCGAAACCGTCCCCTAAAGGGGGGTGAGCACGGGTGAGTAAGATAAGGGGTATGCACTTGATCATTGCTATATATATATATATATATATATATATATATATATATATATATATATATACGGTACGAATTTAAACTCACCCCTTATCTAACATACCTTGTTCACCCCCTTTAGACGGACCGAACGACGATTCAATCCGTCGCTATATGTTGTACGTCGCTAAATATTAAAACAACGGTTCTATATATTACGACCGACCAAATCATCGTCCGATCCGTCGCAAAAAAGAGGCGAGCAATATATGTTAGATAAGGGATGAATTTAAGATCCGGACCGTGTGCGTGTATGTGTGTGTGTGTGTGTGTGTGTGTATATATATATATATATATATATATATATATATATATACGGTCCGGATCTTAAACTCACCCATTATCCAACTCACCCGAGCTCACCCCCCTTAGCGACGAACCCGACGACGATTCAATCATACAACCGTTGTCTATACTTTTAGCGACGCTATATGTTATCCGTCGCTAAAAGTATAGACGACAGTTTTATGACCGAACCGTCACCAGATCCGTCGCTAAAAGGAGATGAACTCGAATGAGTTGGATAAGGGGTGAACTTAAGATCTAAACTATATCTATATATATATATATATATATATCACTAATAGCTGTGATGGTGTGTCTGTGTTATGTAGAGAAAAATGACAATTGTAGAGAAAAATACCCATCTATATTAAAAACTACATAGAGAATTATAATACACTATATGCGGTGGATTTACCCTTACAACACATTTGCACATCCCAAAACAAAATTAATTCCCAACAATCTCTTTTCCGCAGTGATGATAGAAAATAACTAAATAAGCATATCCAAGTCACCCATATCCAGCAGACCGTATTAAGGGGAGTTCTATGTAATTAGCAGTGAATAATTGATTTCTACCCAATAATCATATACAATTAAGCGTGTCAACGTGTAGGGGTGAATCCGAAAAGCCTGTGAAATCTGTTTCTAGTCATAGTAGAAGATGTACAATTACGTTCTGTTAGTAAGACAAATGCATCGAGGTTAAAAGAGAGTCCCGATGTACACCAGGTTATTCAGTAATCACCACTGAGAATTTACAAAGCTTCCTCCTGCAACAAAGCATATGCAAAACGAAATATAAGAAAATTTATTTATTTATTTTTATATCATTTCATTTTTTAAAGGGGAAGGATAGAGCTAAATTGACAGCCAATAACAAGTTAACAACAGAATAACCATCTCTAAATCCTTAACAAAGTGGAAAGAATCAAAAAAGGTAATGCATGCAAGTAACCAGTAGGGGTGAGCATGGTGCGGTTTGGTGGGGTTTGAAGTCCAAACCGCACCCGAAACCGCTTAGGTGCGGTTTGAAAAATTCAAAACCGCACCCGTAACCGCTTGTGATTGGTGCGATTCGGTTTTAAAGTGTGCAGTTCGATTTTAATTGGTGCGGTTTAGGTTCCAAAACCAATTGAAACAACAAAAAAGTTTAAGCCTTCAATAAAATTTAATATAAAACTTACATCGAGCAATTAACTTAGTGACAAAGTAGACAATGAGAATTATATCAAGCATGCTTTAAAACTAAAATATGCGTTATATAAAACAACGGAGACTATTCGATAATAAGCAAGAATATTTATTTAGTTCCCCAAAAATTAAAAGTATATACTGAAGATAGAATAAAATATATTGCAGGGAGGACTAAAAATAATCTATTAGACTATTACAATTATAGCATTGACATTAACCAATGCATCAAGTGCTCGAGCAACTTTAGAATTTATTAGAGATAATACATACATACACACACATGGTGCGGTTTCGGTTTTATGCGGTTTGATTTTGGCTAGTAACCAAACCGGAACCGTAAATTTGGTTATTCAACCCACCTAAAACCGCCACATACGCCGGAACCGTTGGTGCGGTTTTAATTGGTGCGGTTCTTGCGGTTTTTGGTGCGGTTTCGGTTCCAATTTAGTTACTTGCTTAGCCCTAGTAACCAGAGGCCAAATTATATTGTTAATACTCGAAAATGTATTTTTTAATACTCGGAAATGTTAATAAAAACCAATTTCCATTGGCAAATCCATTATTTTTCTCAATATTACAGGTGACTGGCGGATGTAGCTTCCTATTTCAAGATCTAATATGAAGTGGGATAAACTGTAACTTGTGAAAAAAATTAGCCACCTAGGGGAGTTTGTCAAAACTCATATATATATATATATATATATATATATATATATATATATGTTGTGCCAAATTTTCATTATTTTTGGTGCAAACTAGGAAGCAAACTGCACAAAGAGGTGAATGTAAAGAAGACCAATAGAAGACATTTCAGTTTCTGAAAAGTCATAATTCTAAGAAATACTGGTCTTGAGAAAACAATATCTCATATTCTTCTCTACCTGTAGGGGGAGTATATAGAGTAATTTCTTAGTAGGAGGAGGTAGTAACTGACTAACTTCTTTAAGTGGGTGGTCATTTTCCTTTATTTGTGACATTTGATTATTTTTTTCAATTTCCAAGTATACGCGGGTTGCTATACCAAAACTAGCAGGTATACTAAACTCGAGAATGGGCTTAATAAGTAGTATGGATAAGTTCAGCTATTTCCTTGGATAAACAGGAACATCATATCCAAGGTGGGGAGCATATATAATTCACTCGCGACTTAACAACAAAAAATATTCTATGTTCTAAAGATTTTGGATTAATATTTTGCAGACAGAATAACAAAAAATTATAATAATCATATGATCCATCAACCAGTAAAATGGCTAATCCGGGGGGGGGATAATATGATCAAATTCCATACACGGGAATTCCATAATTGAGTAACTAATAGATAATTCAATACCTTCATACATTTTGTCACGAAGCTCCTTGAAGTGCCGGGCAAAGTTGCAATAGCAGAATATGTAAAGATGAAGAATGGGCAGATGAATGTTATTGGAGACTGCAGAGGATCTCCGTCAACTGCGCTTTCGGTTACAATTTACAAAGGACCCAATAAAGCAAGGAACTCCTCAGGTTCTTCGCCTTCCTTCACAATCTGATCACATCCATCATTGAACATGAACAGTCAGCACGCCCCCAATAGCAAAGAGAAGCACAAATCAAGTGAATACATCGTACTTCCCAGGATACCCAACAAAGAACCAGCGACTCATGCACAAGATGAATCAAATGCAAACAAGAAATAACCCAGTACGAATTCTCATAAATCAACATAGCACCGAAATAAAAGTAAAGCTAAAACGAGCTTATTATGTGTTTAAAATAAAAGATTTATCATCAAAGTAATAACAAATATCTGATTCCTTTTTAAAGTAAAGTCAAAGTACTAAATACAAAAATTTCGAAGTACATATGTAACACACTTCATAGATTCACTCGCATGTCACACATTATCATTTACTTTTCCTCAGACTCTCAATCGCTTCTACTATATCTGAGAAAGAATTTGTCAAATATATTGCCCGCAAAACAAATTAATCGAGAAAACAATTATTTTGGACTTTGGACACAAACAGAAAGATTGCAGATGAAGGAAATAACGGAAACTGAAAGTGTTTCAATGCTTCTGTACTCTGAAGATCAGGAAGACCCCTTATTTTGACAGAAGAAATTTAATTAAAGGAATAGAGATGATACAAAGAGCCAAAGAGGGGGGGACAAAAAGTCAACCCTACAGAACAATAAGTGGAAGAAAGAAAGAATTAACAAAGAAGAACACAAAAAACAGTGGCCCAATATTCACTATCAAGATCTGAAACTGTGAGGCCACAAAAGCTCCAGCTGTAGAGGACGAAAGTGAAGCTAAAAGAATGACTCACTCAGAAGATGATAACTAATGATCTATCACAGCAATTATCTACCAAAGATGCCATAGTGCTGTCATTCCAGGTTCAGTTGTAACCATTATATAGAGGAAAAGCAGAGAAATTCTTCTAACCAGGAACGCAAGTAAATTTTATCTAAATATGGTAAAATTATTGACCTAACTATCATCTTTTATTCATTCCACAAACTAGGTTCCATATAGATCATTTTCTGCAAATAACTTTTCACCAAACTTTTTCTGCAAATAACTATTAAGTTCATAAATTAGTCGAACTGCCTGCTATAACAGTCCAAGCAAAAAAAAATTAAGTTGTACTGATAACATGGTGAGGCTTCAGGCAGACGACCAGTAAATCGTAAAAACCACTGTTTAAACTTGCTAGACATTTTAGTTATATTACAAGGTGGTGAGGATTAATAACACTCTGCATACAACAGATGGGAAGCATGATAATAACTTCACATATTTATAGAAAAACCACAATGACAATATAGAGCAAATATTTTGTTCCAATAATAGCTAGTTACTACATTCACTTTCATGTTTTATATAACTTCATCTTAATTACTGTACTCTGTATGTGTAACAAATACACACACAATGCTGACTTAGTCTAAATTTTTTTACCCAGAATCATGTATGAAAAGAATAGTTAGCCATAAGTGATATAGTGAAATTTGAGATTGCAGCTCAGTGAAAAATCAGCACATCAGTTAGAAGATTTCAAACCGTAATATAGAACAACCTGTAATACCACAGAACAATTCTTTTAAAATGCATAATTACAAAGATGTTGGAGCATTTTATGTACCTTAATGCCGGTGTCCTCGGGCAGGCCCATTTGAGTGAGAACATCAGAACTAACTTGATTCCAGTTAATCTCTTCTAGCTCACTAATCTCCTGTGTTCCCCCTGATAGCATCTTGCTTTTACCATGACCGATATATTTTCCTACCCAAAAATATAGAACCCTATCCTCTATATTGCCTAAACCTGACGATGGAGCAACAAAAATGAAAATTTCTTTGGAGTCCAAATCACCTGCACCAAATGTCAGAATCTTCTCCAAACTTGGCCACCTACATATTACCAGTGGACTTAGCTTAGGAAAAGATGAATCGCTCTCCACCATTCCAGTGAAGTCAGTTGAGCTCTTCCCTTCCAAAAATTCAGTTCCCAATGGTTTATCAGGTATCTTGTCAAATGCAGCTCCCCTGCATGAATTGAAAATATTTACTCTCCCTGAAGTTCCTTGAAGCATAGGCTCTAAAATTGAACCTCCTCCTCCCTTGGGCTCTAAAAAACTTTCTACGTTATGTTCATATGATGAACAATTATTGTTTTTCATCCTGACACCATCAAATTCACCAGAAACATCACTTAGAGGGGCATCTTTTTCCCCAGAATCATCAATCAGCATTGGCAGCTTGAGACACTTCGCCATGCTACCTCTGCGCTCTGCAATAGAAAGTGGAGATTTTTTGGATGGCGAGGAGACTGCCTGAGAACAATGTCGTGCATTAAAATTGACATCAATAAAGTCAGCACTTTTAGATATGGATTGTGGAGAAAGTTTGCAGGACTGAAGGGATAAATTGGAGAAAGAGGGTACATTTGAAGATACTGAATGACTACATGATGCCGTTGAAGAAGACGCCACGGGGGAATCTGAAAAGTACTTAAAGCTGATGCTTGAATCAGAAGTTAAGGAATCTGGCGAGAGATAAGGAGGTGAAGAAGACGAAGAAGATGAGGATGACAAGGATGATATTGATGATGGAGATGGCGCCGACGATGGAGATGACAATGAATTCAAATTGGAAGCTATTGGCTTGATCACAGAATCTGGGTAGACTCTAGAGAGAGCCAACTTAGGAGCTGAGGCAAACTCCTTCATGCTGCCAGAAGCAAACTTACGTCTTAGCACACTCCAATTGCTTTCTCTTGCAGGAAGGTGTGTTTCATGTTCAGTGTCAGATGAAGCGAACGGAGGCACAAACCCCCCAACAGTTGCTTTTTGGAAAATTTCAAAGTCAACATCGTATGACTTCACTTCTCTCTCACCTGGGAAAATCTTCATTGACGACTCAACAACATTTACTCCATTGCTAGATTTATCCATCAAAGGTAAAAGATTAGAAAAAGCATCCCAAAAATATGAAGGTTCTTCCCCTTCCTTTATTGCTACGATAGGCCCCTGCAATCTCTCATACCGAACAATCTGGCAAACAGCTCCTCTTGCATCTCTTTCCATGATAGTATCACATTTCTTACCAATCCAAAGATATATGGCAGAAGGTATATGTATGATAAATGCACCTCTAGAATCCAGAGCAGCTGGAGAGGGAGAATTTAACATTTTCGGCACAAGATGCAGTGGATCGTATGGGGAGTGAGAAGCAATTCTGTACATCCTCAATAATGAACTGGGGCTAAGAGGAAAAGCGTGCACTCTTTTCTGGCACTGTAACAACTGACACGCAAAACCCATATTTGGATCAGCAATACCTCTAGCTGCCTTCACGTACTGAAATGCATCATCAAAACTTTGCCCTTCTCTCCACATACGATAAGCAATCACCAAAGATGTTGACCGAGATACCCCTTGACAACAATGAACAAAAACTCTTCCCTGCTGTTCCCTCACGTCTTCAAAGTAATCAAAAACATCATACAATATGCTAGTAATATCTTCTGAGGGGCTGTCCTGTAACCACAAGGTTCGATATACAAAATCTGCCTTGAAATATTCAGGGCACACAAAACCCACACAATTAAGAATGTGCGTAATCCCATGCTGTTTGAGTATGCCCCTGTCTCTTGCTACTACGTCACCACCAAGATAAATGTGATCCGCAACCTTTGAACACTCCTTGTCAAAGAATGCAATCTTTTCTCTTTTCACAAGCCCACAATTCTTATCCTGATTGCTTTGAATTGACGACAAATCAAGTTTCAATCTCTCCCCACCATTGTTCAAATCTCTCCCACCAGGAGTGCAAGGAAGTGGCCACTCCCCAACATCATCAGACCCGGCTTTTGGCCACTCATCCAAACTTCTCCGAGAAATAGCCAAAGGCGGCAATGGCGCCAAAAGCGACCGAGCCTTAGAATTCGCTTGGGATCTAGGGGTTAAAGGGGCATGAAACCTCCTCCTATTGCCACCATTATTACCATTCGGATCTAGACAATCTTTGTCACTGTCAGGGTTAAGGGGAGGCAGCATGGTGCGCGAGGTGGACCATGAAGCTGACCGCCAAAAGGTTTTCCTGGGGGCAGGAACCGGGCAAGGCTCTTTAGAACCACCACTGCCATCACCATCAGCAGCGGCATCCTCCTTCCCCAACATTCGAAATTGAGAACCCCCAATGGATGAAATAACCACAATCACGCTTAAAAATCTATAATTCCTCTACTGAACTGAATATTTCACCAAATAATTTCTAAGAATCAGAAACCATATCTAACTTGAAGAACCCAGTGAAGATATATTCTGGTCTTCAGTGACTAAATTTCATCTGTGAAAGGAATGATTAATCAGCCGTAATCATTAGAATAATTAGAGCAAAAACTTTAAAGCACCGTTGTGAATCGAGACTGGGTATATAACATAAAAAACTAGGCATAAACGCACAGGGAGCAAAGCTAGGATCTTGCAATAAAATATAGTCCAACCCAACAACAATTGAGAAAAATAAAACCATATAATTTTTATTATATTTTCCTAGGGTTATTTGTATATATATCCAAATTGAACCAGGAAAAAAAACTGTAAAAATGGAGAGAGATGCCAGATTTACACTTACATAAAAACTGGGAGAAAACGACAGAGATTGGGGGCAATAGACAGACCTATTTCTCCAATTCTGTATTTTGCTGTCTGTACAAGTAGTAGGAACCGAGTCTGGAGATTTGTATACGGGGGAAATCCTCTCTCTCTCTCTCTCCAATTTGTGAAGTCATGTGAAAGTTCTCCGGCTAATAAATATAATCTCTTTGCATCTCATTTTTTTAGAGTGTTTTCGATTGCCGCGTATATTAATATATTGTGCTGAATTAAATTATAAAATTAATTAATGATATTAAATATATTATTAAAATATTATTTACTATAACTATTCATCATCTAACTTGTAACTAAACAGTCGACATATAAATATATTTAATTTTTAATTTTTATATTTTGATAATTGATTTTAGAGTATAGCTTTATATTTTTGCACAAGTTCTAACTAAAAGTTTGATGTAAAAATTAAATATTTTGAAAAATCAACTTGTGCAAATTAATTAGACAAAATAGATGCCCTATTACAAACTCCTTAATTCAAAATGACTTATCGTCGCAGAAAATATTGAATTTTTGGAGTGAATTTTCTTGGGTAATTTTATTCAAACTTCTTATTTGAATAAAGACATTTCATACATCAAATCTTGCCAAATTAAGAAAACCATGATTTCCTATTGTTTCTAGAAACATAAGTACTCCCTTTAATACTTAATATAATTCGTTATAGAAAAATATTTTTATTCCTTAATACTAATATAAGCCGTTTAAGAATTTCAAGTAAATATTAATTATTTAGTTTTTAATATTACTCCAAGTATCAAATATAACTTTTGTTCTCACACTCTTTTTTACCCAATGAATAACACTTTTTTTTCAATACAAGGGCAATATAGACAATTAATATTATATTTAATATTTTACGATCATTTTTTTAATACTTGTGCACAACTTTAAAATGACTTATATTATAGAACGAAGGGAGTAGTAAGCAAAATAACGATGGTCAAATAGTCAATGAGTTTCCAGCCTCAATGCAATGATTGATATTATTATTAACTATTTCAAGTTGCTTTCATCAATAAAAAAATAAATTTATAATTAATTTAACTTCTTGCTTTGTATCCGGTTACAATAAAATTAACTTCATATTAAGTTAATTAATTGGCCAATAATACTGACACGCAAAGAGATCACCTCCTAACGTGTGTATAAATACTATCAAAATTAACTTCACGTTAATTACTCTTCCCTCAATTTCTAATATCAGTGGGAGACAGTCTAAAGATTTCTTACTTCATAAATCAGTTCAGTCAAGTCAATGTCAATATCTTGAATTCTAGCTACAAAAACTTAATAATTGAATTAGAATATAATGACTTTGTTTTCTTATTGGCAGGTCTTTTCTGTGGAATATTTGACAAATTAGGCCAATAAATTGAACAAGACTGCAGGATTCTTCAAGGTTTCTTTTTCACCCTATTTGGTCATCAGAAGTTTTCTATAGGTGTCAAAATGCAGGATTCACTAAAAGAACCTTACAGATGTCGGTGAAAATTAACATAATTACTGAATTAGGTAAAGTTACCAAAAAAAAAAAAAAACCATAAAATGTAATGCAACTTGTTCTTAAATAGAACTGCTCAGAAACATTTAAATTCAAGCGAATGATGAAAAAAAATGTCTTCATTCTTACAAACAACAACGACGACGACAACAGAAACACAAGGATGATGGAAAAGGCAACATTTTGAGGTTGTAGTTTCCAGCAGGGTGCCCAATTTAGTCCCCTTTCCAGATGGATGCTAGGAGGGATCAACTGAGTACAGATTTTACCATGTGTAATTATTTGCAGAAAGATGCGGCAGGCCTGGGCTTTCAACCAATACAACATGCATAAGTTGGACATCGCGTAATTTATATTGAGAAACTTCAGATGTACTTAAACAGCGCAACAGATGATGGATTATTGCTCGTAGCAAGACCCCGGACCTGTAGGAGCACGTCGGGCATAGTAATTTGTAGCTGGAGCAGCTTGAACACCTCGTCTAGTTAATAGGCACCTGAAGTATTGATACCTGGATAATACAGTCGATGTAGTATTTCCCGAATATGTGACCTTAGCTGTGTTGCTCCACAAACGCTCTGGAGTGAAATCAAGAGTAAACAAGCATGAGTGCAAGCACACAGAAGAAAAGTATTCTAATGCAAAATCATGCATGCATGCATATTCTATATCCAGAACAAAAGTAAAATAGAAAAGAGCAGCAGCAGCGTTATAAATAAGCTATAAAGGAAAGGACCTATAAGAGATGAAAAACACTAACTACGTTTGGATTGAAGGAATGGATTGGAGAATGGAATGATTCATTCCATTATAGTTGGAATGAGTTATTCCATACTCTCCCTCCCCCAAAGAATAAAATTCATAAATTTGGAAAAAATAAGAATGGTTCAATCCATTCCAATCGCAGTCAAGCACAATTTTTTTCATTTCATAGGAATGAGTCATTCCATTCCTACCTTCATTACTTCAATCCAAACGTAGCATAAAGGAAAGTGATGAATACCAAGTAACATGCAGTCATATCTCTACTGTTGTGAAGGTAATATAAAACCATTAAATACTCAACTAAATAAGCTTTCAAACATCTTGCTACAAATGTCAGATAAAAGGTTCAACTTGGCTTCAAATATCCCCTATAAGGATCTTTTTCAGTTTTGCTTATGCAAAGAGAAAAACAAAATATTTCTAATTTATGTATACTATACAGAGAATTTTAACATAAAAGTTGCTATGTGAACACTCTGGAGCTGGGAGCCAGACTATACTTTCCTGGGGCTTGCCTTGCTTTGCCTCAACATCTATACTTTAATTTTTTACTTATCCTAACATTACCATTTTACCATCTTAATGAGATGTAGGGAGTATCATGTAATATAGAGAACATCAACATAAGAGGGACCATGTGAACAGTCGTAACCTATGGGATAGGTATGAAGACACCCTGCCCTGAAGTGAAATTGTCAATTAAAAAGTATTCTATATGCAGGAAACTAGGATGCAGGAAGAAAAAAAGAAAAGAAGACGATCACTAGCAAGAATTTACTGGCAGTTCGCAAAAAAAGGAATCATGTTTAGTAAGTTGTCACATGGATTGGTACAGGCTAATGGAAAAGTTAATGTTCGAGATAAATGGCCATCTAAATCTTTTATTTGTCACCGTAAGATTGATTTGCATCAACAACTTTCCTGAGGGTGGACCAGAAAGATCCCATTCAATTCCGCCCACATACTATTTGGAAGAAGATAACACCATATCCTATTCAGTATCTGTTAGGTCTTATAACACAAGCACAAGCATGGGTTGTGTGTACCAACACAAGTACAATTTCTCTCTTTTTCACTTCTTCTCCGTGCTTTGGTATATTATTACACCTCATAGTTAAACAGTAACAAATCCATATCATAAAAAAGAATAAACTAAGATTTTAGGGAGGATACTAATTCACTAATTACATTCCTGACAATTCAAGTACTATAAAAGAGATCCATTTCTTGCCGTGGTAACATATTCTAAAGAAAATGAAACCCTGAGAAAAAAGGGACATTTTTTAACCCTCGACAATTATTCTGTAAGCTCAATTTTTGACAAAGATATACCTATTTCAATTTCACAAGTGATCCACCCCCTCAACCCCCGGCCCACGCCCGCCAATATTTATGATGTACAAAAAACTGTGAGAGAGACTAGTTTTCCTTAAAATATTGAAATACAACTATTCTAGGAACTATAATCTCAAAATATAAGCTTGCTCCACCAGTACTTTTACCATAGGCATACCTGCAGCGGCTGCAGCTCTGGGCCATATTGTTTGCTGTACATTGGAGGCATCTACTGTCTCACTCCACATGCAGACTTCTCCACCAAGAACAAGTTCTTGCTCAGAAACATCACTTATTCCTTCCAGTGGATCAGCATTATAAAATCCATCCCAAGGAATATCTAAGTGGTCAAGATACCAAACACCTTGATTGCTATATATGCATCTAAAGCCTTTTGCAACAGCCGCTGGACAAACACCAGAGCCCAACCTGAGGTAACAATAGAATTATTCATGCTTGACCCATACCATCTGACTCAATGCCATACCAAAACTGCAGGCAGAAATCCTATTAAAACTCACCAGTTATGTACCACAGTCCGAGGATTCAGTTTATCTGCGAATGTGTTGAAGGTTTCTTCCCTAAGATGAGAAAAACCCTATGTCACATTGTCATATGTACATAATAAAATATTGAGAAAGTTCAAATGTACATAACAACACGTTCAGAAGTACATGCCCGCCAGATATCCTTTGTTTACCATTAACTTTGAAAAGAGTAAATTGTTATCAAATGATAACTGCATTTATTATAATATAACCTCAATTTTAAATTCCACTATGCACAATCTGATTTTAAATTTTTTCTAGAATCTTTACAAGTCAGAATCCGGGATAAGAGAAAACAGAATTTCCTGGGAAGTCTGTTTTACAGGTAATATAAAGCACGCCAATCTGATCCCAAGAATGAATATTATTTTGGTATAAATTAACGCATACCAGTTGACAGGGGTCCAATCTTTTGATATTGCTATTTCTTGAGCTCGGAGTACAAAATATTGATATGCTTCTTTAGCAGTCATGTTGTGCTCTTGAAGCCTGCATATAGAATGTCTAAATATAAATAACAATTTTGATCTCAGTCAAACCCTCAAAGGTCATGATAGGGTACAGACTGTAGTCAACTGGAAGTAGTAAAAAGTTTAACAGTTCAAGAGTTAAATATACTATGCTCACAAAGACATTGAATAACAGATGGTCACAATTTCCCCAGATACAGACCATGATAAGAGAATTTACTACATTGTTTAAAAAGTAATCTATTCTTCAGTTTTCATTATAAAATTGATTGATATTTGTAGAAGCAGAGAGTAAGCTAATAATTTCATTTTTTATTTCAAATTGCAAAGAGCCACTCCTCTACAAAAGAAAAAAAGAATTAACTTTCCTCCATATTATCATCAATTAAACTTTTAAGAGAGAAAATTCCAACATAATTAGTAGCATACCGACTTTAAGTCCGTCTTCCTAAAGGTGAATGGGGCTCATTATGAAACTCAAGTTGAAAGAGAATGTATAGAAGAACCTCACAGCTGTTCAAGTTTTTAACGTAGGTAATCCATAAAACCCTGGCAACAGCGGCTAAAAAGAAATATTGTTGTCATATTCTTCAAAACCATTGGGAATCCATCCCTATATGGTTACAATTTATTACTTTGAAAAAGTTTGAGAAAAATTCCTAAACTGAAACATATCACATATCAGGAAAGCAATTTTTTTGCTTTTTTATTCTTTCATGGGATAATATTATTGGTTGAAGCAAAAGTACAAATCAAACTGTAGGACTGTGTGTTAGATAAGTACCTAACACAAGGTTGAGACCCAGTAGGATGACTATTAATTATAGGGGGGAACTATAAAAAAGGAAGAAAAGATGGATGTTTCGGCTGATGCTAGAGATCAGCAGTCACGCAGAACAAAAAAGTTCCAAGTACTTGATCGGAAAGTATTTATGGAGAGCTCTTCGCACCAACATTGTAGTTACATGCTGAATGGCATTTCTCAAAATGTTTGTACAAAATGGTAGTAACTATCTAATTACAGATATAGATGCTGAGGACAACATTAACTCCTCACATGAATATAATACTTTAGCTGAAGTGGCTACCATCTTGTTCTGCAGGCATGCACATACATATCTTAATGTTGGAACCCCTGAATGGTAACTGTCTAAGTCTATTGTAGGCACCCAACATTAGTCCTGCAAGACCACACAGCTCTCTTAGGCATAGGAAGACCAAAGACCGTGCCACTTCTAGAGATCACACTGCAGCAAAACCCTCAACTTCAATCAGCAAACCAAATACTCATTCCCACTAAAAATTTCTAACTGCCCGTGGCTGTGGCACGAAGCTAGGACAGATTCCAAGGGTCTACCCAAACATACTCTATGCAATGCTTGGGTAGTGGAAGTTGGACGTACTGGAATGATGAGTCCTCGTGGTATGCCCCCCTTGCTTGGTCGGGTTCAGTTTGAAGGGCCTTCTGAGTCATGACACCTTTCATGCCCAATTTTGTGTGATTTTGGGCTACAACTGTACGGTATGCTGGCAAACTCCCAAAGAAACATACCAATGAAATATAGTAAACACCTTGATCCCCAAACTGACATCAAAGAATTAAGAGAAGAGACCCAATTTCTTCCTCAATTTGTAAGTAAGTTTCTGTTATGATCCGATAACTACCTTATGGGGCTAGTCCCACATCGGTTATACGGGAAACTTGTTGTGATTTGATATGGTCTTGAACTCTCCCTCCCTGAAACCCAACTTTTGGGATCTCCTAAGATCATAATTTCATAACAAGTGGTATCAGCGCAATGCAAATCGTGGACTACCTTCTAAATGGAAAGGGCTATCTAGAGGCTAGATTAAATTACTGGTAGATGTATGGCAGGCCTGTATTGCTCAAGTGGAGCCCTTATAATGGAAAAGACTACCTAGATGCTAGATTAACATACTAGTAGGTATAGGACAGGGAAGTGTCGATAGAGTGGAGAGCAATTGTGGGCGTCGGTACGGAAGCGTGGTGGCCTGTTATGATCCCATTACTAGCTTATAGGGGCTAGTCCCACATCGGTTGTATGGGAAACTTTGGGTTGATGTCTTGAGCTCTCTTCTTAACAGCTAGCTTATGGAGATGGGCTCTCCTAATATCATAACAGTTTCTTATACACTAGAGGTCAATCCCATATAATTTCATATATGAACAAGAGTGCTCAAGTCACAATGTTTGCCTAGCCATTCCAGAAATAGATGTCAGAAGGCTTCCTGCCTTCCTTGGGATCTTTTCATCCTAACCAAAAGGAAGGGCAAGAAAAAACAAAAAGTTTTATAGGAAAGTTTTACCATGTCCTAAACCAAATAGAAGTAGCCCTCTTCTGATTGCTAAGTTCAACAATCACCTGTATATACAAAATAAAATCTTTTATGTAAGTATGGAGTGTGATTTACTGCCAAAGGTAAAAAGGGTGTACCATTGCTTCACGTGTGGTGTAGAGATCCAACAATCTGCAAATTAGTAGACCAATTTGAAACAACATAAATCATAAGTAGGATACAAAGTTAACTGAGAGTTGTAAGCTTGTAGTATTATCCCATGAAAAAGAGGGACTCTCAAGTATTTAAATTAAAATAACAACATTCAGAAACTAAGTGTGAATATATTATTAACATTTAACAAGCTGTTTGTTTTACAAATGCTTTGTCATGATCGATTCAGTTGTATATCTGATGATATAGCTGTTGTTTATCTGAAAAATTTAGAATGATAGAGATGTCAGAGAAGACCATTTCTTGTGAAACAAGTGAAAGCTATGATCTGAAAATATGATGAAAGCTCGAGCAGTTAATAGTATTAAGTGGCGTTCAAGATCATTATACATTCAATACATTAATATATTTTGTCAAAGAAAAACATTCAAGTCAAACAACCTTGTCTATTTTCTCTTTGAATGATAAACTTCAATTAGGAATACCTCTTTGCAGTTTCATATACTTTGGTCTTAAAAGAAAGAAATAAGGTAATTAATATTGACTTGAATTCATAAACAAGTTGCAGTGAATAGCAGAAATCAATGACCCCGCCATATCGTGAAATACATATCAGTGGTAATGTAATCTACAGCAATAAAGATATTTCCTTTGACATGATCCTTTTAGCTAATGAAGAGAAAAACATTTATAAGCTTCTAATAAATCATGCTACGAAAGGCCTGGTTAAAGTAATAGCAAGAGAAGTATGACAGTAAGAATTCAAAAAATATATAAAATATTGAAATAGCAGCACTAATATGCTATGAATTCGTATTTAATTTTTTGAATGATTCATATAATTTTCCAAGGAAAATGTAAGTTTATGTCTTTGTATTAGTTAATAGTCCATTCCAGGTTTACAGTCCATTATAGCTTGCAGATAAGATCACTATTATATTGTCTTTCCTTTTTAAGAATGAGTAAATTAGAATGGAGAAGAAAGACTTAAATTGAAGAAGTTATTCCTCCATATGAAAGAACTGGTGCCAACCTGTATGAACTTCATCCCCACCTAAGTGAAAGAGCTCGAACGGGAAAATTTTTCTCATATCTGAAAATAAACATAGTTGTCAAATCGTGAATCGTATCGTGTATCAAAGACCCCCATATAATGTTTCATGTATCGTATCGTGAATTGTATCGTACGATACGGAAATGAAATAAAAAATGAGGTAATATATATTTAAACATATAAAATACACAATTTATTCGACAACCAAGCATAGTAGCTTGACCATATATAAAAGTAGTCAAGTAAATATTATTACAGACTAAAACTAAATTTTACAGTTAGATAGTAGCCAAAATACTCTAAATTGATTTATTAAATATTATTTTAGTAATCTTTATAGATTAACAAGAGAAAACGAAAATTTCATATTCACCTTTTATGTATAAAACCAAAGAGAATAAATCAGACTAATAAGTGGAGATTTATGTATCTGCTTATAGCAGGTGACATGAAAAAAAATAGAGCGACATTCTAAAGAAGATATAAAACTCTATAAATAGAATATATTTATACTAAAAAACCTCTTCATTTGAAATAATAAAAGGCTTAAAAGTTTTGTTTTTACTCTTTTAGTTTTACATAAAAACTTTTTCAAGTCGGTTGCTAACTTTAAAAAGTATTGTGCATTATATTGTTTCACAAGAATCGTATCGAATCGTAATTGAATCGTAGGATACGGTGTCATTTTAAATTCACCATAGACTACGTATCGAATTCGTCCGATACGTATCGTGTATCGTAAGATTCTGACAATTATGCAAATAAAAAATTAACATAAGAAAATTTAGAGAAGAGAAACAGCATCTCAGTACCACTTAAAAATATAGGAAGCTTTTGTAAACAATGGCTCTTTCCAGCACCGGCCCTGGGCTAAAGCCCAAGGTGCCCACGCTTTAGGCCCATTAAAATTGATAAATTTTTAAGGCCCCAAAGAGGTATTTGTGTTATGTATATATATACCCAAATAAAAGAGCCTCAGCCCACGTCAGTTTAAATTTAAAAGCCCACAGAAAATTTACCCAATGAAATAGGCCAAAATCTCAATCGCAGACTTGTAGTTTTTGAATCATAAAGGCCCTTTTTCATATTATACCTACACAACTTTTTTACACGTAAACAATTATACATACACGTACAAACCTTTTTGGCTTTTTGCTTCCATTTGAAAATTAAATAAGCAATCTGGTTTCTTATCGAGAAAGCCGAGAAGAACAATGAAGAAGTTTGCCGCAGATTCAATCACAAAAGAAAAATAGTGGACCCACTGGACCGAGTGGCATATTGAAGGCTCAAGTGTTAAATGTTATTCCTTCTCACAAATTTCAAGCTAATTTCAGGTATTAATTTTATTTTTTAGGGTTTTGAAATTAATTGCTTTGTTTATGAGATTTAGAAGCATTGTTTAATTTAATTGGGCTTGATGACTGATTGAGTAGATTTGTTTATGCTTTTATGGCTTTATTTATGCTATTATGAATCAAGTAAAAATTTTAATCTCTTTTGGGTTTTTTTAATTGTTTGGGAGTAGTGTTAGACTCTTAATAAAGAAGGCCCTATTTGATAATTAATTTATAGATAATCACGAGATTCTGTTGGAATTTTGCATATTTTTAAATTTTAATTCACCATGACTCCTAAAAAGTATATGTCTGGATCTGAAAAAAGAAAAAGAAAGAAAAAAGCGGATGAATTAGTTCAATCTCAAGCGGGTTCACTCGATAAATTTTTTGGTAGTAAGAAACAAAAGGACAGTTCTAGTGTGGTTGAACAGTCAGAGAATGAAGAACAGATAGTAGATACGGGGAATGAAGAACAAGAAAATTTAGTGGAAGATACAGATGTCCTTGCAAAGGAACCAAATGAATGCGTGAATGAGAGTGACCATGAAGATATGAATGATGAGGGTCAAAATGAAGGCTTGGATTGTGAATATGGACCTACAAACATTTTTGATCCAAGCAATTGGGACAAGATTGATCAAAATTTTATTGACTTTGTTGTTGAAAGAGGGCCTTTAAGAACAGATGGGGATCAATTTCCTAAGTATGCAGAAGGTAGGCATTTCACTTCCTTTCACTACATCCGTCGTTTGTCAAACGGAGAGAAGAAAGATAGGAGGTGGCTTGTATATTCAAGTGCTTCCGACAAAGCATTTTACTTTTGTTGTAAATTGTTTGCGCAAGGTGAAAACAATACTCTGTTGGCTACTAATGGCTTGAGAAATTGAAAAAATATTGGTAAACGGCTCAAAAGTCATGAAGGTAGTAACGACGAGCATATTGATTGCATGAGCAAATGGATTGAATTAGAGAGGCGATTGAAAAAGAATGAAACAATCGACAAAAGTGTGCAAGATCAAATCAAAAAAGAGAAAGAGCATTGGAAAGGGGTACTAGTAAGGATAATTGCTGCTGTGAAAGCACTTGCTAAAGTGAATTTAGCATTTCGTGGAGATAATGAGAAGATTTATCAAGAGAAAAAATAAATTTTTCTAAACATAATCGAAATGGTTGTTGTATATGATCCAATAATGCAAGAGCACTTTCAGCGGATTTTGAAAGGTGAGATTCATTACCAATATCTTAGCCATAAAATTCAGAATGAATTGATACAAATGCTTGCCGATGATGTCAAAAGTGCAATGATTTGTAAGATAAAAAATGTAAAATATTTTGCCGTGATTCTTGATTGTACTCCAGATATAAGTTACGAAGAACAAATGTCACTTGTAATACGATGTGTGGATGTTTCAATGAGTACACCAAAAGTGGAAGAATTCTTCTTACAATTTTTGAAAGTGGAAGATACAACGGGATCCGGACTTTTTGGTGAACTAGAAGAAGTCTGGTCCACTCTTCAACTCGACATTAGTGATATAAAAGGGTCAGGATATGATAACGGCTCCAATATGAAAGGGAAACACAAAGGTGTTCAAAAAAAGCTTCTCGATAGAAATCTTAGACCATTTTACACGTCATGTGGTTGCCATAGTCTTAACCTCGTGCTTTGCGATATGGCCAATTGTTGTAACAAAGTTACATCTTTTTTTAGAGTTGTACTATCTATTGTTTGTTTGCGGCTTCTACCAAGCGATGGCAAGTTTTGATAAAACATGTTGCAAATCTCACTGTTAAGTCATTATCACAAACGCGCTGGGAAAGTCGTGTTGAAAGTGTTAGAGCAATAAGATGCCACGCTCCAGAAATCAAAGAGGTTACTTGAATTGGTTGATTCTCTTGACGATGCTGGTGCAAAGAGTGAAGTTCATGCCTTGGTAAGATATGCAATTGAGGATTTTGGATTCTTAGTTAGCATGGTTGTTTGGCATACTATTTTGTTTGCAGTTAATGTTGTCAGCAAGACCTTACAAAAAGAAGAAATAAATATTGATGTTGTTGTTGATCAGTTAAATGGGCTTCTTTCCTTTCTTGAGAAATATAGAGAAAGTGGTTTGGCGGACTCTATTGATGAAGCTAAGGCAATTGCGTCCAAAATGGAAGTTGAACCCGTATTTCACGAGAAGCGTGTCATTCATCGAAAGAAACATTTTGATGAGAATGGGAGTAAAATGACCCTTTCGGCTGAAGACTCATTTAGAGTAAACTACTTATCTATAGTAGATCAAGCTCTTTCATCACTTAAGAGCCAGCTTGAACAGTTTGAGAAATATGAGGAAATTTGGGGTTTTTTGTTTGATGTGAACAAGTTAAAGTCTACAACCAATGAACGTTTGAAGATGTATTGCTCCAAGTTAGAAGATGCTTTGAAACATGAAGGAACTTCCGATATCAACGGAGATGAGTTGTTTTTGGAATTGAATGTCTTCAGAGAAGTTTACCAAAAGAGATGACGAAACCAATTGAAGTGCTCAATCAATTGAAATTGATGGAGGATTGTTATCCAGATGTGTGGATTGCGTATCAGATATTATTGACTATTCCTGTTACGGTTGCTTCCGGATTAAGAAGTTTTTCGAAGTTGAAGCTAATTAAGAACTACCTCCGCTCAACTATGTCACAAGAAAGGTTGAATGGATTATCCATCCTATCCATTGAACATGAGATGGCGGATAAAATTGATTGTGCGGATACCATTAATACTTTTGCTGCTAAAACTACAAGAAGTATGATATTCAAGTGATATCTTTGAACTGATTACTTTTTTGACTTAGTGATAATGTGATATATAAATGATGCTTTGGAAATATTGAAATAGTCGTTTATTATATTTGATATTCTTTCGTATTGATGCTCTTTTGTTCAAGGAAAGTTTTTAATTCTTTTTATGCCTATCTTAATAGCAATTCACAAAATGCCCATTTTTTTGTTGTCGCTTTAAACCCTTAAAAACTCAGGGCCGGTCCTGGCTCTTTCAGTCTAACATTTATTGATTAAATCATTAATATGCTTCACAAGTAATAATTAGAGTTACTCTAGACTATAGCTTCAAAAAAATGATAGAAAATTTGAGGGCTTGAAGCTGTTATAATCATCTGACATCTATGTACTTGGTAAGCTATTTTTTAAAAAAGATCATGTTTTGTAAGCATGTTGGCATGCTAAAATGAGTTGTATACCTAAACAAGGATAACACAGTTAACCAATATCATGTTCTCACTACGAAATATGAGTAATCGAGCAACATGGCCTTTAGGACGTGCATCTATAATTTGCCTCAATGTCAGCAAGCAATTACTGGTATTAATTCTATACAGCCAGGGGCGGATCTATATACGGGGCAGCATAGGCAGCTGACCCTGCTAGAAATTTTTTTATAGGTATAGGGGCAGGATAGATATGTAAATTAATAAATTCAAGGCGGCAAATAAATGGAAGAGTTAAACTTGGAGATGGAGCAAAATAAATTTCATAAACCAATTATAAATACAAGTACAAAAATCTTCTTAATTTTAAGACTTAGGAAAATCTTAGAAGTACAAAACTAATTTATGCTTTGAAATTAATTCATGGTTTTGTTTGAATATAGAAAACAAATTTTGTTTGAGGCTTTGAGCATTTGGGGAATCATTCAAATTAAACTATGACAAGTAACCGAAATAAGTTCCTAAATTGTATCTAAAATTTTTTTATTTGAAATTCCTTTTTTAGTTTAGATTATAAATATTTATCGCAATTTGTAAATATTATTATGATTATTTAATATTATGATTAGTTCAACTTTCTTTATTTAACTTCAACAAAAAAATTAGTTAAAATCCGCCCCTGCCGGGAAAAATTCATGGATCCGCCCCTGTATACAGCAAAACACTGCCTTCCAAATATTATTGTTATGGCATGCCCAGTACTGTTCTCTTTTAAGATTTCAATTTTGGCTTTAAACATATTCCTTTGTTTTCTTAATATTTTGTAATTATTTCAAAAACCACCTGCATGTATGCATATGATATTCGTACATTAGTCCATTGTTTTATCTATGGACCATGAAAGCGAGCTGGATAAGCAGCTGGTAACATGAACACAAAATTGAAGCCCTTAACAACATGGTGGATTTACTTGACGAGAATGTCACATGAAAAACTCTATGGAGGCATAAATAATTCAAAGAAGCTATGACAACACATGGAGGAAGAAGTTATTATCTGGAAAAAGTAAATGCAACCAAAAATCCAACCACAGACAGTAAACCATATTAATGAACTTTAACCTGTCAAAATGCCAGAAACAACATCAAAAGTAGAGTTTTTGGAAACGTCCAGGGGTTCTCTACAAGTAGGAGAAGGCCAAAGATTGGGATATCCGGCGCCCCTGCACATAAAGCATATCAAAGATTGAAATTTGTTACTTGAATAATGACCTTCAATCCCATTGCTCCAAATAATGAACCTAACTATAGGATTCAGTCAACCTGTCAAAATGCACTAGATTTAATTTGTGTATGCACCTGAACGATCTTGTTGACAATTTTAGTAAAGGCATTCATATGCAGCTCAATTTGCTTAATATTTGGCATTATAAGTAATTGGAATAATTATATCTTCAAAAACTTCTCAAAATTTATATTTGCAGTAGGAAAATGAAGACCAGGGGGCTCCAATTTCAGAAAACTAAGGACAATATTGAATGTGAAGTATATGCAACAAATACACAGCCATAGCGGTAATCTGCACAAATATTTTTCAATTATACCAAAACATCATTATGCATGGTTAAGTTTCTGGAAAGCACAGCATGAATTTCCAGAGTACTCAATGGGAAGTGAGCATGTCTATGTATATGGTTATCAACTTTTGAGCAGAGAAACTAATGTCATCCCCCTCACCCAAAAGGTATATACACAGACATAGTATGCATATTATACATGAGTTTTTGGAGTAAGGATACATGATTACAAATGATTATTTGAAATCCTGTTCTTCAGGAAAACTTTTTTTATTTTCAATGGTAAGTAAAGAAATTCATAGATTGGAAAAGGTTTATCAAAGAGTTATTTCTGAAACGCACATTTACTTCCCAATAAAAAATATATATTAAGCATTCAAATACAAGGGAGGATGGGGATAAGCCTGAATAACAAATAACCTTGTAATATAGAAAGTTTAAACTTGCAGTCTAAGAGTGTTTTACCATGATTCTGCATGACCAGGAACATCTATTTCTGCCATTACATTTATACCTGTGGTAAATGATGATATTGTCAAAACAAAAAGTTGCAAATTGCAACCCGAAACTCAAAGGATAGCAAAACTTGTACAGATCTTCAGAAAAGCACAATCTTATTACTATTGAGAAAAAAAAAAACAGAAAGCTTTTTCTACAATCCACAACATGTTCTTTCAATACCGATTTTGTTAAAAGGGCATGAACATTGTGAGGTTTAGAATTTCAGTGCCTTAATAGGTCCTATAACAAATCTTTTGACAATTGGTTATAAGAAAACTTGGACCAAATTCCGAAGTTATAACATACCTCTTGCTTTGGCAAAGCTTCACGTAATAACATATCAAGAGGACATGAAACAGGAAATACACGATTAGCATATTTGTTTGATCAGTAGTACATTATTAGTATATTGCATATGGAAGAGGGGGGGGGGAAGAACCATTGAAGTGCAAAACTAACACCAAAACTACAAGTATGGACTAAACATAATTTTCAAGGCAAAAGAAGAATCAATTTGTCTTCTGGTTATACTACATATTTATGTCAGTTAAAAGTATTCCTTTAGTAGCAGGGACATTAATTTAACATATAAAAACTGCAACCGTTACAGAAACTGCACAATTTATTGGATTTGACGAGTTTAACACTAAAACCATTTTAGCTTTTTTAAATAATAAAAATAAAAATAAATAAATAACTGGATTTACTTGTAAACGAAAATGTACTCATCTTATAAATAATATAAGGTGACTATATTCTAAAAAAAGAGTTTAACCTGAAAAGCTTTTCAACCTCATAAGTAATGTAAGGCTTGAGTAATAAACAGAGATCTTACTTCACTATTTCATAAGTGTCCTCAACAGTGTAGCGCTCCCACTTTGAATATGCCCCTTTCCACAAATTTGGATATGTAGGTACTTCAAGAGGAAATGACTCCTCATCTATGATGTGCCAATGAAGGACATTCTACTGAAAGCAATTCTTAACATTAAATTACATGTGAATTCATAAGTGAAATGGAGGATTTGAATAATCACACGGGCACTTTCACAGTTTTAACTGAAAATAATAATCCAGAAAACACAGAAAAAGTAACATATCTTACCAGTTTAGCATATGACATGGATTCGATAACATGCTTAATTACATCAATTGGTAAATAATGCCTTGAAGTATCTGCAAAATATGACATAGCTGTCAATAACATTTCAATCCAAAGTTATAACAAAATTATCAAATTTAATTTTCCAATCAATGGAAGAATTATTGCCTACCAAGCATAAGCCCACGATACACAAACTTTGGTTTGTCTAAGATGTACCACGGTGCCTTGTATACTTGAACAGTTTTAGTTCCATAATCAAAAGCACACAATTGACTGAATGTCTGCAAAATAGAATCAAAAGAAAAGAAAATGATATGAGGAAACAAACTCAAATTTATCAGCTTAGCCATTTAGGAACTCTCAAGTATGTCAAACACGTGTACACTAATCAATAATTCCATGATGTAAGAATAAAGATACGTCTATTAGACTGACATATCTTATGTGTAAGACTCGGATGCAGAACAGTAGTCAATTACTATCACAAGCCGATTTAAAGTTATACATGACTCATCAAAGAACAGTCCCCATGTTGAAATAATTATGTTGGTGCTAACTTCTATGGCAAATGGATACTTAGAAACCAGCTGCAGATCTCAACCACATTCTCTTGATTCTTGACTTCTACATCTAAGTTAGGGTTACCTCAAAGCAAAAATTTTAAAAAGCCAATGCTTCGATAAGAAAACTGCTTTCTTTCAGTTCATGGTAAGCTCGACTATGAATATAAATCAAGTGAAAAGACAGAATTCTTCAAATAATATAACCTAATTTCCAACCTCTTCAATATTCCAGATAACAAGGGCAAGTTTGCATCCATATAATAGAACAAACTGAAAGAAAGTTTACATATCAAGGTGAAAGAAGGATGATGTCCTCAGCTACCAGAATTTTCTTGTTGTACACGTCTTAAAGAGGAAGCACATGTATCATGGACCATGGTGTCAAGGAACACAAATAGGTTCACCCTCCCCCAGGCCTATTCTGGACTCCCTTTTTACATATATATTACTTGTTCGTGTACTTTTGACCTACTAGTGCACGTCAACATGTGCACACAAAATCACATGCAACAAAACGAGCTTACTCAAATGTTGATTTATGGTTATCCCACAGATGCACTTATTTAGACAAAAAAGAAAGATCAACATAACACAGATATACATGTATATTTAAATTGCCATAAATGCATCATAACTCATACGAACCTCCAATCCACGCAATGCACCATAAACAGAATTTGCCTGCAGTAAACAAGTACGACAACATTAGCAAAAGTATTTAAACAATAATTAAATATCGAACAGATAGTTAATATGAGGTATACTGCGTCCTGCAACAGAACATTCAAGAAACTGTTTCACGGAAACACTAAAGCATTATAAACTGAGCTTGAAATAATTGGTTCAAATATCCAAGCAATATAAGACAAATTTAAGAACGCTAACTGTTAGAATTTAAGAACAAATAATAACACACTCATACATATATTATACAAAGAACGGAAAAATAAGAACACACGATATACCCAAGTTCACCGATTTGGTTGGTTCTGCTTGTCTGATGTAAGATGTCTTACACGCTCGCACCAAACAATGTTTTATAGTAACTAAAACTGGGTTTAAACCCATGAGGCCCAATACATTAGTAAAATTCAAGACCGAGCTACTAATAAATTCCTAAATCCAATTGGCTTCCAGGGGCGCTTCCCCCCCCCCCCCGTGTCAGCTCACTAGCGAGTTAGGCAGTTGTTCGCTCATCGGGAGCGAGACCCCGACCACTCTGTCGTAAATACAGAGAATATCATGAAAAAATAAATGGTTGTACATGATCAGATAACTACAAGGTAAAACCAGTTACTGTATATGATAAAAATCAGAAGCGGTACTATTAGAAATATTCATTTTCTTAAACAGCCAATTTACATTCAGTTAAATGTACCATATTTTTAAAATAAAAAAGATAAATTAGTCCAAATCTACCTCAATTGTGACCTGGCCAACAATGGAAAGTCCATTACTTTTCCCCACTAACAAAGAATAGGTCTCATCTACACCAAGTCGAAGCTGAAAATATATAAAAACAATCAAATAAATCACTCAAAAACCCTCAAATTAACCATCAAAATCATCAAACCGAAAAGAAAAAGAAATTGCACCTCCTGATCGTCAGAATGAACAATAATAGTAAGCTTGCTAATATCATACAGAATTCTACTTCTTCCCCCAAATACAGATAAGTTAGAGGAGGTATGCTTAAATATAATTCCTCTGTATCTCTCGAACGCCTCTTTAACAATGACGGAGACACCGCCGTTGCCTCCGATGGCAAGCGAGAGATCGGGATCGATCAAGAGGGTTTCGTTGCCGAAAGTGAATTCAGAAGGCAACGGCCATAGATACACCAGAGACTCGTCACTGTGGAGCTGAGATGTTGAGTTGAAACGTAACGTTCGAGAATTAACAAAGACAAGAAAAGAGAGGAGGAAGGAGATGAGAGTGAGGATCGAATTAAGGCTTAACTTTGAGAAACTGATCAACATTTTTGTTTCAGTAGAAGTGCTGAGGAGAGAGAAAGAGTTGATAGAGTGGACTTGAGTTGCAGGGGGGAGACTGATTGATTTAGTGAGGAGGACACGTCAGCGCTCTACTACCGTAGAAATTCTGTTTTTATTGTTTGATATTTTTCTTTTTCTTTTAAAACCAAATGTCTCTCACTTTTCCGTATAAAGAGTTTTCTTTTTCTTTTTTGTAAAATTTATAAATATTAAAGAGAAAAATATATATACACAACTGCGTAATACACAATTGTACTTATGATAATAATTTTTTTGAGCTGAATCGTCACTGTATCTATTCTGGTTTATGACGACAGATAAACCGTCGCTATAGTCCAAAAAATTATCACCATATACGACTGTATACTACATATATATAGCCTAATATTAAAATATTTATTTTATTTTATGCGTATCTTATCTGAAAAGGGTTTTTTTTTTTTGTAAAATTTATAAATATTAAAAAAATATTTTATTTTACGTGTATCTTTAAAATGTGATGATACCCAAGTGTTATACATCTAAATATAAGCAAGTAACTAATCTGTTTTTAATAAATGAAACCTTATTTACTTATTTGCCATGTTTTCATTTTTCCCTATTATACATAATAATTATAAATAAAAATAATTTAAACAAATACATATATAAAAAAAGGACAAACATAACCTCGTAATTTTCTTTTTGAGAAATATAAGATATTTGTGTATGTTTAAAAAATAATTAGTCTAAAAAAAGTCATCATATTTTTTACTCCTTCCGTCCCAGGATAAAAGTTCCGATGGACTTTTCACGCATATTAAGAAGATAAATGAAATGATAAAATTGACCATAATAATATGTCATTAATTATTTTCAATGTAAGTGAGAGAGTAACTTTCTAGCTATTCAATTCAAAATATTATTTCTCCATACTTATAAATATAGAGAGAGAATTAGAATAAGAAAAGTATGAGATATTTAATGCTACTGGCATAATAGAAAAAAATGTGTAAAAGTTTAGTTATTAAAGAAAAGTGAACATTTAACATGAGACTACCCAAAATAGTAATAAAGACTTTTATCATGGAACGGAGGGAGTAATATATAATAATATAAAATAAACTATTATTCATCCGATACTCATTATTTAATTCAGTTATTTAATATCAAACAATGAGGTTATCTAGTATTATTATTGTAAAATAGGATGACTTTTTTTTTTGTCTAATTTTCTTTTAGGATTGAATTTATATTTCTAAGAAAGTAATTATACGATTTTATTTGTAATTTTTTGAGTGCTCCTGTGAAACCCCAGATTTTATGAATAAATATTTAATTTTTCTCGAAATAATTTTTTTTATATTATTGTGTGGATTTGATATAATAGTTATGGGTAGTATTTATAAATTTTGCAAAGTATGCAAGTTGTCATATTATATTCGATTGGTCGGAGAATATTCTTTTTGTCGGGGAATATCCGTACGACGGTACAATTATTGGTGGACCCCACAACGGAATTATTGTCGGATTGAGAAAACGACAAAAATACTTTATGAAAATAACGGCGGAAGTTTTACCGTTGATACTGTTGAACTACTCGGTAGTAAAAGTACAGTAATACGTGTGGTTGCATAGTAGCACACGGTATTAATTATTAATGCTTATGTGAGAAGTCACTCAGTTTGATTCCATTATTGTCAGTTAATAATATGAATTATTTAGCGATAATGACGTTTTGTTTTATTCGTATTATTAACGTAATAAAACAGAAACATCTTTTTATATAAAACAGAATACTTTATTAAAGTTATTCTATAAATAGAATATATTATATTTTATTTAAAAGATTTTTCTTTAAATATGGACCGTCAGATTAAAGTAATCAATCTGGACCGTTCATGGATTAGTTACTATGCATTCCATTTTCCTATAAATAGAAGCTCATTCCTTCATTATTTTCTTACGAATTCACTGAACTCTAGAGAGAGAAACTATAGAGAGAGACTATATAGAGATAGAAGAAAAGTTTTCTGCTACTTCACTACTCTTATATCCAGTTCTTTTACGGTAGGGAATATTATTTCTTTTATATTCATGAAGAGAACTTCTGTTATTCCATTTGTTATTATTCTGTTGGAATAACCAGTATACGCGGTCTACCCTATACTTGGTGACATTCTTCTATTATTCTGTTGGAACATCCTGTCTGTGTGTTTTACACCGGACCTGGTTCCGTTTATTATTCTGTTGGAACATCCTGTCTGTGTGTTTTACACCGGACCTGGTTCCATTATTTATTATTCTGTCGAAATATCCTGTCTGTGCGTTTACGCCGGACCTGGTTCCATTATTTATTATTCTATTGGAATAACCTGTCTGTGCGGTCTATCGCATGCATGGTGATTTCTTTTGTTATTCCATTCTTTATTGTACTCAGTTGGTTAAGCTTTGACTTCTATACTCCATGAAATTTGTGGAATATCCTTGATAGTTGCGTTTCATCCAGTATCTTTTCAAGAAAATATTCTTCTGATCATTCTTGAATTTTACTCCACAATGCAGTATCATGTTGACAATTTGGACGTTGTTAATTCCTGGATAAATTAATTCTTGAACTTGTTTTATTGAATTCTTATATTATTGTCATCATCCTCATGTTTATAAAATGTTGAAAGTCATCTGTGGCCTGTATTGCATAGATGGACTTGGTATGATTATGACCTGGGATTATTCGGTATAATCATGACCGTAATGTTACAAATGATGTGGTAAAAGTCCTCATTGGCCCGTAGTGCATTGATGGACAGTTGTTGGCATGATCATGACCATTAATGAATACACGAATATCCTTGGCTGTAGTGCAGGGGTGATTCGATGATGTGGATTATTTTATTAAGCTGAGTCTCAGCGATCGCAGTGTTGAAAAACCTTTTAAATCATAAAAGATAGTAGAGTTTATTTTCTACTTGACTCTTTTAATGGATTGCTTGTTCCGCTACAGTTAAACTTGATGTCTATTATATTTTATCAGTTTAACATTGTTGAAGGCTAATGATAATTTATTCTGCATTATCTTAGTCATAATATTTCTTACTGGGCTAGTTGAGCTCACCCTTTCTTTCACTGTTCTCTTCAGGAAATGAGAACGTAGCTGGGACAAGTCGGGGTACGGAGTGATGGTCCGAATGATAGTATTAGTTAGTAGTCCTCACTATTCTATGTTATGGTGTGTTAATAAATGTAATGAGGACTCCTTTTGAGTATGAATACTCTCTAGAAGATAATATTTGTATTCAAACTCACAGTTTATGTTTTGTCGTATTGTACACGACAGATGTATTAATCAGTTGTATTTGTATTCTGTACTATGTATCTGACGACCCAAGATGGGTGATGTATACCTAATTTTGGGGGCGTCACAGTTGGTATCAAAGCTTAGGGATATGATCCCTGGCTAGGATGTGAGAATAGAACTAGGAGGGGAGAGACGGGGAATTCCTTCGCTAGTATGACCTACCTAAGTTTATTTGCATGGTATTTAATTGGTCGGTCATAACATAAGGATAATATATGACATATCAATTAATTTTTATTTTGTGGCAGTATCTGAAAATGGCATCCGAGAACGTTGAGAATAGCAATGGAGCACAGACGACTGTTGATTCACCACATATCAATAATCAGGATAATGTGCATCAGGAAGGTGTCAATCCTCATGCAAACAACAACACTGACCAAATGATGAATGATCAAATGTTCAGAGGCCTTATGCAATTCATGCAACAACAGCTGAAAGCGGCTCCTGTCCACAACGTAGGTGGAAATACTGAAAACTCTCAGGCGGTCACCGCTAAGCAGTTTAAGGAGCTGGGACCACCGGAGTTTAAGGGAGAACCCAAACCACTTGTAGCTGAAACATGGATAAAGCAGATCACCAAGATATTTGATGTCTTGGGTTGCTCCGAGGAGCAAAAGGTTCCCTTTGCCGCCTTTATGTTGCGAGGAGAGGCAGATTACTGGTGGGAATCGATAAAGCGTACTCAACCTGCCGCACTGAAGATGTCCTGGGAGAAGTTCCAAGAGCTG
The DNA here is from genome assembly GCA_016801055.1 of Panax notoginseng. Taxonomy (NCBI): domain Eukaryota; kingdom Viridiplantae; phylum Streptophyta; class Magnoliopsida; order Apiales; family Araliaceae; genus Panax; species Panax notoginseng. The sequence continues at coordinate 190,055,431 of CM029015.1, read as the reverse complement.
TTTAACGACAAATACTTTCCCGAGAGTATTCGTCACATGAAGGAGGTGGAGTTCATCAAATTGGAGCAGAATAATATGACCGTGTCGCAGTACGAGGCAAAATTTGCGGAGTTATCTCGGTTTGCGTCCCACCTGGTGGATAATGAAGAAAGAATGACGCGGATGTTTTTAAGAGGTTTGAAGCCGGAGATACGTCAACATCTTGTTTCTCATAAACTGTGTTTGTATTCAGATGTTGTAAATAGGGCTCAGTTGGTGGAGCGCGATAACGAGATAACGCAACCAAAAGAGAGCAGCCGGCAAAATGATAATACCAGTGAGAGCAGTCATCGAAGCGGTGACAACAAGCGTGGAGGGAATCAACAGGCCAGAAATGGTAACCACTTCGGTGGTAATCAGGGCCAAAACAATAAGAATGAACATTTTAAGAAGAGGAGATTCAACAATGATGGAAAGATGTCAGCACCAGCACCTGTCGTTAAGGAAGGAGAACGATCACCTATCATATGTTTCAAATGCGGAGGGGAGGGGCACATCAGTCCAAACTGCGCGATGCCGTCCAAAGCATATTATAATTGTGGAAGAGAAGGTCATTTAGCCCGATTTTGTCGTTCACCGAAGACAAGTTCAGATAGGATGGAGGCACCAAAGACCGTCCCAGAAAAGCCAAAGCCAGTAGTTTAAGAGAGAGTATTTTTTTTTCGTGACGAGGAACCTGAATAAAATTATCACGGGTATGTTAGTCATAAACTCTTGCGAAGTCTATACCGTGTTAGATACCGGTTCTACTCACTCTTTTATTTCACCTAGTTGTGTTAAATGTTTGAAGTTAACTCCGGAGAACTTAGACTTTGATATGTCTATTTAAACTCAGTTGGGAGAAACCTTCGTTACCTCTACTATTTATAAATCTTGTTCAAATCAACACTTTCACGTTACCTGTCGATCTTATCTCTTTGAAAATACTTGCCTTTGATGTGATTTTTTTTGAAACGATTGGTTCACTACTCATCATGCTTCTCGTAAGGTTGTTAGCTTTCATATTCCTAACCAACCTGTTATGCAAATTCAAAGTAACCAAACCACTAAAGTCAATCATTGTCATATCAAGCCATAAGTAAAAATCCCCGTTCCTTTCGCTGTTGACTTCCTGGTGTGGAATGCACCGAAGCTAGACTTTCCGTAGGAGACGTTGTAAATGATGATGGCAAGTTGATAGGTATCAATGTGACGTGTTATCCAAGTCTTGGATGAGGGTCACAGTTTTGAACGATATTTCTATTGTTAATAAATTTCTTGACGTATTCTTGAAGACTTCTTAGCCTACCCCAGAGCGTAAAATTGAATTTTGTATTGACCCCAGTACAAAACCTATTTCTTAAACCCTCAAATATTTCTTCAACTAAAACGAACGTATTATGCGCCAAAGACGTTGGCTCGAGCTGTTGAAGATTACGATCGTACCATTCAATAACATCGTGGAAAAGTGAACGTGGTAGCTGACGCGTTGTGTAGAAGATCGTATACGGTTACAAGTGTGAATATTCGAACCCACGTGAAGATAACGAATATACGATTAAAATCGACTTTAATCGATAAAGTTAAAGCCGCTCAAGCTACATACTAAGAGCTGATAAATGTGAAGAAAAAGGTTCAAGAGGGCGTTATTCTAGAAGCAAGAATCGACGAAGAGAGGAAATCTCAACTCTCGATTTAATTGGCCCATTTGAAATCCTCGATGAAGTAGGAACTGTGGCCTATAGACTCGTATTACCGCCAAGTATGTTGCGTGTTCAGAACATTTTTTTTTTACGTATCGATGTTACGTAAATATGTGGATGACCCGAACCGCATTATTAATTTAGAACCGGACGAAATAGCGAAAGATTTAACGTATGAGTAGATACGTGTTAACATCTTGGATAAGAAGGATCATATTCGATGCTTAAAGGTTATACCTCAAGAGTTAGAATTTGAAGTGAAGTCAAGGTATCCTCACATGTTCGGCATACCAAGTACGTACGTAAATTTCGAGGGCGAAATTCTATAAGGAGGGGAGATTGTGAAACCCCAGATTTTATGAATAAATATTTAATTTTTCTCGAAATAATTTTTTTTATATTATTGTGTGGATTTGATATAATAGTTATGGGTAGTATTTATAAATTTTGCAAAGTATGCAAGTTGTCATATTATATTCGATTGGTCGGAGAATATTCTTTTTGTCGGGGAATATCCGTACGACGGTACAATTATTGGTGGACCCCACAACGGAATTATTGTCGGATTGAGAAAACGACAAAAATACTTTATGAAAATAACGGCGGAAGTTTTACCGTTGATACTGTTGAACTACTCGGTAGTAAAAGTACAGTAATACGTGTGGTTGCATAGTAGCACACGGTATTAATTATTAATGCTTATGTGAGAAGTCACTCAGTTTGATTCCATTATTGTCAGTTAATAATATGAATTATTTAGCGATAATGACGTTTTGTTTTATTCGTATTATTAACGTAATAAAACAGAAACATCTTTTTATATAAAACAGAATACTTTATTAAAGTTATTCTATAAATAGAATATATTATATTTTATTTAAAAGATTTTTCTTTAAATATGGACCGTCAGATTAAAGTAATCAATCTGGACCGTTCATGGATTAGTTACTATGCATTCCATTTTCCTATAAATAGAAGCTCATTCCTTCATTATTTTCTTACGAATTCACTGAACTCTAGAGAGAGAAACTATAGAGAGAGACTATATAGAGATAGAAGAAAAGTTTTCTGCTACTTCACTACTCTTATATCCAGTTCTTTTACGGTAGGGAATATTATTTCTTTTATATTCATGAAGAGAACTTCTGTTATTCCATTTGTTATTATTCTGTTGGAATAACCAGTATACGCGGTCTACCCTATACTTAGTGACATTCTTCTATTATTCTGTTGGAACATCCTGTCTGTGTGTTTTACACCGGACCTGGTTCCGTTTATTATTCTGTTGGAACATCCTGTCTGTGTGTTTTACACCGGACCTGGTTCCGTTTATTATTCTGTTGGAACATCCTGTCTGTGTGTTTTACACCGGACCTGGTTCCATTATTTATTATTCTGTCGAAATATCCTGTCTGTGCGTTTACGCCGGACCTGGTTCCATTATTTATTATTCTATTGGAATAACCTGTCTGTGCGGTCTATCGCATGCATGGTGATTTCTTTTGTTATTCCATTCTTTATTGTACTCAGTTGGTTAAGCTTTGACTTCTATACTCCATGAAATTTGTGGAATATCCTTGATAGTTGCGTTTCATCCAGTATCTTTTCAAGAAAATATTCTTCTGATCATTCTTGAATTTTACTCCACAATGCAGTATCATGTTGACAATTTGGACGTTGTTAATTCCTGGATAAATTAATTCTTGAACTTGTTTTATTGAATTCTTATATCATTGTCATCATCCTCATGTTTATAAAATGTTGAAAGTCATCTGTGGCCTGTATTGCATAGATGGACTTGGTATGATTATGACCTGGGATTATTCGGTATAATCATGACCGTAATGTTACAAATGATGTGGTAAAAGTCCTCATTGGCCCGTAGTGCATTGATGGACAGTTGTTGGCATGATCATGACCATTAATGAATACACGAATATCCTTGGCTGTAGTGCAGGGGTGATTCGATGATGTGGATTATTTTATTAAGCTGAGTCTCAGCGATCGCAGTGTTGAAAAACCTTTTAAATCATAAAAGATAGTAGAGTTTATTTTCTACTTGACTCTTTTAATGGATTGCTTGTTCCGCTACAGTTAAACTTGATGTCTATTATATTTTATCAGTTTAACATTGTTGAAGGCTAATGATAATTTATTCTGCATTATCTTAGTCATAATATTTCTTACTGGGCTAGTTGAGCTCACCCTTTCTTTCACTGTTCTCTTCAGGAAATGAGAACGTAGCTGGGACAAGTCGGGGTACGAAGTGATGGTCCGAATGATAGTATTAGTTAGTAGTCCTCACTATTCTATGTTATGGTGTGTTAATAAATGTAATGAGGACTCCTTTTGAGTATGAACACTCTCTAGAAGATAATATTTGTATTCAAACTCACAGTTTATGTTTTGTCGTATTGTACACGACAGATGTATTAATCAGTTGTATTTGTATTCTGTACTATGTATCTGACGACCCAAGATGGGTGATGTATACCTAATTTTGGGGGCGTCACAGCTCCCACCATCGATCAACACCGTAACCTCCTTGTTCTTCAACTTGCCGGATACCCTGATGGTTTGTGAATGATTTGTTCCCGCAATTGCATGAGATGAGCTTTTCTGGGTGGATGCATTGTCTTCTGTTCCTTGGTTGGTATCTTCTTTCTCCTCCAGTTCTTGATGCATGGAATCCTCTATCATAAAAAGCTGGGGAGATTTGCAACAGTGGCTAAGAATAAACTTTTCGTCGCAATAATAGCACAAGCCTTTCTCCCGCCGTTCCTTAGCTTCCTGGTTCGTGATACACCATAATGGTGTCGAATTTAAAGGTACCGATGGACGCATGGTGGGTGGAGGTCCAAGCAACCCAGCCACTGGATTGGTCGTTGCCTTGGATGGATCAGTGATGGAAGAAGGACGTGATGATGGAGTGACTCGTCGCTGCAACTGATTTTGTTCCTCAATTAATCGTGTGACGCCCCCAAAATAGGTAGTCGCCAAATACATGGTATTGAATACAAATACAAACTTAATTATACAACATGAGCTGAGAGTTTTTACACGAATATTGTCTCATAGACAATATCCAAACTCAAATTCAATCCTCATTACATTTATTATCACACTAAATAGTAAGAACTACTAAAACAACCATCTCGGACCGTCACTCTATTTTTCGACTAGTCCCGGCTACGTTCTCATTTTCTGAAGAGAATAATGAAAGCAAAAGGGTGAGCTCAACTAGCCCAGTAAAAAATATTATGACTAAGATAATGCAGAATAAATTATCGTTAGCCTTCAACAGTGTTAAATTGATAAAATACAATAAACATTAAGTTTAACTGTAGCTGAACAAACAATCCATTAGAAGAGTCAAGTAGAGCATGATATCTACTATCTTCTATGATTTAATAAGTTTGTCATCAATTTTATCGATGAGACTCAGCTTAATAAATAATCCACATCATCAAATCATTCATGCACTACGGGCCAAGTATATTCATTAGTATCACGTCCACGAATTATCCATGCACTACGGGCCATGGATATTCGTGAAATCATCAATGGTCATGATCATGCCACCAACTGTCCATCAATGCACTACGGGCCAATGAGAACTTTTACCATATCATTTGTAACATTAAAGGTCATGATTATACCGAATGATTCCTGGTCATAATCATACCGATCAACAGTTCATTTATGCATTACGGGCCAAAGATGACTTTCATAACAATATAAGCATGAGGATGATGACAATGATATAAGAATTCAATTAAATGAAAGCAAATGATAAGTTTTTAAAGATTTATAATTTAATTTATCCAGAATTCAAAAACGTCTAAATTGTCAACATGATACTGCTTTGTGGAGTAAAATGTAAGAATAATATTGTATCAAAAATAATTTGGACAGAAAAGAAATCAATTTTTGTCATGAAAAGTACCCGGGTGAATGGTAACTGAGTGAATAGTATCTCGTGAATAGTACCCCGTGAGTAGTTGTAAGACCCCAACTTTTATGAATAAAGATGAATTTTTTATAAATATCATTTTTGAATATTAAGGAGTGAATGTGATATAATGTTATAGTTGTGGATAATAGTTATAAATTTTGCAAAGTACGTAAGTTGTTATATTATATTCTATTGGTCGGGAATATTCGTTTTAACAGGAAATATTCGTACGACGACACAATCATTGGTGGACCCCATAACATAATTATTGTCGGAATGAGAAAATGACAGAAATATCTTTTTATAAAAATAATGGCGGAAGTTTTACCGTTAACTGTTGAAATACCTGGTAGTAAAAGTACAGTAATACGCGGGTTGCATAGTAGCACACGGTATTAATTATTGATGGTTACGTGAGAAATCACTCAGTTATACTCAATTATTACTACAGTAATTGATGCATCATTTATCTCTATTATTGATTCAATTATTGTCACAGTATCATCTGTATAATATTTTATATTATTAAATTAATAATTGAGACGACAAAGTTATTAATATTATTATTTGCAATATTGACGATGTCTAGAAGTTCTGTCAAGGAGAGGTTTGGTCACCTAATTGCGCGCCAATAGGAAAAAATCCTTATTGGAAAGTCCCCTCTTTCTTGGAAACGACCTGGTTGTTAAATATTGCAAATTATAATAATGATGATAAATATTGTTAAAAATATTGAGAAATTTTTATGAAGTATTTGATGTAAATCTTGCTTATTTTATGGACCCCCATTTACCCATTTTTGAAAATAATCGGTAGAGTATATATATATATATATATATATATATATATATATATATATATATATATATATATCTGTGTGTGTGTGTGTGTATGTGTGTGTGTGTATGAAAGGAACTTGTGTGGGTAGAATTTGAAAACATGTGTGTGTGTACCGTGTGTGTAAGTTGAAAAAATGGTGGTGGTGGAAAAGTGTTTGTGATGAAAGCGATAGGTGGATGATGAGTGGTGTTGGGTGATGTTGATATATATATATATATATATATATATATATATATATATATATATATATATAGAATTTTGTTTTATATGAACATTAAGCATCCGTGATTTCTCAGAAAACCTTCGCCCGTGAGTTTCGTCCGAAACATTGCTGTGCAGTCTGTGAAAAACTTTTTTAAATAGTATCCTTCTATTCTCCTATAAATAGGATGCTTAGTTAGAATTGAAAATTACACCAGAATCAAAGAATTCTTCTTCTATAATATTGAGCGTATTTCTTTCGAGTTTTAGAAAGCTTTGAGCGTAGAAAATAGTGCAAATTTTCTTAAAGAATATCCCCGCTATACCAGTTGGAATACTCTTCTTTTCAAGGTAAGGGATGTTATTTTTGTTCAATATTCGTTTGAAATAATATTTTCTTCCATACTCTGTAGTATGTAAGTAATATTATTTCGTTTTAGATTTTGAATTCTATACTCGTTTTGTTAAAGTTTTGGCTTCTATACTCCATAAAATTAGTAGAATATACTTGATATTTGTGTTTCATCCAGTATCTTTTCATGGAAATATTATTCTAAGTATTCTTGATAAATTTTAACTTTTTCATGCCGGAGTACTATTCACGGGGTTACTATTCCCGAATTACTATTCACGGGATACTATTCACTCGAGTACTATTCACCCGGGGTACTATTCATGATTAAAATTAATTCGTTTTTGGTCCAAATTATTTTTGGTACAATATTATTCTTGAATTTTACTCCACAAAGCAGTATCATGTTGACAATTTGGACGTTATTGATTTCTGGATAAATTAAATTATAAATCTTTAAAAATTTATCCTTGAACTTGTTTTATTGAATTCTTATATCATTGTCATCATCCTCATGTTTATATTATGTTGAAAGTCATCTGTGGCCTGTAGTGCATAGATGGACTTGGTATGATTATGACCAGGGATTATTCGGTATAATCATGACCATAATGTTACAAATGATGTGGTAAAAGTCCTCATTGGCCCGTAGTGCATTGATGGACAGTTGTTGGCATGATCATGACCATTAATGAATACACGAATATCATTGGCCCGTAGTGCATGGATAATTTGTGGTCGTGATACTAATGAATATCATTGACTGTAGTGTAGGGATGATGTGGATTATTTATTAAGCTGAGTCTCAGCGATAAAAGTGATGAAAACCCTTTTAAACCATAGACGATAGTAGATTTTATTCTCTACTTGACTCTTCTAATTTATTTGCTTGTTCCGCTGCAGTTAAACTTGATGTTTGTTATATTTTATCAGTTTAACACTGTTGAAGGCTAACGATAAATTATTCTGCATTATCTTAGTCATAATATTTTTTACTGGGCTAGTTGAGCTCATTTTTTTGTTTTCATTGTTCTCTTCAGGAAATGAGAACGTAGCCGAGACTAGTCGGGAAACGGAGTGACAGTCCAGATGATAGCATTAGTAGTGCTCATTATTCTATGAAATAGTGTGATAATAATTGTATTGAGGACTCCATTTGAGTTGAATACTGTCTAGAAGATAATATTCGTTTTAAAACTCTCAGTTTATGTTTTGTCGTATTTTACACGACAGTTGTATTATAAAGTTGTATTTAAATTTTGTACCATGTATTTGACGACTCAAGATGGGTGATGTATACCTATTTTGGGGGTGTCACAGTTGGTATCAAAGCTTAGGGATATGATCCCTGGCTGAGATATGAGACAAGAACTAGGAGGGGAGAGACGGGGAATTCCTTCACTAGTATGACCTACCTAAGTTATTTGGTATTTAATTGGTCGGTCAGAGTATAGGGATAATATGTTGCATGTCAATTAATCATTGTTTTGTGGCAGTATTTGAAAATGACATCCGAGAATATTGAGAATAACAATGGAGCATAGGAGACCGTTGAGTCACCACAGATTAATACCCAGGATAATGTGTAACAGGAAGACAATAATCCTCAGGTAAATAACAACGATTAAATGATGAACGATGGAATGTTCAGAGGCTTTATGCAATTTATGCAACATCAAGCGAGAGCGGCTGCTATCCAAAATGCAGGTGGAAACACTGGCAACTCTCGAACGATCACCGCTAAACAGTTCAAGGAGCTGGGACCACCGGAGTTTTTTAGAGAGCCAAAATCACTTAAGGCAGAGACGTGGATAAAGCAGATCAACAAGATATTTGATGTCTTGGGATGCTCCGAAGAGCAAAAAGTTTCCTTTGCAACCTTCATATTGCGAGCAGAGGCAGATTACTGGTGGAAATCTATAAAGTGTACTTAACCTGCCGCACTGAAGATGTCTTGGGAGAAGTTTCAGGAACTGTTCAACGACAAGTACCTTCTCTAAAGTATTTGTCACATGAAAGAGGTAGAGTTCATTAAACTGGAGCAAAACAACATAACCGTGTCGCAGTACGAAGCCAAGTTTGCCGAGTTGTCCCGGTTTGCGTCTCACTTAGTTGATAACGAGGAGAGAATGACACGGATGTTTCTAAGAGGTTTGAACCCTGAGATACGCCAATACTTAATTTCTCACAAACTTTGTTTGTATTCAGATGTTGTAAATAGGGCTCAGTTATTGGAGCGCGATAACGAGTCAACCCAACCAAGAGAGAGTAGCCGACAAAATGATAATACCAGTGGTAGCAGTCATCAAAGCGGTGACAACAAACGTGGATGGAATCAATGTGCCAGAAATGGTAACCACTTCGGTGGTAATCATGGCCAAGACAATAAGAGTGAATATTTCAAGAAGAGGAGATTCAACAATGATGGAAAGACGTCAGCACCAGCACCTGTTGTTAAGAAAAGAGAACGACCACCTATCATATGCTTCAAATGCGGAGGGGAGGGACACATCAGTCCAAACTGCGCGATGCAGTTCAAAGTGTGTTACAATTGTGAAAGAGAATGTCACCTAGCCCGACTTTGTCGTGCACCAAAGTCAAGTTCAGCTGGGATGGAGGCATCAAAGGCCGTCCCAGACAAGACAAAACCGGCAGTACAAGGGAGAGCGTTTGTAGTAACCTCCCAAAAAGCGAGGAATTCGAACGAGGTCATCACGGGTAAGCTTATCATATACTCTAGCGAAGTCTATACCGGTTCTATCCATTCTTTTATTTCTCCTACTTGCGCTTAACGTTTAAATTTGACTCCGGAGAAATTAGACTTTGACTTATTTGTTGAAACTCCGTTTGAAGAAACCTTTATTATATCCATTGTTTATAAGTCTTGTTTGGTTCAAATCGGTACCCTCACATTACCTATCGATCTTATTTCATTGAAAATACTTGCTTTTAACGTAATTTTAGGGATTGATTGGTTAACTACTCATTATGCAAAAATTGATTATTTTCGTAAGGTTGTTAGCTTTCATATTTCTAATCAACCTATTATGTGAATTCAAGCAACCAAACCATTAAAATCAATCACTGTCATCTCAAGACATAAAGCTATTCGTTTATTGAAAAACGGATGTCAAGCTTTCTTAGCTCATGCCACGGATTTAAATAAAAATACGTCAGTTTTGAATGATATTTCTATTGTTAATAAATTTTCTGACGTATTCCCTGAAGAACTTCCTGGCCTACCCCAGAGCGTGAAATTGAATTTTGTATCGACCTTGAACTCGGTATAAAACCCATTTTTAAATCCCCATATCGAATGGCTCCTATTGAACTTCAGGAGTTAAAGACCCAATTGAAGGAATTATTAGACATAGATTTCATTCGTCCTAGTACTTCTCCTTGGGGTGCTCCTGTTCTATTCATGAAGAAGAAAGATGAAGTATGCCACTTTATATTGATTATCGAGAGTTGAACCATGCCACCATTCAAAATAGGTACCCGTTGCCTCGTATTGATGACCTGTTTGACCAGTTACAAGGCGCAAAATTCTTTTCAAAGATTGATCTTCGTTCCGGATATCACCAATTAAAGATTAAAACTGATGACATTCCAAAGACGGTTTTTAGAACTCGGTACGGGCATTATGAATTTCTAGTTATGTCTTTTGGATTGACCAATGCTCCTGCAGCCTTCATGGATATGATGAACCGAGTATTCAAAGAAAATTTAGATCACTTTGTGGTCGTCTTTATTGATGACATCCTCATTTACTCCAAAAGTCGTGAATATCATAAGCAACACTTGAGGCTGATACTCCAAAAGCTTCATGAAAACAAGCTTTATGCCAAGTTGAAGAAATGCAAGTTCTGGCTTGAGGAAGTAGCATTCCTTGGGCACGTAGTATCAAGTCATAGAATATCTGTTGACCCGACAAAGATTGAAGCTATTCAAAGCTGGGGGCAACCTAAATCAGTGACCGAAGTATGAAGCTTTCTTGGCTTAGCTGGTTATTATCGAAGATTCGTAGAAGGATTTTCTCGAATCGCTACTCCATTAACTCAGCTGACTCAAAAGATACAAAATTTGGTTGGAGCATGAAATGTGAGAAGAGTTTTTAAGAACTCAAAAGGAGACTCATTTCAGCACCTGTTCTGACAATACCATCTGGCTCGGAGGGATTTGTCATCTATAGTGATGCTTCAGGTAAAGGGTTAGGATGTGTTCTCATGCAACATGGAAAAGTCATAGTCTATGCCTCTCGACACCTCAAAGAATATGAGAGAAATTATCCTACTCATGATCTAGAGTTGGCAGCAGTTGTCTTCGCACTTAAATTTGGAGGCATTACTTGTATGGGAAGAAAGTGGAGATCTATACGGATCATAAAAGCCTCAAATATTTCTTCACTCAAAACGAACTCAACATGCGACAATGACGTTGGCTTGAGCTGTTGAAAGATTACGATCATACCATACAATACCATCTTGGAAAAGCGAATGTAGTAGCTGACGCATTGAGTAGAAGATCATATGCGGTTACGAGTGCGATATTGTCAACGCAAAGGCCTATTTTATATGACTTGCAAAGGATGGAGATAGAGTTAAAGACTCCAGATACCCACGTGATGATGGCAAACATACGAGTAGAACTGACTTTAATCGATAAAGTTAAAGCTGCTCAAGCTCCAAACCTAGAGCTAATGCGTATGAGAAAGAAAGTGCAAGAAGGTGCTATCCCGGAAGCAAGAATCGATGAAGAAGGAATACCAGACTTTGAGTTCCTAACGATTCTGACTTGAAGTATAAAATCATGATGGAGGCGCACAACACACCGTTTGCAATCCATCTTGGAAGTACCAAAATGTATCGTGATATTTGATATACATTTTGGTGGAGCGATATGAAGAGAGAGATAGCAGGGTTTATCTCAAGGTGTCTAACTTGTTAACCATTCAAGGCGGAGCATCAAGTGCCAAAAGGTCTATTGCAACCACTTAAAATTTTAGAATGGAAGTGGGAGCACATTACCATGGATTTCGTTACTGGTCTTCTCAAGGTTTCTCAAGGCGTAGATGCGATTTAGGTCATTGTTCATAGATTGACCAACTCTACTCATTTTTTACCTATACGAGAAACTTATACACTTGAACGTCTTGCTCGTATGTATATAAATGAGATTGTAAGACTGCATGGTATGCCAGTATCCATAGTTTCTGATCGAGACCCAAGATTCACGCCAAGATTTTGGGTTAGTTTGCAAAACGCTATGGGCACGGATTTGCGATTCAGTTCGGCATATCATCCTCAAACAGACGGGCAGTCGGAGAGGACTATTCAAACTCTTGAAGATTTATTAAGACTCTGTGTCCTTGACTTCAAAGGAAGTTGGGACAAGTTCTTGCCATTGGTGAAATTTTCCTACAACAACAGTTATCAAGCAAGTATTGACATGGCTCCATTCGAGACGTTGTATGGGCGCAAGTGTCGTTCTCCAGTATGCTGGGACGAGGTGGGTGAAGCAACGTTGTTGGGACCGGATTTGGTACGTATGACTACGGAAAAGATTCAAATGATCTGGCAACGTATAAAGACCTCACAAGATCGACAAAAGAGTTATGCCGATCTTCATCGAAAAGATGTGGAATTCAATGTTGGAGAGAATGTGTTATTACGTGTGGCACCATGAAAAGGACTTACGAGATTTAGAAAGAGAGGAAAGCTCAATCCTCGCTTCATTGGCCCATTTGAAATACTTGACCGAATAGGAACTGTGGCTTATAGACTCGCGTTACCGCCAAGTATGTCTCGTGTTCATAACGTTTTTCATATATTCATGTTTCGTAAATATGTGGAAGACCCAAACCACATTATTGAGTTAGAACCGGATGAAATAACGGAATATTTAACGTATGGAGAGGTTCCTGTTAAAATTTTGAATAACAAGGAACATATTCTATGCTCCAAGGTTATACCTCAATTCAAAGTTTTGTGGAGAAACCACGATGTTGAGGAAATGACCTGGGAGTTAGAATCTGAAATGAGATCAAGGTATCCTCACCTCTTCGTCATACCAGGTATGTACACTAATTTCGAGGGCGAAATTTCATAAAAAGGAGAGGTTGTAAGACCCCAACTTTTATGAATAAAGATGAATTTTCTATAAATATCATTTTTAAATATTAAGGAGTGAATGTGATATAATGTTATAGTTGTGGATAATAGTTATAAATTTTGTAAAGTACGCAAGTTGTTATATTATATTCGATTGGTCGGGGAATATTCGTTTTAACAGGGAATATTCGTACGACGACACAATTATTAGTGGACCCCACAACGTAATTATTGTCGGAATGAAAAAATGACAGAAATATCTTTTATGAAAATAACGGCGGAAGTTTTACCGTTAACTGTTGGAATACCCAGTAGTAAAAGTACAGTAATACACGTGGTTGCATAGTAGCACACGGTATTGATTATTGATGCTTACGTGAGAAGTCACTCAGTTATACTCAATTATTACTACAGTAATTAATGCATCATATCTCTCATATTATTGATTCAATTATTATCACAGTATCATCTGTATAATATTTTATATTGTTAAATCAATAATTGAGATGACAAAATTATTAATATTATTATTTGCAATATTGACGATGTCTAGAAGTTCTGTCAATGAGAGGTTTGGTCACCTAATTGCGCGTCAATAGGGAAAAATCCTTATTGGAAAGCCCCCTCTTTCCTGGGAACGACCTGGTTGTTAAATATTACGAATTATAATAATGATGATAAATGTTGTTAAAAATATTGAGGAATTTTTATGAAGTATTTGATGTAAATCTTGCTTATTTTATGGACTCCTATTTACCCATTTTTCAAAATAATCGGTAGAGTATATATATATATATATATATATATATATATATATATATGTGTGTGTGTGTATGTGTGTGTGTGTGTGTGTGTGTGAAAGGGACTTGTGTGGGTAGAATTTGAAAACATGTGTGTGTGTGTACCGTGTGTGTAAGTTAAAAAAATGGTGGTGGTGAAAAAGTGTAACGACCCCAAAACAGGTCCATTCCATCCAACCCATTCTGAGTCGTCAAATACATGGTACAGAAAACAACTACAACTCTATTTCAACAATTGTCGTATAAAATACAACAACACATGCTGTGAGTTTGAATACAAATATATACCAAATGTGACACATGTCCCAACCGTGGACAGCACCTCATAGTAACACCTTACATAAAGGTATAGTCAAAAACTGTTTTAGAAATTAAAATCTTTGGGAAGTGCTCAAAGAAACCTTCGTACATGAGAGGCCATGCTTCTAGGTTATGATAGATATCATATGGCCACAAAATTATCCTTGGTTGACCTAATAGACCCCAAAGAAAAACGAGAAGATTACTATCATATTCTTCCCAATGGTGAGTCTTCTCTTGACTTATCATTATCTCCACTGTATCTAACTGAGAATTATACTTCAAACAAACACCAAGATTATAAAGGTAGTGCTTGTAGATATAACTCGGCAAGCGGATGTGCACAATCATGTCTTATGATGACACGAGGTTGTATGTTGTTAGACATCTTGTATGATAGTGACAAAATACCCTTCCAACGTTGGGTTCGCTTCACCCTAGATGATTCACCAAATATAACTACTAAATAATGACCACCGTTCTATTCCCCTATTACCCCCGCTCGACCCAGCTACACTCTTATTACCTGAAAGGAATTGTGAAACAGAAGGGTGAGCACAAATAGCCCAGTAGAGAATATTATTACTAAAGATAAATAAATTATCAATAGTCTTCATCAGTAATAAATCAGAGATTTAGAACATATGGTAGATGATAAAAATTTCAACCATAGTTGCAGCGGAACGAGCAATCCATTAGAAGAGTCAAATAGACTATAAAGTCTATTATCTTCTCCATATTAAAAATCCACCAACAATATTTTATCCCTGTAACATCACTCAACAGTTCCTTTCCACAATCATATGAATAACTCATAATCATAATTATGATTCTAAATTTTTTCTTCGCACCCAGGACGAAGAATATTTTCATCACATGTCTTTACCTGAAACATCAAAGATCATGGTTATACCAAATCACAGTTCTTGTTCATAATCATGCTAATAAATCCATCTTCGCATTACGGCCAAAGATATTCATCAACAAACCATCTTTGCACTACGGGCAAAAGATATTCAACAACAGTTCATATCCGCACTACAGGCCAAAGATATTCATCAATAATTCATCTTTGCACTACAGACCAAAGATATTCATCAACAGTTCATCTTTGCACTACAGGCCAAAGATATTAATATCTCAAAGAAATATATAATCATTTCAGAATTTATATAAACAATAATTATAACCATGTTAATCAATTCATCTTTACACTTAAGCTAAAGATATTCAATTATAAATTCAATGGTCATGATCATACCAGTTAACAATTCATCTTTGCACTACGGGCCAAAGATATTCCTCAGTCACGATCATACCAATAATCTACCTATCTTTACACTCAAGTGAAAGAGAAATTCAATATCAGGGTTATAAAAATATAATCAACATATAGATTTAATTTCAAGAGTAATATTCATAAATCAACTATAATTTGGTTAGAAAAAGAAACTAATTTTATCGTGAATAGTAACTCGTGAATAGTAACTCATGAATAGTAACTCCGACACAAAAAAGTAAAAATTTCACAATAAAATTCATACCAATATTTCGGTATAATGATATTGAAAGAATAACATTTCTTAAACTTATAAGAAATTTATTTTAATTGTTTATACTTTACTAAAATAATGCATTTAATCATTCTAAAATATCAAACTCATAAAATTTCATTACCAATAACCAAAACTCTCATCAAAAATCTGTATATACCTCATATAGGAATCTCAAGCCATAAAATCCTATTTTCCAATTTTCTTACTTCACATAACATATTTAATTCATTTACTCATAACTAGTCAATTTTCATAAAAAATACCAAATCAGTTCCAAAAATATTTCTTTTCTGGGATTTAGCAGAATATAGTCTCATATTGAACATATATTTTTCTCAGAATTTTTAAAACTCATTTACTATTTTTCATATGGCCAAAACTGCCGAATATTTAGACATTTATCATAAATTATACTTTTATCCAAAAATTCTAAAATTCACAGAGTACACTGATATTATATAGATATACTTCCAATAAAAATTTTATCAGTTGTGGAGTTAATCACAAGGATTTATAAGCGGTTACTTTTAAAATAGTCTTTTCCCGTAAAATTCATAACTCTTAATCTATACATCCAAAAATCACCATTTTTTGACACAATCAATTAAACTCATCAAAATATCATTTCAAATTTTTTCAGAATTTTTGAAGGTCAGAAAAATTACGAAACTGAAAAATATAACAACCCTCAAAATCTCTTACTATCCCTTACAATCCCCTACCTCAAAAGTGCAGTATTTCTGACTGGAATGCAAAGTCGAAGGAAACTTGCACTGAATAGCAACTCTCAAAGTATCTAAATACTCATAAAATATACTTCATAATATAGAGAGAGAAAGAGAGAAAGCTTATGTTTCTGGTGTAATTTTTAATTCTAACTTAGCCCTCTATTTATAGGAAAATGTTAGCACGCCGAAGCAGACTTAACCTGCAACCTGATGGCTTTACCTGCTACTATTCTCACCCACCACATTTGAATAAAAATCTCAGCACATTTCTTCACCAACCAAGAGTGGGGCCCACCAATTCTAAAATTTTCTACCAAAATGATAAACTCCGAAAATTCAACAATTTCTGAACCAGTCATCTCGTAAAATTCATAATAAATCGTACGTTCATTTTTAACGGTTCAAAATTTGTGAACATATACTCAACTTATATATGTATAACATATCCAAATATTACCACGATCCAACGGTCGGATTAAAAATTATAACCCTCGCAATATATCACAAAAACTCTAATTTGATTTTCAATACCTCCGTTCCGACAAAAATACAGATAAAACACCTCAACATTAACTCCTTCATTTTAACCACAAAAATATATCCCTCATTTATATCCACATAAAATAAATATTTACTTATCATATGAATCAATAATTAATTATTCACAAATAATATTACAGAATCACATTTATGACAACCAGGTCGTTCCAAGGAAAGAGGGGGCTTTCCAATAAAGATTTATCCTTATTGGCGCGCAATTAGGTGACCAAACCTCTCCTTAGACAGAACTTTCTAGACATTGCCAATAATGTTATCTAATAATATTATTCAAATAATATAAATTATTGATCTGATAATGAAAAATACTGTCCAGTAACAATTATTGAAACAACAATAATATAAAATATCAACGCAGCAATTATTGAATCAATAAAATAAAATATTGAACAGTAACTACTGTAATAATTATTGAGTAGTGCCTTCCTTCGTAAGAATCAATAATTTAAAAATACTGTGCAATCAGCGTGCTATTGTGTAACAACGCGTATTACTGTATTTTAACCACCGGGTATTCCAACAGTGTTAACGGTAACAACTACGCCGTTAATTATAAAAACTCAATTTTTGTCGTTATCTTCATCCGACAGTTATTCGTTATGGGGCCCACAAATAGCTGCGCCATCGTATGAATATTCCCCGATAGAAAGAATATTTCACGACCAAACGAATATTCCCCGACAACAATGATTATTTTATAACCACTTGCTTATTTTGAAAAAAATTCATATATCATCTTTAACTTTAACTTTTTATCAATTTAACCATTTACTGAATCGTAATTATAAGAAAAATTGAATACTTTTATTTCATAAAATTCGGGGTCTTACAAAAAGTGTTTGTGATGAAAGCGATAGGTGGATGATGAGTGGTGTTGATATATATATATATAGAATTTTGTTTTATATGAATATTAAGCATCCGTGATTTCTCAGAAAACCTTTGCCCGTGAGTTTCGTCCGAAACATTACTGTGCTGTAAGACCCCAACTTATTAATGAAGAAAATTAAATTTTCTCTAAATATTATTGTGAATAATAAGAGGTTAATTTAATATAATACTTTGGTTATGGGTGAAATGTGCAAATTTTGCAAAATAAGCAAGTAGTTATAAAATATTCATTTTGTCAGGGAATATTCGTTTGGTCGTGGAATATTCTTGCTGTCGCGGAATATTCGTACGACGGCGCAGCCTTATGTGGGCCCCAGAACGGAAAGCGATTGGATGAAGAAAACAACAAGTATAAGTTATTTATAAATAACGGCGTAGTTGTTACCGTTAATACTGTTGGAATACCCGGTGGTTAAAATACAGTAGCACACGGTATTGCACCAATTATTGATTCTTACGTAAGAAGGCACTACTCAATAATTGTTACAGTAGTTATTATTCAATATTTTATTTTATTGATTCAATAATTGTTGCGTTGATATTTTATATTATTATTGTTTCAATAATTGTTGCTGCACAGTATTTTCCATTATCAGATCAACAATTCATACTATTTGAATAATATTATTAGATAACATTATTGACAATGTCTAGAAAGTTCTGTCTAAGGAGAGGTTTGGTCATCTAATTGCGCGCCAGTAAGGAGAAATCCTTATTGGAAAGCCCCCTCTTTCTTGAGAACGGCCTGGTTATCATAAATATGATTCTGTAATATTATTTGTGAATAATTAATTATTAATTCATATGATAAGGAAATATTTATTTTATGTGGATATAAATGAGTGATATATATTTGTAGTTAAAAATGAAAGAGTTAATGTTGAGGTTTTTATCAGTATTTTTGTCGGAATGGAGGTATTAAAAAATAGGGTTTTTGAGATATTTTGCGGGGGTTATAATTTTTAATCCGACCGTTTGATCGTGGTAATTTTTGGATATGTTATACATATATAAGTTGAGTATATGTCCACAAATTTTGAACTGTTAAAAATGAATGTATGATTTATTATGAATTTTACGAGATGACTGGTTCAGAAATTGTTGAATTTTCGGAGTTTATCATTTTAATGGAAAATTCTAGAATTGGTGGGCTCCACTCTTGGTTGGTGAAGAAATGTGCTGAGATTTTTATTCAAATGTGGTGGGTGAGAATAGTAGCAGGTAAAGCCATCAGGTTGCAGGTTAAGTCTGCTTCGGCATGCTAACATTTTCCTATAAATAGAGGGCTAAGTTGGAATAGAAAAGCACACCAGAAATAAGTTTTCTCTCATTCTCTCTCTAGATTATTGAGTGTATTTTGTGAGTATTTAGATACTTTGAGAGTTTCTATTCATCAGAGCAAGTTTCTTTCAGCCTTATACCGGTATTCCGACCAGAAGTACTGATATTTTGAGGTAAGGGATATTATTTTATTCTTAATGATATTATTTTCTTCAATATCATTATGCTGAAATATTGATATGAGTTTTTTATCAAATTTGGAACTTTTTGTGTCGGGGTTACTATTCACGTATACGGCACTATTCACGTATACGGTACTATTCACGAATACGGCACTATTCACCGAAAAATAAAATTTTCTCTTTTTGTCCAAGATGTCTATTATGGTTACTATCTTTGATTGTATCCATATTTTGATCTTTATTTTTGAATTCTGCTTCACAATTGATTATTATGAAGTATTATTGATCTTGGATAAACTGTTATACGAATCCCTAATATTTGTCCTTCTGTCTCACTGGGTTCATTCTCTTTAAGATATTTTTCATCATCCTCAGTTCTAAATGATGATATTACTGAATATCTTTGGCCTGTAGTGCAAAGATGTATGATTACTTGATGAATATCTTTGGCCTGTAGTGCAAAGATGAACAGGTGTTGAGATGAACATGACTGACAGGTGATACAAATGAATATCTTTGTCCTGTAGTGTAAAGATGAATATTTGGATAAAGATGATTATTAATTGATGTTACAGGGATAAAATATTGATGATGGACTTTTAAATCTTAGAAGATAGTAGAATTCTTTCTCTACTTGACTCTTCTAATGGTTTGCTGTTTCCGCTGTAGTTGTTGATCTAAAACTTGTTGTCGATTATATTCTATCAGATTTTTCCCTGTTGAAGACTAACGATAATTTGTTGTATATTATCTTAGTCATAATATTCTTTACTGTGCTAGTTGAGCTCACCCTTTTCCTTTTTGTTCTATTTTTCTTCTCAGGAGGTGAGAACATAGCAGGATCTAGTCGGGATATGGAGTGATGGTTCTAGAAAGATGTTTTAGCAATCCTCACTATTTCTGTAAAATAGTGTTTGAATAATTATAATGAGGATTTATTTGAGTGTGGATATTGTCCAGAAGACAATATTTGTATTTAAACTCACAGTATGTGTTGTCGTATTTTGCACGACAATTGTATTATTGAAGTTGTAGTTTGCTTTCTGTACCATGTATTTGGCGACTCGGAATGGGTGTTGTATACCTATTTTGGGGGCGTCACAGTTGGTATCAGAGCTTAGGGATATGATCCCTGGCTGAGATGTGAGACAAGAACTAGGAGGGGAGAGACGGGGAATTCCTTCGCTAGTATGACCTGACCAAGTTTATTTGGTGTTTATTTGGTCGGTCAGAGTATAGGGATAATATATGACATGACTATTAACCCTTGTTTTATGGCAGTATTTAAGAATGGCAGCTGAGAACGTTAATAATGGAGTAAATCAGACCGTGAAGACACCTTTGATCACCACCCAGGGGAACGTTCAACAAGAAGGCAATATTCCTCCTGTAAACAACGTTACCGAGCAAACGATGAATGATGGAATGTTTAGGAGCTTTTTACAGTTCATGCAAAATCAGACGAGGGAGACTCGTGTGCAGAATACGGGTGGAAATGATAACAACGCGCGGTTTGTCACAGCTAAGCAGTTCAAAGAATTGGGACCACCAGAATTTAAGGGAAAGCCAGATCCGATCATGGCGGAAACGTGGGTTAAGCAAATTACCAAGATATTCGATGTCTGGGGATGCATGGAGGAACAGAAGGTTCCATTCGTCACCTTTATGTTCCGCGGTGAGGCAGACTACTGGTGGGAGTCTGTGAAGCGTACCCAGCCTGACGCACTCAACATGTCCTGGGAAATATTTCAAAAACTGTTCAGTACTTTCCTGAAAGTATTCGTCATATGAAGGAGGTGGAGTTTATCAGACTGGAATAAAACAACATGACAGTGTCCCAGTACGAGGCGAAGTTTGCAGAGTTATCCAGGTTTGCACCTCATTTGGTCGAAAATGAGGAATGAATGACAAGGATGTTTCTGAGAGGTCTAAACCCGACATTCGGCAATATCTTATCTCTCATAAATTTTTTTTATATTCAGATGTTGTAAACAGGGCTCAATTATTAGAGCGAGATAATGAGTATGTGCAACCGAGGGACCACAACCAGGGTCATACCGGTGGCGGCAGTCATCGAAGCAATTAAAACTAGCAGGGAGGAAAACATTCGGACAAAAGCGGTAACCACTTTGGTGGTCATCGTGGTCGTAATAATAGAAGGAGCGAGTCGGGAGGAGATTTCAAGAAGAGAAGGTACAACAATGATAACGTGAAGACGTCAGCACAAACATCAACTGTTTCTAGGGGTGGAGAACGACCACCGATCATATGTTACAAATGTGGGAAAGAGGGACATATCAGCCCAAACTGCCCACAACAATCCAAGGTATGTTATAACTGTGGAAAGGAGGGTCATATAGCTTGAGAGTGTTCTGTAGCAAAACTAAGTTCAGCGGGGATGGTGACTCCAAAAGTTGTCCCGGATAAGTTGAAATCAGCGGTTCCTGGAAGGGCGTTTGTCGTGACTGGCCAAAACGCGAGAAACTCGAACGAGGTGATCACGGGTAAGCTAATCTTGAATTCTTGCGAAGTTTATACTTTACTAGATACCGGTTCTACCCATTCTTTTATCTCTCCTGCTTGTGCTCAACGTTTAAACTTGACTCCGGAGAAATTGGACTTTAACTTATCTGTTGAAACTCCGTTGGGTGAAACCTTGTTGGGTGAAACCTTCGTTACATCTACAGTTTATAAATCTTGCATGATCCAAGTTGGCACTATCACATTACCTGTTGATCTTATCTCTTTAAAGATACTTGCTTTTGATGTGATTTTAGGAATTGATTGGTTAACCACTCATCATGCTAAAATTGATTGTTTTCGTAAGGTTGTTAGTTTTCATATTCCTAACCAACCTGTCATACGAATTCAAACTACTAAACCACTAAAATCAGTCACTGTCATATCAAGCCACAAAGCTATTCGTTTATTGAAAAACGGATGTCAAGCTTTCTTAGCCCATGTTATGGATTTGAACAAAGACAAGTCAGATTTGAATAATATTTCTATTGTTAGAGAATTTCCCGATGTATTTCCTGAAGAACTTCCTGGTCTACCCCCAGAACGTGAAGTTGAATTCTTTATTGACCTTGAACCCGGTACAAAGCCCATTTCTAAAACTCCATATCGAATGGCTCCTATTAAACTTCAGGAGTTAAAAGTCCAACTACAGGAGTTGTTGGACATCGATTTTATTCTTCCTAGTACGTCTCCTTGGGGTGCTCCTGTTTTATTCGTAAAGAAGAAAGACGGGAGTATGCGACTTTGTATTGACGATCGAGAATTGAACCATGTCACCATTAAGAATAGGTATCCGCTACCTCGCATTGATGACCTGTTCGACCAGTTACAAGGAACACAATTCTTTTCAAAGATCGACTTTCGTTCTGGATATCATCAGCTGAAGATTAAAACTGAGGATATTCCAAAGACTGCCTTCAGAACTCGGTACAGGCATTATGAATTCTTAGTCATGTCTTTTGGATTGACTAATGCTCCTGCTGCCTTCATGGATATAATGAACCATGTATTCAAAGAATATTTGGATCAGTTCGTTGTTGTCTTTATTGATGACATCCTCATCTATTCCAAAAGCCGTGAATATCATGAGCGCCATTTGAAGCTGGTACTGCAAAGGCTTCGTAAAAATAAGCTATATGCCAAATTGAAGAAATGCGAGTTTTGGCTTGAGGAAGTAGCATTCCTTGGGCACGTGGTGTCAAAATATGGAGAATCTGTCGACCCGGCGAAGATTGAAGTCATACAAAGTTGGGAGCAACCGAAGTCGGTAACCGAAGTACGTAGCTTTCTGGGCTTAGCTGGTTATTATCGGAGATTTGTGGAAGGATTTTCTCGACTCGCTACTCCGTTAACTCAGCTGACTCGAAAAGATACAAAATTCGTATGGAGTGAGGAATGCGAGAAGAGTTTCCAATAACTCAAGAGGAGACTCAATTCGGCACCGGTTCTGACAATACCATCTGGTTCAGATGGATTTGTTGTAAGACCCCGAATTTTATGAAATAAAAGTATTCAATTTTTCTTATAATTACAATTCAGTAAATGGTTAAATTGATAAAAAGTTAAAGTTATGGGTGAAATGTGAAAATTTTTCAAAATACGCAAGTGGTTATAAAATATTCATTATTGTCGGGGAATATTCGTTTGGTCGTGAAATATTCTTTCTGTCGGGGAATATTCGTACGACGGCGCAGACATTTGTGGGCCCTATAACAGAATAACTGTCGGGTGAAGAAAATGACAAATTTAAGTTTTTACAAATAACGGCGTAGTTGTTACCGTTAACACTGTTGGAATACCCGGTGGTTAAAATACAGTAATACGCGTTATTGCATAGTAGCACACGGTATTGCATAGTATTTTTGAAATTATTGATTCTTACGTAAGAAGACACTACTCAATAATTGTTACAGTAGCTACTGTTCAATATTTTATTTTATTGATTCAATAATTGCTACGTTGAAATTTTATATTATTGTTGTTCAATAATTGTCACTGCACAATATTTTCCATTATCAGATCAATAATTCATATTATTTGAATAATATTATTAGATAGCATTATTGGCAATGTCTAGAAAGTTCTGTTTAAGGAGAGGTTTGATCACCTAATTGCGCGCCAGTAAGGAAAAATTCTTATTGGAAAGCCCCCTCTTTTCTGGGAACGGCCTGGTTGTCATAAATGTGATTCTGTAATATTATTTGTGAATAATTAATTATTGATTCATATGATAAGGAAATATTTATTTTATGTGGATATAAATGAAGGATATATTTTTGTGGTTAAAAATGAAGGAGTTAATGTTGAGGTGTTTTATCTGTATTTTTGTCAGAACGGAGGTATTAAAAATCAAATTAGGGTTTTTGAGATATTTTGCGAGGGTTATAATTTTTAATCTGACCGTTGGATCGTGGTAATATTTGGATATGTTATACATATATAAGTTGAGTATATGTCCACAAATTTTGAACCGTTAAAAATGAACGTATAATTTGTTATGAATTTTACGAGATGACTAGTTCAGAAATTGTTGAATTTTTGGAGTTAATTATTTTGGTGGAAAATTCTAGAATTGGTGGGCCCTACTTGTGGTTATTGAAGAAATGTGCTGAATTATATTTCAAATATGGTGGGTGGGAATAGTAACAGGTAAAACCATCAGGTTGCAGGTCAAACCTACTAAAATTTTCTATAAATAGAGGGCTAAGTTAGAATTGAAAATCACACCAGAAACATAAGCTTTCTCTCTTTCTCTCTCTATATTATGAAGCATATTTTGTGAGTATTTAGATACTTTGAGAGTTGCTATTCAGTGCAAGTTTCCTTCGGCTTTGCATTCCAGTCAGAAATACTGCACTTTTGATGTAAGGGATAGTAAGGGATTTTAAGGGTTGTTATGTTTTTCAGTTTCGTAATTTTTCTGACCTTCAAAAATTCTGGAAAAATTTGAAATGATATTTTGATGAGTTTTCTTGATTGTGTCCAAAAATGGTAATTTTTGGATGTATAGATTGAGAGTTATGAATTTTATGAGAAAAGACTATTTTAAAAGTAACCGCTTATAATTCCTTGTGGTTAACTCCAACATTGATGAAATTTTTATTGGGAGTACATGTATATGATAGAAGTATACTATGTAAATTTCAGAATTTTTGGACAAAAGTACAATTTATGATAAATATCTAAATATTCAGCGGTTTTGGCCATATGAAAAATAGTAAATGAGTTTTAAAAATTCTGAGAAAAATATATGTTCAATATGGGACTATATTCTGCTAAATCCCAGAAAAGAAATATTTTTAGAACTGATTTGGTATTTTTCATGAAAATAGACTAGTTATGAGTAAATGAATTAAATATGTTATGTGAAGTAAGAAAATTGGAAAATAAAATTTTATGACTTGAGAATCCTATATGAGGTATATGCAGATTTTTGATGAGAGTTTTAGTTATTGGTGATGAAATCTTATGAGTTTGGCATTTTAGAATGATTAAATACATTATTTAGTAAAGTGTAAATAATTAAAATAAATTGTTTATAAGTTTAAGAAATGTTATTCTTTCAATATCATTATACCGAAATATTGGTATGAATTTTATTATAGAATTTCTACCTTTTTGTGTCGGAGTTACTATTCATGAGTTACTATTCACGAGCTACTATTCATGGGTACTATTCACGACAAAATTGGTTTCTTTTTCTGACCAAATTATAGTTGATTTATGAATATTACTCTTGAGATTAAAACTATATGTTGATCACATTATTTTTATTATCATGTATAACATTTTTATAACCCTAATGATGATATTTTCTTTCACTTGAGTGTAAAGATGGGTAGATTATTGGTATAATCATGACTAGGGTTCTCTTTGGCCAGTTATGCAAAGTTGAATTGGCGACTGGTATGATCATGACCATTGAATTTATAAGTGAATATTTTTAGCTTAAGTGCAAAGGTGAAATGATCAACATGGTTATAATTATTGTTTATATAAATTCTGAAATGATTATATATTTCTTTGAGATATGAATATATTTGGCCTGTAGTGCAAATATGAACTGCTGATGAATATCTTTGGCCTGTAGTGCAAAGATGAATTGTAGATGAATATCTTTGGCCTGTAGTGCAAAGATGACATGTTGTTGAATATCTTTGGCTTGTAGTGCAAAGATGAATTGTAGATGAATATCTTTGGCCTGTAGTGCAAAGATGACATGTTGTTGAATATCTTTGGCCAGTAGTGCAAAGATGAATAGGTGTTGAGATGAACATGACCAACTGGTGATACAAATGAATATCTTTGGCCGTAGTGTAAAGATGAGGTTATTAGTATGATTATGAACAGGAAATGTGATTTGGTATAACCATGATCTTTGATATTTCAGGTAAAGACAGGTGATGAAAATATTCTTCGTCCTGGATGCGAAGAAAAATTTAGAGTCACAATTATGATTATGAGTTATTCATATGATTGTGAAAAGGAACTGTTGAGTGATGTTACATGGATAAAACATTGTTGGTGGATTTTTAACATGGAGGAGATAATAGACTTTATGGTCTATTTGACTCTTTTAATGGTTTGCTCGTTCCGCTGCAACTATGGTTGAAAATTTTTATCATCTACCATATGTTCTAAATCTCTGATTTATTACTGTTGAAGGCTATTGATAATTTATTTATCTTTAGTCATGATATTCTTTACTGGGCTAGTTGTGCTCACCCTTCTGTTCATAATTCCTTTCAGGTAATAAGAGTGTAGCTGGATTGAGCGAGGGTAACAAGGGAATAGAACGGTGGTCATCATTTAGTAGTTATATTTGGTGAAGAAAATAGGGTGAGGCGAACCCAATGTTGAAAGGGTGTTTTGTCACTATCATACAAGATGTCTAATGACATACAACCTCGTGTCATCATAAGACAGAGTTATGCTCATCCACTTGCTGAGTATATCTACGAGCACTACCTATATAATCTTGGTGTTTGTTTGAAGTATAATTCTCAATTAGAGACAGTGGAGATAATGATAAGTCAAGAGAAGACTCACCATTGGAAAGAATATGATAGTAATCTTCTTATTTTTCTTTGGGGTCTATTGGGTCAACCAAGGATAATTCTGTGGTCATATGATATCTATCATAACCTAGAAGCATGACCTCCCATGTACAAAAGTTTTCTTGTGCACTTCCCAAAGATTCTAATTTCTAAAACAGTTTTTGACTATACCTTTATGTAAGGTGTCATTGTGAGGTGCCGTCCACGGTTGGGACATGAATCACATTTGGTATATATTTGTATCCAAACTCACAGCATATGTGTTGTTGAATTTTGCACGACATTTGTTGTAATAAAGTTGTAGTTATTTTCTGTACCATGTATTTGGCGACTCAGAATAGGTTGGATGGAATGGACCTATTTTGGGGTTGTCACATTTGTTATCTACAGCGATGCTTCAGGCAAAGGGTTAGGATGTGTTCTCATGCAACATGGGAAAGTCATAACCTATGCCTCACGACAACTCAAAGAATATGAGAGGAATTATCCTACTCATGATTTGGAGTTGGCAGCAGTCGTTTTTGCGTTGAAGATCTGGAGACACTACCTGTATGGGGAGAAAGTGGAGATCTATACAGATCGTAAAAGCCTCAAATATTTCTTCACCCAAAAGGAACTCAACATGCGGCAGCGACGTTGGCTCGAGCTGTTGAAAGATTACGATCATACCATCCAATATCATCCTGGAAAAGCAAACGTAGTAGCTGACGTATTGAGTAGAAGATCATATGCGGGTACGAGTGCAATGTTGTTAACACAAAGGCCCATTTTGTATGACTTGCAAAGGATGGAGATAGAGATGAAGGCTCCAAGTACCCACATGATGATATCAAATATACGAGTAGAACTGACTTTAATTGATAAAGTTAAAGCTGCTCAAGCTACGGACATGGAGCTGATGCGTATGAAGAAGAAAGTGCAAGAAGGTGCTATTCCAGAAGCAAGAATCGATGAAGAAGGAATACTTTGAGTCAACTCCAGACTTTGTGTTCCTAACGATTTTGACTTGAAGCATAGAATAATGATGGAGGCACACAACACACCGTTTGCAATCCATCCTGGGAGTACCAAAATGTATCGCGATCTTCGACATACATTTTGATGGAGCAATATGAAAAGAGAGATCGCGGAGTTTATCTCGAGATGTTTAACTTGTCAACGTGTAAAAGCGGAGCATCAAGTACCAAAGGGTCCATTGCAACCACTTGAGATTCTGAAATGGAAGTGGGAACACATTACTATGGATTTTGTTACGGGTCTTCCCAAGGTTTCTCAAGGCATAGATGCGATTTGGGTTATTATTGATAGATTAACCAAGTCCGCTCATTTCTTGCCGATACGTGAGACTTATTCCCTTGAACGTCTTGCTAGTATGTACGTGAACGAGATCGTGAGATTGCATGGCATGCCAGTATCCATAGTTTCGGATCGTGACCCAAGATTCACTTCACGATTTTGGGTTAGCTTGCAGAAAGCTATGGGCACGGATTTACGATTCAGTTCGGCATACCATCCTCAAACGGACGGACAATCAGAGAGGACTATTCAAACTCTTGAAGATCTATTAAAACTTTGTGTCCTAGATCTCAAAGGGAGTTGGGATAAGTACCTACCATTGGTAGAATTTTCCTACAACAACAGTTATCAGGCGAGCATAGGTGTGGCTCCATTCGAGGCGTTGTATGGAAGAAAATGTCGTTCTCTAGTATGCTGGGAAGAGGTGGGTGAAGCAACATTGTTGGGACCAGAGTTGGTACGCATTACTACAGAGAAGATCTAAACGATTCGACAACGTATACAAACGACACATGATCGACAAAAGAGTTATGCAGATCTTCATCGGAAGGACGTAGAATTTAATATTGGGGATCATGTATTATTACGTGTTGCACCATGGAAGGGAGTTACAAGATTTGGTGTAAGACCCCAACTTATTAATGAATAAAATCAAATTTTCTCTAAATATTATTGTGAATAATAAAGGATTAATTTGATATAATACTTTGGTTATGGGTGAAATGTGCAAATTTTATAAAATAAGCAAGTGGTTATAAAATATTCATTTTGTCGGGGAATATTCGTTTGGTCGTGGAATATTCTTGCTGTCGGGGAATATTCGTACGACGGCGCAGCCTTGTGTGGGCCCCATAACGGAAAGCGATTGGATGAAGAAAACGACAAGTATAAGTTGTTTATAAATAACGGCGTAGTTGTTACCGTTAATACTGTTGGAATACCCGGCGGTTAAAATACAGTAGCACACGGTATTGCACCAATTATTGATTCTTACGTAAGAAGGCACTACTCAATAATTGTTACAGTAGTTATTATTCAATATTTTATTTTATTAATTCAATAATTGCTGCGTTGATATTTTATATTATTATTGTTTCAATAATTGTTGCTGCACAGTATTTTCCATTATCAGATCAATAATTCATATTATTTGAATAATATTATTAGATAACATTATTGACAATGTCTAGAAAGTTCTGTCTAAGGAGAGGTTTGGTTATCTAATTGCGCGCCAGTAAGGAGAAATCCTTATTGGAAAGCCCCCTCTTTCCTGGGAACGGCCTGGTTGTCATAAATATGATTCTGTAATATTATTTGTGAATAATTAATTATTGATTTATATGATAAGAAAATATTTATTTAATGTGGATATAAATGAGGGATATATTTTTGTGGTTAAAAATGAAAGAGTTAATGTTGAGATTTTTATCAGTATTTTTGTCGGAATGGAGGTTTTAAAAAATAGGGTTTTTGAGATATTTTACGGGGGTTATAATTTTTAATCCGACCGTTGGATCGTGGTAATTTTTGGATATGTTATACATATATAAGTTGAGTATATGTCCACAAATTTTGAACCGTTAAAAATGAACGTATGATTTATTATGAATTTTACGAGATGACTGGTTCAGAAATTGTTGAATTTTTGGAGTTTATCATTTTGATGGAAAATTCTAGAATTGGTGGGCCCCACTCTTGGTTGGTGAAGAAATATGCTGAGATTTTTATTCAAATGTGGTGGGTGGGAATAGTAGCAGGTAAAGCCATCAGGTTGCAGGTTAAGTCTGCTTCGGCGTGCTAATATTTTCCTATAAATAGAGGGCTAAGTTAGAATAGAAAATCACACCAGAAACAAGTTTTCTCTCTTTCTATCTCTAGATTATTGAGTGTATTTTGTGAGCATTTAGATACTTTGAGAGTTTTAATTCATCAGAGCAAGTTTCTTTCAGCCTTATATCGGTATTCCGACCAGAAGTACTGATATTTTGAGGTAAGGGATATTATTTTCTTCTTAATGATATTATTTTCTTCAATATCATTATGCTGAAATATTGATATGAGTTTTTATCAAATTTGAAACTTTTTGTGTCGGGGTTACTATTTACGTATACGACACTATTCACGTATACGGCACTATTCACGAATACGGCACTATTCATCGAAAAATAAAATTTTCCCTTTTTGTCCAAGATGTCTATTATGGTTACTATCTTTGATTGTATCCATGTTTTGATCTTTATTTTTGAATTCTGCTTCACAATTGATTATTATGAAGTATTATTGATCTTGGATAAACTGTTATACGAATCCCT
Source organism: Panax notoginseng (assembly GCA_016801055.1). Lineage (NCBI taxonomy): Eukaryota > Viridiplantae > Streptophyta > Magnoliopsida > Apiales > Araliaceae > Panax > Panax notoginseng. Next base: position 190,024,771 of record CM029015.1, on the reverse strand, counting down.
AATATTTGTCTTTCTGTCTCACTGGATTTGTTCTCTTTAAGATATTTTTCATCATCCTCAGTCCTAAATGATGATATTACTGAATATCTTTGGCATGTAGTGCAAAGATGTATGATTATTTGATGAATATCTTTGGCCTGTAGTGCAAAGATGAACAGGTGTTGAGATGAACATGACTGACAGGTGATACAAATGAATATCTTTGGCCTGTAGTGCAAAGATGAATATTTAGATAAATATGATTATTAATTGATGTTACAGGGATAAAATATTGACGATGGACTTTTAAATCTTAGAAGATAGTAGAATTCTTTCTCTACTTGACTCTTCTAATGGTTTGCTGTTTCCGCTGCAGTTGTTGATCTAAAACTTGTTGTCGATTATATTCTATCAGATTTTTCCCTGTTGAAGACTAACGATAATTTGTTGTATATTATCTTAGTCATAATATTCTTTACTGGGCTAGTTGAGCTCACCCTTTTCCTTTTTGTTCTATTTTTCTTCTCAGGAGGTGAGAACATAACAGGATCTAGTCGGGGTATGGAGTGATAGTTCTAGAAAGATGTTTTAGCAGTCCTCACTATTTCTGTAAAATAGTATTTGAATAATTATAATGAGGATTTATTTGAGTGTGGATATTGTCTAGAAGATAATATTTGTATTTAAACTCACAGTATGTGTTGTCGTATTTTACACGACAATTGTATTATTGAAGTTATAGTTTGCTTTCTGTACCATGTATTTGGCAACTCAGAATGGGTGTTGTATACCTATTTTGGGGGCGTCACATGTGCAGTCTGTGAAAAACTTTTTTAAATAGTATCATTCTATTCTCCTATAAATAGGATGCTTAGTTAGAATTGAAAATTACACCAGAATTAGAGAATTCTTCTTCTATAATATTGAGCGTATTTCTTTCGAGTTTTAGAAAGCTTTGAGTGTAGAAAATAGTGCAAATTTTCTTCAAGAATATCCCCGCTATACCAGTTGGAATACTCTTCTTTTCAAGGTAAGGGATGTTATTTTTGTTCAATATTCGCTTGGAATAATATTTTCTTCCATACTCTGTAGTATGTAAGTAATATTATTTCGTTTCAGATTTCGAATTCTATACTCGTTTTGTTAAAGTTGTGGCTTCTATACTTCATGAAATTAGTAGAATATCCTTGATATTTGCGCTTCATCCAGTATCTTTTCATGAAAATATTATTCTGAGCATTCTTGATAAGTGTTAACTTTTTCATGTCGGAGTACTATTAACGGGGTTACTATTCCCGAATTACTATTCACGGGATACTATTCACTCGAGTACTATTCACCCGGGGTACTATTCATGATAAAAATTGATTCATTTTTGGTCCAAATTATTTTTGGTACAATATTATTTTTGAATTTTACTCCACAAAGCAGTATCATGTTGACAATTTGGACGTTATTAATTTCTGGATAAATTAAATTATAAATCTTTAAAAATTTATCCTTGAACTTGTTTTATTGAATTCTTATATCATTGTTATCATTCTCATGTTTATATTATGTTGAAAGTCATCTGTGACCTGTAGTGCGTAGATGGATTTGGTATGATTATGACTAGAGATTATTCGGTATAATCATGATCGTAATGTTACAAATGATGTGATAAAAGTCCTCATTGGCCCGTAGTGCATTGATGGACAGTTATTGGTATGATCATGACCATTGATGAATACACGAATATCATTGGCCCGTAGTGCATGGATAATTTGTGGTCGTGATACTAATGAATATCCTTGGCCGTAGTGTAGGGATTATGTGGATTAATTATTAAGCTGAGTCTCAGCGATAAAAGTGATGAAAAACCTTTTAAACCATAGAAGATAGTAGATTTTATTCTCTACTTGACTCTTCTAATGCATTGCTTGTTCCGCTGCAGTTAAACTTGATATTTGTTATAATTTATCAGTTTAACACTGTTGAAGGCTAACGATAAATTATTCTGCATTATCTTAGTCATAATATTTCTTACTGGCTAGTTGAGCTCACCCTTTTGCTTTCATTGTTCTCTTCAAGAAATCAGAACGTAGCCGGGACTAGTCGGGGAACGTAGTGACGGTCCAGATGATAGCATTAGTAGCCCTCACTATTCTATGAAATAGTGTGATAATAATTGTATTGAGGACTCCATTTGAGTTGAATACTGTCTAGAAGACAATATTCGTTTTAAAGCTCTCAGTTTATGTTTTGTCGTATTTTACACGACAGTTGTATTATAAAGTTGTATTTGAATTTTGTACCATGTATTTGGCGACTTAAGATGGGTGATGTGTACCTATTTTGGGGGCTTCACAATAGTACTCCGTGAATAGTACCCCGACAAGAAAAGATTAAAATTTATCAAGAATACTCAGAATAATATTTCCATGAAAAGATGCTGAATGAAGCGCAAAATCATCAATGGTCATGATCATGCCAACAACTGTCCATCAATGCATTATGGGCTAATGAGAACTTTTACCACATCATTTATAATATTACAGGTCATGATTATACCGAATGATCCCTGGTCATAATCATACCGATCAACAGTCCATCTATGCACTACGGGCCAAAGATGACTTTCATAACAATATAAGCATGATGATGATGACAATGATATAAGAATTCAATTAAATAAAAGCAAATGATAAATTTTTAAAGATTTATAATTTAATTTATCCAGAATTCAAAAACGTCCAAATTGTCAACATGATACTGCTTTGTGGAGTAAAATTCAAGAATAATATTTTATCAAAAATGATTTGAACTGAAAAAAATCGATTTTTATCATGAATAGTACCCCGGGTGAATAGTAACTGAGTGAATAGTACCCCGTGAATAGTACTCCGTGAATAGTATCCCGGCATGAAAATATTAAAATTTATCAAGAATGCTCAGAATAATATTTTTATGAAAAGATACTGGATGAAGCGCAAAATTCAAGGATATTCTACTAATTTCATGGAGTATAGAAGTCCAAACTTAACAAAATGAGTGTAAAATTTTGAATCTGAAACCAAATAATATTACTTACATACTACATAGTATGGAAGAAAATATTATTTCATACGAATACTGAACAAAAATAATATCTCTTACCTTAAAAAGAGAGTACTTCTAACTGGTAGGGCAGTGATATTCTTGAAGAAAACTTTCAATGTTTTCTACGCTCAAAGCTTCTTTAAACTCTAAAGAAATACGCTCAATATTATAAAAGAAGAAGAATTTTCTGATTCTGATATGATTTTCAATTATAACTAAGCATCCTATTTATAAGAGAATGGAATGATACTATTTAGAAACGGACTGTACAATAACTTTTTTTTTCTTTTCACGGGCGCTGAAAATAAATCGTCTAATTTTTGAAACTCACTATGCAAACACTTTGTATAATAAAATATAATATATTCTATTTTTCATATAAAACAAACTTATAATATATATATATATATATATATATATATATATATATATATATATATATATCACATTTACACACATAAATCCCACCCATGACCCATCAGATTTCTCCCCCCTATTTGCTTCATTTTTCTTTATATGGGCCCCACCTCAAGTCATTATCACCCACATGTCACTTTCGCACACAAATATTATATATATATATATATATATATATATATATATATACTGAATAATTTTCTACCGATTATTTTGAAAAATGAGTAAATGGGGGTCCATATAATAGGCAAAATTTACAACAAATACTTCATAAAACTCCCCTCAATTATTATAACTCGCAATATTAATAACCAGATCGTTCCCAGGAAAGAGGGGGCTTTCCGATAAGGATTTCTCCTTATTGACGCACAATTAGGTGACCAAACCCCTTTTCTCGACAGAACTTTCTAGACATTATTAATTATACATATAATAATATGAATAATTTGTCATCTCAATTATTGATTTAATAATATAAAATATTTACAATAATTGAATCAAATAACGTGAGATACTATGCAACAATTACTGTAGCAATAATTGAGTAAAACTGAGTGACTTTTCACGTAAACATCAATAATCAATATCGTGTGCTACTATGCAACCACGCGTATTATTGTACTTTCATCATCGGGTAATTCGACAGTTAACGGTAAAACTTTCGTTGTTATTTTTATAAAAAGATATTTATGTCGTTTTCTAACTCCGACAATAATTCTGTTGTGGGGTCCACCAATGATTGTGCTGTTGTACGAATATTTTCTGTTAAAACGAATATTCTCCGATCAATCGAATATTTTATAACAACTTGCATACTTTACAAAATTTATAAATATTACCCACAACTATAACATTAAATCAAATATACACCATAATATTCAAAATATATATCAAGAAAAATTAATCTTTATTTATGAAAAGTGGGGTCTTACAAATTGTGCAACGCCAATTGCCTCTGTTAAGGAGGTTGGATGTTTAATTTTAACGTCGAGCCGAACGTCGTCTCGTAACCCCGCAATGAAGCAACTAATGAGGAGAACTTTAGGTAAGCCATCCACGCGATGTGAATGTCGTTCAAAAGCTTCCTGGTAGGCAACAACCGTTGTGGTTTGACGAAGGCGAGTGAGAGCCTCGGATGGTTCGTCGTAGTCCGTGGGTCCAAAGCGAAGAAGAACCGCTCGAGTGAGGTTGGCCCAAGTGAGAGGACCACAAAACTTAATCAACCACCGATGCCATTGAAGAGCAATGTCTTCGAGATGAAAGGATGTCAACTGGACTCGTTGGTCATGAGGTACATTGTTGAACTCAAAATATTGCTACGCCTTGTAAATCTAACCTGTGGGGTCATCACCGCTGAACTTTGGAAAGGAAAGCTTAAGATGTTAATGAACATGGTCACGGTTGGCATTAGAGGTTTCACCCACAGCAAATGGGTTAGTGTCAGGAAGGTGAGGATGAGGTTGAGGAGGACCTTGATGTCGAGGTAAACGCAAGGCATGAAGCTCCGTGATGACTATTTACATGGAGGCATGCAGCTGATCAATACTGTTTTGGAGTTGATCAAAATGAGATTCACGTTTGGCTAATGTCTCGTTTACGTCATTATGGAATTCGACATTAGACTTTCCCCGGGTATCCATAGTCGGAACCTGGGCTTTATTACCAAATGGTATGAGAATTTGTGACAGATAGAGATTCAGAGAGAGGAAGAAAAACAAGAGAAGCAGAGAGCTTTGTGGGAAGTTTTTATTAATAATCTGCATAAAACAAATAACAACCTACTGGCTATATTATATAGCCCAACTATTAGGAATCATAAACAACTAACTAGGAAATAGGAAACACTACCACACTAACACATTAACCTAAGAATCAGGAAAATCCCCCCACACCCACGTACTGCTGCATGAAGACCCCATGCACTTCCTACATATCAATTATAGATATGCTTGTACATATCACAGAGTTATGCATGAGTTTCGAGTGGGAGTCGAATTCAAGACCATCAAATTTACTGCTGGACTCAAGTTCTTCTTTAAACCACTCACCAAAATTATTCGTTATCCATCCCTATTCATAAATAATATAGATGTATTAGCATTTACATACGCATAGCATGAGTTTTTGTTGTATAATTAAAATATGGAGTACTAGTAATTATTTTATTAGATAGAATACTAATAATTATTTTAAAATTTATAATCGAACCGTAGGATCGGCGATTATACTATATTTATACTTAATTGGAGAGTAATATTAGTTAAAAAATATTTTGATAAAGAAATTGATTTCTTTCAAAACTATATAATCTAACTAATAATACCATTTTATATATATATTCTTAATAAATGTAAATAGGTTTAAAATTTTCTTATATTTGGTTGATTTGATGATTTTCCTTTCTTTTACTTGTTTTTTAAAATCAATATCATATATATTTTCCCTATTTCACTTTCAATCCGTATTTACTTCATACTGTTACATGGTAATTGAATGTTAGCCAGATCACATACTTTCGGTTTGTCTAAGCTATAAAAGACATATATTATACCAATTAGTTCATGATTCAATGACAAAAAAACTACTCATATGATTTTGGGTGCATGCATGAGATATTAGGATCCATAAGAATGTTAACATTTCAGTTGAATATAGCAAAAAAGACATTATTTCTATACTTTTATTTCCGAGCTAATTAAGATATAGGAGTAAACTAAGTACATGTTTATTATTTTATTTTTGACAAAATTTTATTTTATACATTTAATTTTGTTAATTTGTAATTACTATTCTCGAACCACCTCTTTACTGACAAATTCTTGGAAGGATAACTATTACAAGGTCGGAGGATATGAGTAATGAAAACTTAATAATAGGACGTGCTGGTGGTTTTGGTTTGATTACCTCTGTCATTGGTTTGATTTGATTACCTCCAATACAAATTATGGAATTGTGTGATTTGTAAAACATTATTTTGAATGTGTAAACATTATTTAGTTTTATGTTAATCTTAAATTAGATTCATGCAACCTAATTTTGTAATTGAAAATAAGAAAATAATATAGCTTTTTTTCACTACATGTAGATTTAAAATCTATAATCTTACTATCTATGACAACAAATTTATATTATGTTGACAATAAATGTCAACAAGTAATCACTGGTAAAATATCACTTGAAACTTGAAACCTAATTTGATAACAAGTAAGAAAGATTACCAAAAACCAGTCAGAAGTAAAATGTCATTTGAAACTTGAAGATGGATATGAAAATTGTTGAGATATAAAGTTTCACACCGGACAATTAAGACCTGGAGACTAAATATATAACTTGGGACGCTACTTCACTCACTGTCAATTAGTTTTGAGTTTGATGTTTCAATATGGTGTCAGAGCACACCATTCATGTGATGCTCCATGTCACCCAATTTAAAATTGTCCATGTTTAGCTCAAATTACGCAACACATACAATTAATTACCCACACTTCCACTTGTGTTCTAAAAGTGTATGGGCAACAGTTACCGGAATTAGGCTAGAAATGAACCAAGACCTGTATATGGTTCAAGATCCAACATAAGTAGCTTGAGCTGTTGACGCAAGTTAAGGGCCTGCAATTAATTAGGCTAAAGAATGCCTTGTGGGGATTGGCAAGGGTAAGTAGGCGCTGCCATGAGACAAATTAAGCCCTTCTAAGGTTTTGGGGCAACCCCCAGGCCCTTACAAGTTGCAAGAGGGTCTATACCCTGATACTTGCAATTAAGCCACCCTACATAGTAGGGCTTAATGCCCAAGCACTTGCGGCCTGTTTGGTTTGTGGAGAATGGAATGCCCATTCTTATGTTTGGTTAGTTAAATGGGGGAGGTAATGATTATTCTAATGGAATGCCTATTCATATGTTTAAAAAAATCATGTATATTCTTGTTCTGACCAAACATATAGGAATAAATTTCCCATTCCATTCCATTCCATTATATTCTCATTCCAATGTTATATAACCAAACAGACCATATATTATATAGTGGACATGTTTTTTATGGGATGGAGAGAGTACATTAATCTTTTGCCCTTTCAATTTTCAAGAAACCATTCATTTACTTTTGTATGGCATTATCATATGTAAACTTCTCCTTTGAATGCAGTCGCTAAGAATTGTAATAGATTAATTAAGCCATTTTGTTTCTAGGTGGTCGGTCATCTTTAGATTTTGGTGGAATATTGGCATGATTCATTGTTTTAGATGTTATTTTCTACTAAATGTGTTTTTTTTTTATAACCGGGAGTATATATCTCAATCGTAGTCGGACTAAATCTCCACGAACCCGGGTCAGTTTTTTCATACAGGCTTACGCCCGCGTCCCCGTGGCCGCTATGAACAGCAAGCTGCCTTAATGTGTCTATTCAAAATTAGAGTTTACATATCAAAATAAGCTAATAAATGTAGATGGTTCCATTCGGATTTAGGGGACAACCAAATTGACTCTTGCATTCTTCTCAACAAATACACGTGCGTGGGGGCATTATATATAAATTACATTTTTATTAATTAATATCCTCTACCAGTATGTATATATATATACACTCTTCGGTTAAGAAGTCCGGCGGGCGCATCGTGTCGCAACGGTGCAACCACGTCTGTAGGGATTGGCTCTTCCGGATTTTCTGCAGTTGTAGTAGGAGGCTCCACGGCGGCTGCATGGTACTTTGTCCTTGCTAAGAAATTCGTAGCTTAGGGAACGAGCTCTAGTAGCCAGCACTCTTCGGCTGGCCTCGGAGTCCATCAGCATCTCTTCCGCATCGTCGATGCAATCGCCGATCAGACCGTTGCATGTAGCAACGCCATGCGAATTGCCGGTCGAGTTATTTTTGATTCCGGATAAGTAATCCTCGTCGTGGGGCGCAACAGACGAGGATGACTCGACCATTGTGATTGCAAATGCCACTATGAAGAGGATGAGAGTCAAGCGAAAGCCCATTTTCGAAAGCTTACGTAAACCTTTGGTTTTAGTATGAAAATGTAAGAATGAAAAGAAAATGAGGAGAATTATATAGATACATAACAAATATTGAAGGTTCTTTTTTTGGTTTTGTGGTTGCCCTAGTCTATAGTCCTTCCTAATTATGGGTGGTGATGAGGTTTAAACGGGTGAGAACTATTTAAAGGATGATATTAATATTTTGGTTGGTTTAAATTTCACTTATGGTATTGTTAACCCGTTTATTTCTCCTTGTTTTTCTACTAGCTTTTATTAGGTAATGAATGTGTTGATGTGGTCAATGAGTTGCACTAGTAATAATCTAATAGCTTGAAAATTAGATATGCTATCTTATTTTTTTACTGGTGGGAGTTCCATTCCATGTATGGTTTACAAGTCATTTTTATTTATGTACAAAATTAACTATAAGAAAAATAATAAATAACACTTCACAATAATATATAAAGCAAAATAGTAGTTAAAGACATAAAATTTAAACTCCTTTCAGTCTTCCTTCTCATCTCCTTAAGTGGATGGTAGGATCATGTATTGTACAATGATGTCCATCGATGTACTAATAAACTAAGGATTAAATATAAATAATTACCTAAAATTATTAATATTTTTTTAATTTAATCTTTTAATTTTTTCAATTAGGTCATTAAACTATCAATTTTTTCTAATTTCATTCAATTAAACTTGTCGCGTCATAAATTGATGACGTGACTCCGTTGACTAAGGTAATCAATGTCTATGTGTAATTAAAAATTAGGCTTAAATATAAATTATTACCCTGAATTATTGATCTTTTTCTACTTTGGTGATCGATCTTTCAAATTTTTTCACTTTAGTTAAATTGAAGTTGAAGATGGTGGGTTCACATAGGTAAAATGGTGAGAGTTATTTACTTTTTAATTACTAGTTTTGAATTGCTTTTCTCCATTAATTAAGAGCTTAAGAACATGAAAAGTGATTATGTGTTAATTATGTTCTAATAATTTAATACCATTTTTTATTTTGTAGAAAAGAAATAGTTAATGATAATTGCATGTAAGTAAGATGATATCTAATAATTAGCTATACATAGTTTTTTTCCCTTTTGTTTTGTTTGAAAATATTTTAGGTGTTAATGGTAGTGAAAAGTAATATTTTTCATAATTATTACTTATAATAGTTCTTTTTTCGAATAAAAAATAACCTCTTAAATAGATGTTTCATTTTTAAATTATTTTTAGTTTTTGTAGTTAAATTATAATATAATACTCCCTCCGTCCCAAATTATCTGCTTTTCTAGAGTTTCACACACATACCAATATGTACGATAAAAATACTAAAATACCTTTATGTGTTGACTTTTTTGTTTTCTGTGCATGAATCCTTATTGGTGGGAATATGAAAAGATGCTTAAAAAAGAGGAGAGGCATGAATGAGAGTAATGACTATCATTAATTAGGATAAAGGGGCAAACTTGAAAAATATAGGGAAAAAATGCATTAAAATCATGAAAAAGCAGATATTATGGGACAAAATTTATTTGTTAAAACAGCAGATAATTTGGGACGGAGGGAGTATTACATTTATGACTATTTATTTTTATAAAATGATTTAAACTAATTATAAAATGAGTATTGTTTTAATACGTCATCAGTCACATCTTAGGTGCTAAAGTCATGTCATCAATTTATGACGTGGAACTAAAGTAGAAAAAATTAATAGTTTAATCACTTGATTGAAAAAATCAAAAGATCGATCACCAAAGTAGAAAAAGGTCAATAATTCAGGGTAATAATTTATATTTAAGCCTAATTTCTAATTACACATAGACATTGATTAGCTTAATCAGCGGTGTCACGCCATCAATTTATGACGTGACAGGTTCAATTGAACTAAAGTGAAAAAAATAATAATTTAATGATCTGATTGAAAAAATTGAAAGGTTGATCAATGGATAGGCGTTAACGTAGTTCTAATACATACATGGCACTAAGAACCCTCGATTCATAAATAAGAATGGAGAAAATATTTTAAAATCTAGTAATCAGAAGTCCAATAAAATAACCATAAGAGAGTAGTATTGCTAACTAAATCATAAAAGCCTTAAAGAAACAAAATAGGAAATCTAAATACAACAACATTTGAGGGTTATTAATAAAACCTAATGAAATGTATTGGATGATTAAGTACACTTGAATGGTTGAATGAAATAGAGACTCTAATTGAAATTGAATACCAAATAAATAAATGTGTTTTATAATTATCTAATCTAAAACATCTAATTGAATGTACTTTCCCATTATTAACCTTTTGCACTATTTTGAATGAAGATATATATATAGAGACTAGTAATTGCCCGTAGAACTGTTCACTGTTCACGGTTAAAAAATCGGACCGGACTGTATACCGAATTCAGCCAAAATTGGGTACCGATACCGGTACTGGTTGGACCAGTTAGCCAGTATGGAACCGGTACAGTACCGGTTTGTACCGATTTTTTTCCAGCTATTTCCATGAAAAGTTTTAAAAAATCCTAAATTACAAACACACATTCAAGTTCAACTGATCTGACCCAATGAATAACAAATGTAATAAATACTAGCAGATTTCATTTTACAAGCACATTCAAGTATTCCAAGCACATCAAATTACAAGAACATACGTATTCCTGTACTCCAAGCACATTCAAGTTTCAACTACTAGCAGATTCCAAGCACATTCAAGTTTCAACTACTAGCAGATTCCAAGCACATTCAAGTTTCAACTTTCAACTTTCAACTATTAGAAGATTTCCTTTTACACAACTACTAGCAGAGTACAAGTACATATGTCCATGATTTCATTACACAACTACAATCCAAAATTAAAACTTGACATGAAAGAAAGTGTCGAGAACTCAAGCAACCCAGTAGTAACAAACAAGCAGCAGCAGCAAACCAACAAGCAGCAGCAGCAAACCAACAAGCAACAGGCAGCAGTAGTAGCCCAACAGCAGACCTGAAGGCTGAAACACAAGAAAGCCACAATTAAGACCAACAACAGGCAACATGCAACAGGCAGCAGCCACCGCTTTGCATATCTTAGCTTTGACTTCTTATCATTTAAAGGCAAACATCCATGTATATTATTATTATATAGTATACATCCATGCTTATTTATCTAACTCAATATTTTAATGTCGCACTAGATTTGTTGCACAATCAGTAATGTAAATAACTTCAAAGCTCACAAGTAAACCAAAGACTGATATATTTATTCATTTTTTTCTATATCTTCATAAAGAATATTGATGGGAACATAACCCTATAACAAATGCTTATCAATTATTATATAACATGAAAAAGAAAGCAGCAACTACATACCCCATAGCATGAAAAAGAAAACAGCAACTACATACCCATAACATGAAAAAGAAAGCAGCAACTACATCGAGAAGTTGTACAGAACAACCCGCTGCCATACAAAAAGAAGAAATTATGCCTCTATCAATTCAAGAACCAAAGATATATAAAATAAAAATCTTGACATTGATATCTTATAGAAGACCTAAAGAATGATCTGTTTGACTGCACATGAACGGATTCCAAAGGATTTAGAATAACGGATTCCAAAGGATTTAGAATAAGGTTATGCATTAACTCTGTAAACAGTACATTCACTTAACATTTACAACTGATCTAAAAATTGTTATCAAAATAAAGACCCAGATAAGCAAGGCAAAGTAATCAGATAAGCAACAAAAAAACCTGTTATCCATCTGATCTAAAAACTGCCAACTGTCATATCTCCATTAAATTCCGCCATCCATATCCAAAACTTCCACAAATTCTAAGAACAAAAGAAAATAAAAATAGTTAAAGAAAGTCATTAACATATGAACATTATAGATGAAATATATATAATTTAAAATTAAATATTACCTTTCTCAATTGTTTCAAGTGAATCTAAGTTCTCCTCTACGAACATTGGTTGTTTGCTTGAACGAAGCCAGTCTTGAGCACAAATAAGAGATTGTACCAATCTAGGAGTTAAAGAACTACTAAATGGATCAAGTACACGACCACCGGTGCTAAATGTCGACTCGGAAGCAATGGTTGATATAGGAACCGCCAATACATCATTCGCCATTTGAGAGAATGGAAAATTAAGGAGAATTATTTTTTCACCAACCAAAAACATTATATTTTGAAGTCGTTTGATCAACATACTCACTCAAATACTTATCTAATTCGGTATGATCCCCTCCTTGAACATCCGCAATGTGTTCTACAAATTTTTCTCTCAACCTTCTCCTTATCCTTTCTCGACCATACACATCAAAACTTTCACTAGACACATTAGATTGCGCACTTTGGGATGCATATTTGAGACTATAACATTTAAACAATTTCTCAATAGTATCATGCACCAATTTTATCATTTTGTTTGTCATTTCAGTCCCACTCCCATACATTGAATTGAAAGCAAATTCCAAAAATGTAAATTTATGCCTAGGATCAAGAACAACCGCAATGTATAACAATTTATTCATCTTCTCAACATTACCCCAATATTTATCTAATTTTGCTCTCATCCTCAACGTCATTTCTCTCATGCCATAGTCATTCTCATTATATAACAAGTCATTCAAAACATCATCAAGTTCAATAAATTCATGAAAAAAAGTATTTGATGTCACATAAGATGTACCCGAAACCTTCACCGTAATGTCAAAAAAACACTTCAAGAATACCACCAATTGTCTCACAACTTCCCAATTTTCTATGGTAGGCCACCCATCACCCGATTCCATTTCTAATTTGAATAAAGGGTCTTTGCTTGCAAGCCTATTAAGCACGTTCAAAATCTATGGCCACATTCAACATTGAATAAGTGGAGTTCCATCTAGTGAACACATTTAGGATCAACGAAGTATTTTGCTCAATTTTCTCAAATTCAACACATTCTTTAAAAATTTTAATCCTAGAAGGAGATTGTCACACCCACCTAATCAAAGATCGAACACGAGATATCGAAGGAGTAGCATCTTACAACCCATCACATACAACCAAATTACGTATATGAGCAACACATCTCACATGGAGAAATTTATTGTCACAAATACTATGTCCCCAAACTCTTAATTGAGTTTTCAAACAAGAAATTGCAACATCATTGGAACTAGCATTATTAACTGTGATTGTGAAAATTTTATCAATGTCCCATTCCCTCAAACAATTTTCAACCAACATACCTATGTCTTCCCCTTATGACTAGTAATTGGGACAAAGCTAATAATTTTCTTTAGCAAATTCCACTTATCATCAATGTAATGAGCAGTCAACACCATGTAATTAATTCGTTGTATGGAAGTCCATGTATCGGTAGTAAGACGAACCCTTTGTGATGTATTTTTGAAGTAAACTTACAATTTCAATTTCTCTTCTAAAATCGTTTCAAACAATCTTTAATTATGGTGGTACGTGAAGGCACATTAAATTTTGGACATGCAACCGACATCAAATATTTAATGTCTCACATTCTCCACATGGCTAAAAGGAAGTTCATCAATAATTATCATTAACAAAATTGCCCTCCTAATTAACTCTTGATCAAATTTCCATAAACAAACACTATTCGTTGATTCCCCTTCTAACTCTTGACCCCCTTCATTAATACTTGATTGTGGAAAATTCAATAGTGATTGTTTTTTTTCTTTTAATTGGATATTAGGAAGGTACAATTTACATCTTGCATTATGATTTTTTAAACCACCTGTCCCATTCTTTCCCGAATCGACTTTTAAAACTTGACCACAATATTTGCACTTCGCCTTTATTTCATCATTTTGCTTATATCTTATATAATGTTCCCATATAGTAGCACGAGTCTTACCGATTATTTGCTCGATCTCTTTAACTTCATTTTGCTTTTGTGTTTCGCGTGTCTCGCCTCCTCTATTGTCTCCTCCATTACTTGAGACTTGGATTGGATTTGCATCGGATGATATTGGTATATTATTATCCACATTTTCCATCAAACTGTACATAAAAACACAAACAAATTATTTTAGATACTAAATGAATATGTACAAAACAACTAATAAAGTATGACAACTATGATTCTATGAACTATGAAAAAATAAAAATAAAACATGGAATTAATGATCATTCTCATATCATAAATTTTTCCTAAGAACAACTGTATTATATCCATTACAAAGCCATAAGCTCTAAGAAAAACTAAAAAATTGTCAATTTCCTATTGATATGAACGTAAAATTAAAAACATCAGGATAATTTTTAGGAGCAGTGGTCCACTGGAGCACCCCATAAATTATATATATTCTGACAAATTTAATACAAAAACCTCCTAAGCTTGACTAAGTTATTGTATTTAGTGAAAACATGATATGATAAATTTAATACAACATGATCTGATAAATTTAAATTATTGCATTCAGTGAAAACATGATCAGGAAACATGATCTGACAAATTTAATACAAAAACCTTCTAAGCTTGACTAAATTATTCCCAAAACTATATTCAGTGAAAAAGGGCAATAATGGAAAATGAGGCTCACCTTAATAACTTAGTCCAGACAAAGTGTAAACAAGTCAAACAAACAAACACTTTATAGCAATTAGCAAGACTCAGAATAAATAGCAAATGTTATTCCAACACTTCAAGTTTGGAAATTCATGGACTAAATCTCAAAATAAATTGATAGAAGTAACGAAATTCATGGACTAAATCTCAAAATAAACTCATCAACAGTTCAACACCATTCGAGCTCACAAGGACACCACCAACACCAATTAGAAAAATTACCTCATAAAAATCTGAAATCTGGAGTCTGGAGGAGTGGTACTATAGGAGGAAAAGGTGCGAGTCGTGCGACGACTTGCAACAAGCAGATGTCGGTGGCCGGAGATGCAGAAGATAGATCGATGGCCGGAGCCCGGAGGTTTGAGAGGATCGTAGATGGGGCAGAGAGTTGAGAAGGAGAGAAAAACCTATATCTATTTGGAGTGAAAGTCTGAACTCTGAAACTGAGACCGAAAGAGTCGCTAATTAGTAATAAAGGAGTAAGTAACCGGTCTAGCCGGTCCGGTCCGTTAAAAACCGAACCAATTATTTGGCATCCCGGAACCGTTTAACCAGTATAAACCGGTTCACTGAACCGGTACCGAACCGTATCATATTTATCCCGAACCGGCCGGTTCGGACCGGTCTGATTCGCCAAAAAACCGAAAATACCGATTTATTTATCCACCTCTAATTACCCGTGCTTAAAGGCACGATGTAACGAAATTCTTTCTCTCCCTCCGTTTTAACAATCTCACTTTCATTTCTTTTCTCTCCACCTTCCTCTCCCATGACCTTTTCCCACCCAAATCAATTAGACTAAATTTGAATCGTCCGTGTGCTTTCCGGCCAAAATTCAAAATGTGTTCTATCTTATTAATATAAGATATACAATTATTATTAAATGAACTTTAAAGTATGTGATGATAAATTTTATTTAATTATCCAAAATATGTTATTATTTAAATATAATGATCAAAAGTACATCACAATCAAATATGGTAAAATATAAAAATTAATGCGAACTTCATACTAGACCGTAAAGAATAGTCCCGCATGGGTTGCAAATAAAACTTGATCAATTTTTAGCTATTATTTGTGCTTCAATTACTTAACCTATATCAAGTATATGTATCTATTTTGTGAAAATATGGTGTTGCTAACATATAAATTTATAGGAACAATCCCAAACAAGAAAAGTTTTCATAGAGGGGTAGTAGGATTGGGAAGCAAAGACGGGATGTTTGGGTATTGCCGATAGCACATACATACAAGTTGTTCTCAAAATGTTTGCTAATAGAGACATATGATTAATGATATGCAAATCTGCTATTGTCTTCATTGCTTTAGATGATATATTTGTAAGATGAAACACAACCAGACTTTATTTATATTATTTTTGAAGAAGAAAACATGAAGAAGTGAACACAAACAAATATCAAACTGAAAAAAAAATCAACTCAAACTTTGACATCAAAACAATGCAATAAAGTTCTAACTTCACCTTTCTTTCATATGAACGAAGCAGAACAACAATAATAAGATGGCTAATCTTGCTTGTCTGATATATTCATAAGATTCATAACATGTATCATAAAGAACACATAATATATATTCAGATTCACCAATTTAGCTAGTCCAACTAGTCTGAAGATGCATCACACGTTAGCAAAACCCAAGACTGGGCTACAAATAAATTTCCAAGTTCAATTGCACCTTGAGTTTGGCTTCCACTGCATCCCCTCTACAATCCCCGTCAACTCACCGGCGAGCTGGACAATCGCTTGCTTACCTGTGACTGTGAGCGAGACCCACGATTACCTAGTCGTGTGACCATAAGTACGAGTCAATTTCAACAATAAATGTATGATCAAGACAACGAAAATGAAATATTTTATGGAAACTACGAGGAAACAAGTCAAAGAATGAGAGCACTTTTTGGCTCCATGAAAAAGTAAAATGAGGAAATATTGATCGGAAGGTTGTGACAATTCAACAAATCTAAAATAGAATCAATCTGCATGAGAAAAGCTTGTAACATATGAAGGAAAAGTTTATGAATCTAAAAATTACAGCATGTGTTAATGCTGACAATTCATGAAGACAGTGCTCTGACTATGCGAGAAATTTTAGAAGGCATAATGTTTAGGGTAAAACCATTTAAATACCTCAATTAACCTACAAAGTTTACAGAAAGGTAATCTTCTTAGTTGAAAATTTTAAAAAGTTCCAAGGAACAGTAGAGAGCAGCACCATATATTCTTATGACAAATACAATAAATTAATGCAAAAAGATAAAAACAATAACACAAGGTTGTACGTAAAAATCCAAATCGAAAAAAAACACAAAGAAATGTAGATGAAACCCACTAAATAAAAATCTGAAAAATACAAGATAAAGAGAGAACTATAGAATTAAAAAATTCACTAAATAAAAATCTGAAGAATACAAGATAAAGAGAAAACTATGACAATTATTAAAATGTTTTTTAATATTACTTCTCCAAAAACCTAACCATATATTTATATATAGGTCATAGAAAATTTCAAATAGGATATGAAATACTAAATTGAGTATGACTAGGAAAGATATTTTCATAAATCAAATCGGATTCTAGGTAATACCTAAATCCAAATCCAACAAGGATTCATGTTATACCTAACAAATTTTCACCTTGACTTAAATCCTCCAAATATAGCACAAAAAGTGAATTTTCTCTTTTTCTCAAATGCACAACTCAAGTGCATCGAACACTAACCAGGTCCAACCAATATTCAAACTTGGTACATGATAACGGTTTCATTAACATGCCAGTTGGATTGTCTGTAGTACCAATCTTTAAGATCTTAATGTTACCATCTTCAGCAATGTTTTGAACAAAATGATACCTGATGACATCAATATGTTTCGTCCTCTCATAATAAATCTAATTTTTAGTCAAGTGTATAACACTCTGACTATCATAATGGACAACAGTAACTCCATGATCCATGTTGATCTCTCCAAACAAGCCTCATAACTAAATAGCTTCCTTAACAACCATTGTACGTAATAGCCATATACTATGTCTCTGTAGTATAGAGAGCAATCATATTCTGTAAAGTAGCTCTCTAACTAATTGCATAACCTCCAAAGGTAAATACATAACAGTCAACGACCTCATCCTATCAAGATCACCAACATAGTCTGAATCAACACAACCTATAAGAGTATCATCATTCCTTCCAAACTCTAAACCAACATTAGAGGTACCTCACAAGTATCTTAAAATCCATTTCATGCCAATGAATTTTACTTGGATGTGATAAGTATTTACTTACCACACTAATGACATGTGAAATATTTGGACAAATATAAATCATAGTATACACGAGGCTACAAATTTCACTAGAGTAGGGAACACTTGACATATACCTAGCCTCCTCATCTTTCTAAAGAGATAATTCAGTTGATAATCTGAAGTGACCAACAAGAGGAGTATTTACCAATTTGGCCTCTTCATACCAAAATGATCTAATATCTTTGCGATTTATAAGTCTTTTTGGGATAACTACAATTTCGTAATTCTGGGATCTCACTGAATCTCGATGCCAAGAATCTTCTTAGCAGCCCTTATTTAAATCTTTCATTTTAAATTCAGTGCTCAATTGTGATTTTAGTTTACCAATCGCTGAACTATCTTTTGTTGCAATCAACATAAAGAAACAAATATATAAATAAGCCATCATGAAGTTTCCTGAACTACACACAACTATCATATTGGCTTATGCTATATTTAATACCAACCATAAATGAATGAAATTGTGTATACCACTGCATGGAAGATTGCTTTAAACCATATAAAATTTTTTCTCAACAAGCAAATGTGGTATTCCTTTCCTTGAATTTGAAATCCCTAATGTTGACGCATATAAATCTTTTCTTCAAGTTCACCATGCAAGAGAGCTATTTTCACATCGAGTTCTTCCAACTCCAAATCATGCATATAACAATAAAACCAAGTCATACTCAAATAGAGTTATGTTTCACAAGTGGTGAAAACATATCATTGAAGTCAATTCCCTCGACTTGACTGAATCTCTTAGCTACTAGTTGAGCCTTATACCTAGCGTCTTAAACTCCGGGGATGCCTTCCTTTTTCTTAAATATCCATTTGCAACCCACAATTTTCTTACTTTTAGGTGGTTTCACAAGCTCCCAAGTCTTATTTTTCTGAAGAGGTTACATCTTTTAATTCATAGCAAATAACCACTTTCTGAATCATTCGAGGAAACATCTTTATAAGTCAAAGGGTTACTATACTTAACTGTCTCGGCAACTGACAAGGCATAAGCAACATAATCCGAATACCCATATCTTTCTGGTGGTCACATTGTCCTCTCTGCTCTGTCTCTAGTGAGATTATAGTGGTGGTGGTGGTATGTAGTGGTGGTGGTAGTAGCATATGATCTAAACTCTGTTGTGATTTCTGAACCAAACACCTTATGAATTGAATAATCTGCAGGGTTACCTGACCAAAACTCTTCGAGGTCTTACATTCTATAGTTGTGTAAGGAAAATGATTCACCAAGAAAGAAATTGTATTCATTGCTTCTGTCCAAAATTCATTGCCCAAATGGCCAAAGCTGCATTTAACAACATGCATTTGCCCTTCTCTATCAAGGTTCTGTTCTGTAACTCCATTATGCTGCGGTTAGGGGTGCTCAAAAATTTAATTTTTTCGATTTTTTATCGAACCGGTTGAAACCGGTACCGGCGGTACTAGTTTTTTTCGGTTTCGGTTTTTTCGGTACCAGTTTTTCGATTTTTTAATACTTTTCGGTATTGGTAGCGGTAATGAAAATTTTAAATTCGGTAAATACCGAAAAATCGAAAAAACAAGAAAAACGAAAAACTAGTGCTACGTGCCTGCACATATTGTCCACTCTTTCCAATTAACTGTATGTTTTATCAATGATCATTATATAATAATTCATGTTCCCCAACCAACACCTGTTATTAATATTTGTCTCCGGCTCAAAAGTAAATTTAAAATCCACGTCGCATCTCCATTTTAGGTTTTTTTTTATTTTCACGGGGATTTGTTGGCATAAACGGATACTCCATTAATATAAAATAAAGGAGAAACAAAACATTAACGTTAGTAATTCCAAAGTGTATCATCAATTATATGATTTTTAAATTTTGAAATTAAAATGACCAGAATTATTATAACTATAATTATCTAAAAATAAATAATTTTATTATTTTTAAAAATTAATTGAAATTATATTTAAAATTATCTTATATTGTCTTTATAAACAAATTATAAAATATTAAATCTGTTAATGTTGAATGAGTTTTTATAGTTTAAACTTATAAAAATTCACTACTATTGTTTTTACTACTTAGTAATGTAACATGTCAGTCGCAATATAAAGAAAGAATACTACTATTGTTCTTACTACTTAGTATCTGTTCACAATTCACTTCAAGTTGACAATAATAATTACAACTAATATCACCATTGTGTTGGTTGTTGAAATACAATGCTAGAGCTCAGGCATCTGTATTTGCAAGAATAAATTCGGTTTTATTTTTATATACTACTATATAATTTTAAAAAAAATTATTTAATTATTGCGGTATAACCGAAAACCGAACCGAAAAAACCGGTATCGACTTTGTACCGAACCGGTACCAAAATCGGTTATTTAGTACCGGTACCGGTTCTTAATTTTTTGGGTTTTTTCGGTTCGGTACCGGTTCGGTTCTTTACTGATGAGCACCCCTAGCTGCGGTATCTTCACAATTGTACGATGCCTAACAATTTCTTCATTTTGCAAAACTCATTGAACTCAGTCTCACAAAACTCAAGGTTATTACCTGATCCGAACCTCTTAATATGCTTGCATGTCTGCTTCTCAACCAAAGTCTTCCACGGTTTAAAAGTCACAAAAATGTCATTCTTATGTTTCAAGAAGTAGACCCAAACTTTCCTAGAATAATCATAAATGAAGATTATCAGATAATGAATTAATATAGGTCAAAGTCTCATTTGTTCTATGAATTGCAGTCTTGAAACTAACTCATTTCTGATTTTCCAAGACATAATGTTCACAGAAGTCCAACTTTCCTATTTTTTATCCCAAAAAATACCTCTATTACTCAAAGCATCCATGCCTTTTTCACTCATATGGCCCAACCTCATATTCCACACCTTGGTGGTGTAATCTGTAGTAACTAAAGAATAATTTGCATCCAAATTTATAGTTGTAGAACCCTCCAACTTATATAAAGTGTCGACCTTGATTCCTTTAATTAACACAAAGAGTCTTTGCGAATCTTCATAACTCCATCTTTAGTTGTGTACTTACACCCGTTTTCATCTAGTGTACCCAAAGATATGAGATTTTTCTTTAAACTTGGAACATGTCTAACATCTAATAATGTCCTGATTATGCCATCATGCATCTTAATTTTAATTGTGTCAATAGAAATTGCTTTACATTTAGAACTATTTTTCATTAAAACAATTCTACCATCAAATGGTTCATATGTGGAGAACCAATCAAGAGTAGGACACATATGTTAAGAACACCTAGAATTCAAAATACAGGCAATGATAAGTCTTTCTCTGTCATCGACTACTAACAAAAGATCATCACTATCCTCAGCAATACTAGCCTGAGTAGGCTTTCTTGCCCCCTGATTTTGTTGGTTCTGAATATTCTGTCCACTATTAATCTGACCATGATTGTCTCTTCTCTGTTCATTATTTTTCAACTTCGGACAATTATGTTTTATATGCCCTTTGCATGACAGTAGTTACAGTTGAAATTCTTATTCTGAGATTTCGATATGTGTGTATTGTTATTTTTTGAACTTCTTTCAACTGACCTCCCTCTAGCAAACAATCCAACACCTTGATCATCACTTTTCTCAAAAGTCATTTCAGAATCTAGTTTTTGTTTACTCATAAGATTCGTCTTAAGATTCTCAATTGAGATATATAGTGTCTCTACCATAGTTCATAGTGCCTCTAAAGTGCTTATATTGCTTATATAAATGAGGTAATGAGACTAACAACAATATGGCTTGATCTTCACCATCAATCTTAACGTTAATATTTTGAAACTTACTTACAATTGAATTAAAGTCAGTGATATGAGATTTGATTTGAGTACCTTTTGACACATGCAATGTGTAAAGACGTTGTTTAAGTCTCAATTTATTGGTGAGGGATTTTGTTAAATAGAGTGATTCTAATTTCTTCCACAAATCAACAACTGTAGTTTCTGCTAACACGTTTTGCAACACATCATTCAAAAGGTACAACTAAATTGTCGAAAGTACTTTATCATCCATAGTTTCTCATTCTGACTTAGACATCTTGCTAGTTTTTTTCGTCTCCCAATCCGTATCAGACGTATCTATAGGCTTCATTGGCTTTCCTACAATGACTTTCTTCAAACCTTGTTGAGTAAGAACAGTCTTCATCCGAACCTGCTAAAGACTGAAACTAATATTCCCATCAAGTTTGTCAATATCAAATTTTGTTGATGCAGTCGAACTCAATGCTATAGCATGGATCGAAATACTTAGGCTTTGATAGAGAAAGACATAAGAAATTCACTAAATAAAATTTTGAAAAATATAATATAAACAGAGAGAATTATTAAAATGTTTCCGAATATCTCTTCTCCAAAAACTTAACACCTATATTTATAAGTCATAGAAAATTTCATAACCAAATAAGATAGAAATATTAAATTGAGTATGATTAGAAAAGATAACCTTTTTAAACTAAAACAGATTATAGATAATACTTAAATTCAAATCCAATAAGAATTCATGTCATACTCAACATATACATTTTGAGGCAGAAGTATGCTGACGTAAAACTAAGCATGAGCACCCTTATTCAATTGATAGCAGTATGTGAAATTTCAATAATCACCTACATGTTGAGGAAAGCTTGCATTTTTTTTAACCAAAAGAAGAGTTCTGAATCACTTTACCATATTTTGAGAGAACCAAAAAGGTTCAATGTAATATTTGCACAAGTTTAGGAGAACTCATAATAGTAATTTTATTTGTACGGATTAAGGGACATATATAAGGGACCAAACTATGTTTGTTTGTAAGCATTATATACTTAGGATATGACTGTTAATCCTAAATGTCTTATTTATTTTCAAATTTAGACTTAAACTATTAGTCTAGAAATTATAAAATGATTTAATAGTTTTGAGATTATAATTATAATCCAGAATTATAATCTTAAGATTAATAGTCTCGGGATTATAATTTTATAAATTATAATATCGAGATTATAATATTTACAAACAAATCTAAAAACAACTCGCTTGTTAAGCATCTTTTTGTCAATTTAGTATTTCACTAGTGTTTTGAGGGACTTAGTAGGTACTACTACTCGTGATATTTGTTGAATGTGTAAATTATATGGAATAAAATAAGAATTTTATAAAAAATAAGGACTAAACAAAAAAAATGTAAAATATTTAAATTAAAAAATAAAATAAAAATGATCAGTGACACAAAAAAATACATATATTTTAGTGATTATGGTATGATAATAATATTAAGACGAGAAATTTCAAAATATTATGTTATTTTATAACTATTCGTAATTAAAAACATTTTTCTTGTGTTACAAAAATAATTGCCAAATAATACGAGTCATCTAGGGAAATCGGAGAACCAATGGTGGAGTGAGTAGCCACATAATTAATCTTTACTTAGAAGGTATAACTTGCTGTGTAATTATATCAAAATCTGATAAATTCACAACAGAAAAATGATATTTTTTACAATAAAATTGTCCCTATAGATCTACAACAACGATTTTCACCGTAATTATACATTTATAACGATACCTTTATTGTGAAAATATCAAAAAATATCAGTTTCCTATTTAAAAATATGCATTTTTTGACCGTTAACTTCTTTAAGTTCCCTATATCTAGGGGTGAAAACGAGTCAAATATCAGCGAACACTCTAATGCTTAGATTCGGCTCGACTCAAAAAAATTGAGCTCGAATTCGACTTGAATTCGATAAGGAATTTTTAATTTTGCGCCAGATTCGACTCGGATCATTACTCGGACTTACTCGGTTCGTAAGTACTCGACTCGTTTACAAAACGAGTTACTCATGAGCCTTCAAATCGAGTTTCGAATATGAACCATTTCGCTTAATACTGAACCACTACATACTAAATTGATTATTGAACTAATGTTTATATATAAAAGTCTTTTACTTTTATTTATATAAAGAAATTACAAAGAATGTAATATGAATTGACAATCAATTTACTGATTTATTCAAGTACAAGCTTACACAATTTAATACTACATTTTATAAATTATAAATATTGATACAAATATCACATATTTAGCTTATTAGTATGGATCATACCAGTATTCGAATATGATCCATCGAGCAGGTATCGAGTATGATTCGAGAAAAAATGAAATACTTGAACCCTAATCTGAGCGAATACTGGTATACTCGAATTCGACTCGTGTATCATTAAACAGAAAACGAGTATGGATCATATTCGACTTGAATTAACTTCGAATTCGAACTTTGGATCATATTTTCGAACCGATCTCGAGTCGAGTATTGAGCTACTCTGCTCGGCTAACACCCCTACCTATATCCAGTTTAGCAGTGTTGGACGGACAAGAAAATAGTATTTAAATAAATTCCCAATATATATCATGGTCATACACTTATTATTTGATATTACAATTCGGGCAGACACATTGTGTATATAAATTATGTAAGATAAAATAAAAAAATTATAAAATTTAGAGGACTAAATAAAAAGATAAAATATATTAAATTAAAAAAAATAGTAATATATTAAAGTTGTAAGGTCAAAATAGAAAAGAATAAAAAAAGAGAGAGAAAATGACGGTCTAAGGTACACTTTTTTTTAGAAATTGATATTTTCACATAAAAAGTGTCGCTATAGATGTAAAACAATGGTAAAAATTGTCGCTATAGGATCTATAGCGAAGGTTGTCATGTATAAATATCAAAAGAAAATATCAGTTTCTTTTTTTTTCCACAAAAGGATGATAAATTGGCAATAACTACATATATAAAGGGCAAGTATGTCATTTAATGGGGTCCACTAGTATAAAAATATATATTTGTCATTTTGTATAATCTTGTGGAGTCACTAATGATAAATTTAGAAGTTTTTCTTCTTATTTTTTTTTAATTTGTATGAAAAATATATTTAGTACAATCTTTTGAGAACGGAAGACGTAGTTTACAATAATGCAACTAGCAAAGAAAGAGACAACTTGTAATAATAAAATGGTATATCAATTCAAAGAAAAACTCAATACAAGATGTGATGTCCCAAAATAGGTATACATCACCTATCTTGAGTCGCCAAATATATGGTACAGAATTCAAATACAAACTTAATTATACAACTGTCGTGTAAAATACGATAAAACATAGATGAGAGTTTTAACAGGAATATTGTCTTCTAGACAATATCGAAACTCAAATTCAATCCTCATTATATTTATTATCACACTAAATAGTGAGGACTACTAAAACAACCATATCGGATCGTCACTCAATTCCCCGACTAGTCCCGACTACGTTCTCATTTCTTGAAGAGAACAATGAAAGCAAAAGGGTGAGCTCAACTAGCCCAGTAAAAAATATTATGACTAAGATAATGTAGAATAAATTATCGTTAGCCTTCAACAGTGTTAAACTGATAAAATATAATAAACATCAAATTTAACTGTAGCGGAACAAGCAATTCATTAGAAGAGTCAAGTAGAGTATGATATCTACTATCTTTTATGATTTAAAAAGTTTATCATCAATTTTATCGCTAAGACTCAGCTTAATAAATAATCCACATTAGTATCACGTCCACGAATTATTTATGCACTACGGGGTAAGGATATTCGTGTAATCACCAATGGTCATGATCATGCCAACAACTGTCCATTAATGCACTACGGGCTAATGAGGACTTTTACCACATTGTTTGTAACATTACAGGTCATGATTATACCGAATAATCCCTAATCATAATCATACCGATCAATAGTCCATCTATGCTGTAAGACCCCAACTTTTATGAATAAAGATGAATTTTCTATAAATATCATTTTTAAATATTATGGAGTGAATTTGATATAATGTTATAGTTGTGGGTAATATTTATAAATTTTGCAAAGTACGTAAGTTGTTATATTATATTTGATTGGTCGGGAAATATTTGTTTTAACAGGGAATATTTGTACGACGGCACAATCATTGGTGGACCCCAAAACAGAATTATTGTCGGATAGAGAAAACGACAAAAATAATTTTTATAAAATAACGGCGAAAATTTTACCGTTAACTGTTGAAATACCTGGTGGTAAAAATACAGTAATACGCGTGGTTGCATAGTAGCACACAGTATTGATTATTGATGCTTACGTAAGAAGCCACTCAGTTTTACTCAATTATTGCTACAGTAATTGCTACATATTATCTAATATTATTGATTCAATTATTGTCACAGTATCATCTGCATAATATTTTATATTATTTAATCAATAATTGAGACGAAAAATTATTCATATTATTATTTATAATATTGACGATGTCTAGAAAGTTTTGTCGAGGAGAGGTTTGGTCACCTAATTGCGCGCCAATAGGGAGAAATCCTTATCGGAAAACCCCCTCTTTCCTGAGAATAATCTGGTTGTTAAATATTGTGAGTTATAATATTAATGATAAATAATTGTTGAAAGATTAAAAATGTATTGATTGAAGATAAAATAATTTGTGGTAATATTTATTCAATCTTTGATATAAATAAGAAGTCTGTTATGAGTAGTTTGTGGTAAGTTTGGTTTATTCTATGGGGGCCCATATGTCATCATCTAAGAGTCACTTTCGCCAATAGTAATTGTCTTTACCAAACGTCAAACCACTTACCGTTTCATATTACAGGTGTCGAACCAATTATCGTTTCACATTACAGGCGTCGAACCAATTGTCGTTTCACATTACAGGCGTCGACCAATTATCGTTTCACATTACAGGCGTCGACCAATTGTTGTTTCAAATTACAGGTGTCAAACCACTTTTCTTTTCATATCACCTGTCGTCAAGCTACTTGCCTCTTCACATTGCAAGGGCTAAGCTAGAAATCTTCTATAAATAGAATCTTATTTCTTCTTTCATTCTCACCAATTCACTACGACTCACAAGAGAATTCTATAGAGAGAGAATCAGAGAGAAAGAAGAAGAGTATTCTGTTACTACACTATTTTAATATTCAATCTCCTACTAAGGTAAGGGGTATTATTTCTTTCGTATTCGTAAAAAATATTATTTTTGTTCAATATTCGCTTGAAATAATATTTTTTTCCATACTCTGTAGTATGTAAGTAATATTATTTCGTTTCAGATTTCAAATTCTATACTTGTTTGTTAAAATTTTGGCTTCTATACTCCATGAAATTAGTAGAAAATCCTTGATATTTGCGCTTCATCTAGTATCTTTTTATGAAAATATTATTCTGAGCATTCTTGATAAGCTTTAACTTTTTCATGCCGGAGTACTATTCACGGGGTTACTATTCCTAAAGTACTATTCACGGGATACTATTCACTCGAGTACTATTCACCCGGGATACTATTCATGATAAAAATTGATTCGTTTTCGGTCTAAATAATTGTTGGTACAATATTATTTTTGAATTTTACTCCACAAAACAGTATCATGTTAACAATTTGGACGTTATTAATTTCTGGATAAATTAAATTATAAATCTTAAAAAATTTATCATTGAACTTGTTTTATTGAATTCTTATATCATTGTCATTGTAAGATCCCATCTTATTATTAATAGAATCGAATATCCTCTAATTATTATTTTGAATAATAAAGTGTTAATTTGATATAATGATGTAGTTATGGGTGAAATATGCAAATTTTGCAAAATAAGCAAGTGGTTATAAAATATTCATTTTTATCGGTAAATATTCGTTTGGTCGTGGAATATTCTTGCTGTCGGGGAATATTCGTACGACGGCGTAGCCTTGTGTGGGCCCCATAACGGAAAGTAATTGGATGAAGAAAAAGACAAATATAGGTTGTTTATAAATAACGGCGTAGTTGTTACCGTTAATACTGTTGGAATACCCGGTGGTTAAAACACAGTAGCACACGGTACTGCACCAATTATTGATTCTTACGTAAGAAGACACTACTCAATAATTGTTACAGTAATTACTGTTCAATATTTTATTTTATTGATTCAATAATTGCTGCGTTGATATTTTATATTATTGTTGTTTCAATAATTGTCGCTGCACAGTATTTTCCATTATCAGATCAATAATTCATATTATTTGAATAATATTATTAGATAGCATTATTGGCAATGTCTAGAAAGTTCTGTCTAAGGAGAGGTTTGGTCATCTAATTGCGCGCCAGTAAGGAGAAATCCTTATTGGAAAGCCCCCTCTTTCCTGGGAACGGTCTGGTTGTCATAATTGTGATTCTGTGATATTATTTGTGAATAATTAATTATTGATTTATACGATAAAAAAATATTTATTTTTTTGTGGATATAAATGAGGGATATATTTTTGTGGTTATAAATGAAAAAATTAATGCTGAGTTATTTTATCAGTATTTTTGTCGGAATGGAGGTATTAAAAATTAAATCACTGTTCTTGAGATATATTGCGTGAGTTATAATTTTTAATCTGACCGTTGGATAGTAGTGATTTTTGGATATGTTATACATATATAAGTTGAGTATATGTCCACAAATTTTGAACCGTTAAAAATGAACGTATAATTTGTTATGAATTTTAAGAGGTGACTGATTCGAAAATTAGGTTTATAAATGATTTTGGTAGCAAATTCTAGAATTGAGTGGGCCCCACTTTTGGTTGATGAAAAATATGCTAGAATTTTTATTCAAATGTGGTGGGTGGTAATAGTAGCAGATAAAGCCATCGGGTTGCAGGTCAAGTCTGCTTCGGCGTGCTAATATTTTCCTATAAATAGAGGACTAAGTTAGAATTGAAAATCACACTAGAATTCATAAATTTTCTCTCTTTCTCTCTCTATATTCTCGAGCGTATTTTGTGAGTATTTTGATACTTTAAGAGTTGCTATTCAGTGCAAGTTTCTGTCAGCACTATATCCAAAATTCAGTCAGAAGTACGGTTATTCTGAGGTAAGGGATATTATTTTCTTCTTAAATGATATTATTTTCTTCAAAATTTAAAATTTTTTGTGTCGGGGTTACTATTCACGTATACGGCACTATTCACGTATACGGTACTATTCACGAATACGACACTATTCACCGAAAAATAAATTTTTTTCTTTTTGTCCAAGATGTCTATTATGGTTACTATCTTTGATTGTATCCATGTTTTGATCTTTATTTTTGAATTCTACTTCACAATTGGTTGTTATGGAGTATTATTGCACTTGGATAAACTGTAATACGAATCCCTAATATTTGTCCTTCTGTCTCACTGGGTTCGTTTTCTTTAAAATATTTTTCATTATCCTCAGTCCTAAATGATGATATTACTGAATATCTTTAGCATGTAGTGCAAAGATGAATGATTAACTGATGAATATCTTTGGCCCGTAGTGCAAAGATGAACAGGTGTTGAGATGAACATGACCGGCTGGTGATACAAATGAATATCTTTGGCCTGTAGTGCAAAGATGAATATTTGATTAAAGATGGTTATTGATTGTTGTTACAGGGATAAAATATTGATGATGGACTTTTAAATCTTAGAAGATAGTATAACTCATTCTCTACTTGACTCTTCTAATGGTTTGTTGTTTTCGCTGCAGTTGTTGATCTAAAACTTGTTGTCTATTATATTTTATTAGATTTTTCCTTATTGAAGACTAATGATAAGTTGTTGTATATTATCTTAGTCATAATATTTTTTACTGGGCTAGTTTAGCTCACCCTTTTTTTTTGTTCTATTTTTCTCAGGAGGCGAGAATATAGCGGGAAACTAGTCGGGATATGGAGTGATGTTTCTAGTCAGTGGTGTTAGCAGTCCTCACTATTTTATAAAATAGTATTTTAATAATTGTAATGAGGACTTATTTGACTGTGGATATTGTCTAGAAGATAATATTTGTATTTAAACTCACAGTATTGTGTTGTCGTATTTTGCCCGACAAGTGTTTTAATGAAGTTGTATTTGTTTCTGTACCATGTATTTGACGACTCAGAATGGGTGATGTATACCTATTTTGGGGGCGTCACAGTTGGTATCAGAGCTTAGGGATATGGTCTCTGGCGGAGATCGGGGAATAGAACTAGGAGGGGAGAGACGAGTAAATCCTTCGCTAGTGTGTTCTACCTAAGCTTATTTGTTGGTTGGTCATAATATATGGATATTATGTGATATGTTAATTTGTTTAATTAACCTTTGTTTTATGGCAGTATTTAGGAATGGCTGCTGAGAACGTTAAAATGGAGTGTATGAGACCGTGGAAACACTTTTAGTTACCAATCAGGAGAACGTGCAACAGAAAGACAATATTTCTCCTGTAAACAACACCACCGAACAAATGATGAATGATGGGATGTTTAGAAGCTTTTTGCAGTTCATGCAAAATCAGACGAGGGAGACTCATGTACAAAATATAGGTGGAAATGATAGCAACGCGCGGCTTGTCACAACCAAGCAGTTCAAAGAGTTGGGACCACCAGACTTTCAGGGAAAGCCGGATCCGATCAAGGCGGAAACGTGGGTCAAGTAAATTATCAAGATATTCGATGTCTTGAGATGCACGGAGGAACAGAAGGTTCCATTCGCCACCTTTATGTTCCGCGGTGAGGCAGACTACTGGTGGGAGTTTCTGAAGCGTACCCAGCCTGACTCACTCAACATGTCCTGAGAAACGTTTCAGAAACTGTTTAATGACAAGTACTTTCCTGAAAGTATTCGTCATATGAAGGAGGTAGAGTTTATTAGACTGAAACAAAACAACATGACGGTGTCCCAGTACGAGGCGAAGTTTGCAGAGTTATCCAGGTTTGCACCTCATTTGGTGGAGAATGAGGAACGAATGACAAGGATGTTTCTAAGAGGTTTGAAACCCGAGATACGTCAATACCTAATTTCTCACAAACTGTGTTTGTATTCAGATGTTGTAAATAGGGCTCAGTTATTGGAGCGCAATAATGAGTCAACCCAACCAAGAAAAAGCAGTTGGAAAAATGATAATACTAATGGTAGCAGTCATCGAAGCGGTGACAACAATCGTGGAGGAAATTATCATGCCAAGAATGGTAACCACTTCGGTGGTAATCATGGCCAAGATAATAGAAGTGGAAATTTCAAGAAGATGAGGTTCAATAATGATGGAAAGACAGCAACACCAGCACCCGTTTCAAAAGAAGAAGAACGACCACCGGTCGTATGTTTCAAATGCCGACAAGAGGGACACATCCGTCCAAACTATACGCAGCAACCCAAAGTGTGTTTCAATTACGGAAGAGAAGGTCACCTAGCTCGATTTTTTCCTGTAGTGAAGTCAAGTCCAACGGGGATAGTGATGCCAAAGGATGTCCCAGACAAGTTAAAGTCGGTAGTTTAAGTAAAAGTGTTTGTCGAGGAACCCGAACGAAGTTATCACGGGTAAGTTAATCAAAAACTCTTGCGAAGTTTATATCTTATTCAATACCAGTTCTACATTTTCTTTTATTTCTCCTACTTGCGCTCGACGTTTAAATTTGACCCCAATATAAAACTCATTTCTAAAACCCTTAAAATATTTCTTCACCTAAAATGAACGTATTATGCGCTGAAGACGTTGGCTCGAGCTGTTGAAGATTACGATTATACCATTTAATACCATCGTGGGAAAAGCGAACGTTGTAGCTGACGCGTTGAGCAGAAGATCGTATGCATTTACGACTGCGAATATACGAACCTACGTGAAGATAGCAAATATACGATTAGAACCGACTTTAAATAGATAAAGTTAAAGCCGCTCAAGATACAGACTCAGAGCTGATGAATGTAAAAAAGAAGGTTCAAAAGGGCGTTATTCTAGGAGCAAGAGTCGATGAAGAAGGAATACTTCGAGTCAACTCCAGACTTTGTGTTCCTAACGATTTTGACTTGAAACATAGAATCATGATGGAGGCACACAACACACCGTTTGCAATCCATCCTGGGAGTACCAAAATGTATCATGATCTTCGACATACATTTTGGTGGAGCAATATGAAAAGAGAGATCGCGGAGTTTATCTCGAGGTGTTTAACTTGTCAACGTGTAAAAGCGGAGCATCAAGTACCAAAGAGTCCATTGCAACCACTTGAGATTCCGAAATAGAAGTGGGAACACATTACTATGAATTTCGTTATGGGTCTTCCCAAGGTTTCTCAAGGCTTAGATGCAATTTGGGTCATTGTTGATAGATTAACCAAGTCTGTCCATTTCTTGCCTATACGTGAGACTTATTCCCTTGAACGTCTTGCTAGTATGTACGTGAATGAGATTGTGAGATTGCATGGCATGCTAGTATCCATAGTTTCGGATCGTGACCCAAGATTCACTTCACGATTTTTGGGTTAGCTTGCAAAAAGCTATGGGCACGGATTTACGATTCAGTTCGGCATACCATCCTCAAACGGACGAACAACCAGAGAGGACTATTCAAACTCTTGAAGATCTATTAAGACTATGTGTCTTAGATTTTAAAGGGAGTTGGGATAATTACCTACCATTGGTGAAATTCTCTTACAACAATAGTTATCAAGCAAGTATAGGCATGGCTCCATTTGAGGCGTTGTATGGAAGAAAATGTCGTTCTCCAGTATGCTGGGACGAGGTGGGTGAAGCAACATTGTTAGGACCAGAATTGGTACGCATAACTACAAAAAAGATCCAAACGATTAGACAACGTATACAAACGGCACAGGATCGACAAAAGAGTTATGCGGATCTTCATCGAAAGGACGTGGAATTTAATATTGGGGATCATGTATTGTTACGTGTTGCACCATGAAAGGGAGTTACAAGATTTGGGAAGAGAAGAAATCTCAATCCACGATTTGTTGGTCCATTTAAAATTCTTGACCGAATAGGAAATGTGGTCTATAGACTCGCATTACCTCCAAGCATGTCTCGTATTCATAATATTTTTCACATATCTATGCTTCGTAAATATGTTAAAGACCCGAACCACATTATTGAGTTAGAACTAGATGAGATAGCTGAAGATTTAACTTACGAGGAGGTACCTGTTAAGATTATGGATAGGAAAGAGCATGTTCTACGCACGAAGGTTATACCACAAGTTAAGATTTTGTGGAGAAACCATGCTATTGAAGAAATGACCTGGGAGTTAGAATCGAAAATGAAAGCGAGGTACCCTCACCTTTTCGAAACACCAGGTACGTACGTCAATTTCGAGGACGGAATTTCATAAGGAGGGGAGGTTGTAAGACCCCATCTTATTATTAATAGAATCGAATATCCTCTAATTATTATTTTGAATTATAAAGTGTTAATTTGATATAATACTGTAGTTATGGGTGTGAAATGTGCAAATATTACAAAATAAGCAAGTGGTTATAAAATATTCATTTTTATCGGTGAATATTCGTTTGTTCGTGGAATATTCTTGCTGTCGGGGAAATATTCGTACGACGGCGCAGCCTTGTGTGGGCCCCATAACGGAAAGCGATTGGATGAAGAAAACGATAAGTATAGGTTGTTTATAAATAACGGCGTAGTTGTTACCGTTAATACTGTTGGAATACTCAGTGGTTAAAACACAGTAACACACGGTATTGCACCATTATTGATTATTCTTACGTAAGAAGGCACTACTCAATAATTGTTACAATAATTACTGTTCAATATTTTATTTTATTGATTCAATAATTGCTGCGTTGATATTTTATATTATTGTTGTTTCAATAATTGTCGTTGAACAGTATTTTTCATTATCAGATCAATAATTCAAATTATTTGAATAATATTATTAGATAGTATTATTGACAATGTCTAGAAAGTTCTGTCTAAGGAGAGGTTTGGTAATCTAATTGCGCGCCAGTAGTAAGAGAAATCCTTATTGGAAAGCCCCCTCTTTCCTGAGAACGGCCTGGTTGTCATAATTGTGATTCTGTGATATTATTTGTGAATAATTAATTATTGATTTATATGATAAAAAAATATTTATTTTTTTGTGGATATAAATGAGGGATATATTTTGTGGTTATAAATGAAAGAATTAATGCTGAGTTGTTTTATCAGTATTTTTGTCGGAATGAAGGTATTAAAAATTAAATCACTGTTCTTGAGATATATTGCGTGAGTTATAATTTTTAATCTGACCGTTGGATCGTTGTGATTTTTGGATATGTTATACATATATAAGTTGAGTATATGTCCACAAATTTGAACCGTTAAAAATTAACGTATATAATTTGTTATGAATTTTAAGAGGTGACTGATTCGGAAATTAGGTTTATAAATAATTTTGGTAGAAAATTCTAGAATTGAGTGGGCCCCACTTTTGATTTGTGAGAAATGTGCTGAAATTTTTATTCAAATGTGGTGGGTGGCAATAGTAGCAGGGTAAAGCCATCAGGTTGCGGGTCAAGTCTGCTTCGGCGTGCTAACATTTTCCTATAAATAGAGGGCTAAGTTAGAATTGAAAATCACACCAGAATTCATAAGTTTTCTCTCTTTCTCTCTCTATATTCTCGAGCGTATTTTGTGAGTATTTTGATACTTTGAGAGTTGCTATTCAGTGCAAGTTTCTGTCAGCACTATATCCGAAATTCAGTCAAAAGTACGGTTATTCTGAGGTAAGAGATATTATTTTCTTCTTAAATGATATTATTTTCTTCAATATCATTATGCTGAAATATTGATATGAATTTTTTTATCAAATTTAGAACTTTTTGTGTCGGGGTTACTATTCACATTTACGGCACTATTCACGAATACGACACTATTCATCGAAAAATAAATTTTTTTTCTTTTTGTCCAAGATGTCTATTATGGTTACTATCTTTGATTGTATCCATGTCTGATCTTTATTTTTGAATTCTACTTCACAATTGGTTGTTATGGAGTATTATTGCACTTGGATAAACTACAATACGAATCCATAATATTTGTCCTTCTGTCTCACTGGGTTCGTTTTCTTTAAAATATTTTTCATCATCCTCAGTCCTAAATGATGATATTACTGAATATCTTTGGCCTGTAGTGTAAAGATGAATGATTAACTGATGAATATCTTTGGCCCGTAGTGCAAAGATGAACAGGTGTTGAGATGAACATGACCGACTGGTGATACAAATGAATATCTTTGGTCTGTAGTGCAAAGATGAATATTTGATTAAAAATGGTTATTGATTGTTGTTACAGGGATAAAATATTGATGATGAACTTTTAAATCTTAGAATATAGTAGAACTCATTCTCTACTTGACTCTTCTAATGGTTTGTTATTTCCGCTGCAGTTGTTGATCTAAAACCTGTTGTCTATTATATTTTATCAGATTTTTCCCTGTTGAAGACTAATGATAAGTTGTTGTATATTATCTTAGTCATAATATTCTTTACTGGGCTAGTTTAACTCACCATTTTCTTTTTGTTCCATTTTTCTCAGGAGGCGAGAATATAGCGGGAACTAGTCGGGGTGTGGAGTGATGTTTCTAGTCAGTGGTGTTAGCAGTCCTCATTATTTTATAAAA
>CM029015.1:189855600-189988893 GCA_016801055.1 Panax notoginseng | reverse complement strand
CCAGAATCATGTATGAAAAGAATAGTTAGTCATAAGTGATATAGTGAAATTTGTAGATTGCAGCTCAGTGAAAAATCACAGCACATCAGTTAGAAGATTTCAAACCGTAATATAGAACAACCTGTAATACCACAGAACAATTCTTTTAAAATGCATAATTACAAAGATGTTGGAGCATTTTATGTACCTTAATGCCGGTGTCCTCGGGAAGGCCCATTTGAGTGAGAACATCAGAACTAACTTGATTCCAGTTAATCTCTTCTAGCTCACTAATCTCCTGTGTTCCCCCTGATAGCATCTTGCTTTTACCATGACCGATATATTTTCCTACCCAAAAATATAGAACCCTATCCTCTATATTGCCTAAACCTGACGATGGAGCATCAAAAATGAAAATTTCTTTGGAGTCCAAATCACCTGCACCAAATGTCAGAATCTTCTCCAAACTTGGCCACCTACATATTACCAGTGGACTTAGCTTAGGACAAGATGAATCGCTCTCCACCTTTCCAGTGAAGTCAGTTGAGCTCTTCCCTTCCAAAAATTCAGTTCCCAATGGTTTATCAGGTATCTTGTCAAATGCAGCTCCCCTGCATGAATTGAAAATATTTACTCTCCCTGAAGTTCCTTGAAGCATAGGCTCTAAAATTGAACCTCCTCCTCCCTTGGGCTCTAAAAAACTTTCTACGTTATGTTCATATGATGAACAATTATTGTTTTTCATCCTGACACCATCAAATTCACCAGAAACATCACTTAGAGGGGCATCTTTTTCCCTAGAATCATCGATCAGCATTGGCAGCTTGAGACACTTCGCCATGCTACCTCTGCGCTCTGCAATAGAAAGTTGAGATTTTTTGGATGGCGAGGAGACTGCCTGAGAACAATGTCGTGCATTAAAATTGACATCAATAAAGTCAGCACTCTTAGATATGGATTGTGGAGAAAGTTTGCAGGACTGAAGGGATAAATTGGAGAAAGAGGGTACATTTGAAGATACTGAATGACTACATGATGCCGTTGAAGAAGACGCCACGGGGGAATCTGAAAAGTACTTAAAACTGATGCTTGAATCAGAAGTTAAGGAATCTGGCGAGAGATAAGGAGGTGAAGAAGACGAAGAAGATGAGGATGACAAGGATGATATTGACGATGGAGATGGCGCCGACGATTGAGATGACAATGAATTCAAATCGGAAGCTATTGGCTTGATCACAGAATCTGGGTAGACTCTAGAGAGAGCCAACTTAGGAGCTGAGGCAAACTCCTTCATGCTGCCAGAAGCAAACTTACGTCTTAGCACACTCCAATTGCTTTCTCTTGCAGGAAGGTGTGTTTCATGTTCAGTGTCAGATGAAGCGAACGGAGGCACAAACCCCCCAACAGTTGCTTTTTGGAAAATTTCAAAGTCAATATCGTATGACTTCACTTCTCTCTCACCTGGGAAAATCTTCATTGACGACTCAACAACATTTACTCCATTGCTAGATTTATCCATCAAAGGTAAAAGATTAGAAAAAGCATCCCAAAAATATGAAGGTTCTTCCCCTTCCTTTATTGCTACGATAGGCCCCTGCAATCTCTCATACCGAACAATCTGGCAAACAGCTCCTCTTGCATCTCTTTCCATGATAGTATCACATTTCTTACCAATCCAAAGATATATGGCAAAAGGTATATGTATGATAAATGCACCTCTAGAATCCAGAGCAGCTGGAGAGGGAGAATTTAACATTTTCGGCACAAGATGCAGTGGATCGTATGGGGAGTGAGAAGCAATTCTGTACATCCTCAATAATGAACTGGGGCTAAGAGGAAAAGCGTGCACTCTTTTCTGGCACTGTAACAACTGACACGCAAAACCCATATTTGGATCAGCAATACCTCTAGCTGCCTTCACGTACTGAAATGCATCATCAAAACTTTGCCCTTCTCTCCACATACGATAAGCAATCACCAAAGAAGTTGACCGAGACACCCCTTGACAACAATGAACAAAAACTCTTCCCTGCTGTTCCCTCACGTCTTCAAAGTAATCAAAAACATCATACAATATGCTAGTAATATCTTCTGAGGGGCTGTCCTGTAACCACAAGGTTCGATATACAAAATCTGCCTTGAAATATTCAGGGCACACAAAACCCACACAATTAAGAATGTGCGTAATCCCATGCTGTTTGAGTATGCCCCTGTCTCTTGCTACTACGTCACCACCAAGATAAATGTGATCCGCAACCTTCGAACACTCCTTGTCAAAGAATGCAATCTTTTCTCTTTTCACAAGCCCACAATTCTTATCCTGATTGCTTTGAATTGACGACAAATCAAGTTTCAATCTCTCCCCACCATTGTTCAAATCTCTCCCACCAGGAGTGCAAGGAAGTGGCCACTCCCCAACATCATCAGACCCGCTTTTGGCCACTCATCCAAACTTCTCCGAGAAATAGCCAAAGGCGGCAATGGCGCCAAAAGCGACCGAGTCTTAGAATTCGCTTGGGATCTAGGGGTTAAAGGGGCATGAAACCTCCTCCTATTGCCACCATTATTACCATTCGGATCTAGACAATCTTTGTCACTGTCAGGGTTAAGGGGAGGCAGCATGGTGCGCGAGGTGGACCATGAAGCTGACCGCCAAAAGGTTTTCCTGGGGGCAGGAACCGGGCAAGGCCCTTTAGAACCACCACTGCCATCACCATCAGCAGCGGCATCCTCCTTCCCCAACATTCGAAATTGAGAACCCCCAATGGATGAAATAACCACAATCACGCTTAAAAATCTATAATTCCTCTACTGAACTGAATATTTCACCAAATAATTTCTAAGAATCAGAAACCATATCTAACTTGAAGAACCCAGTGAAGATATATTCTGGTCTTCAGTGACTAAATTTCATCTGTTAAAGGAATAATTAATCAGCCGTAATCATTAGAATAATTAGAGCAAAAACATTAAAGCACCGTTATGAATCGAGACCGGATATATAACATAAAAAACTAGGCATAAACGCACATGGAGCAAAGCTAGGATCTTGCAATAAAATATAAACAATTGAGAAAAATAAAACCATATAATTTTAATTATATTTTCCTAGGGTTATTTGTATATATATCCAAATTGAACCAGGAAAAAAAACTGTAAAAATGGAGGAGAGATATGCCAGATTTACACTTACATAAAAACTGGGAGAAAACGACAGAGATTGGGGGCAATAGACAGACCTATTTCTCCAATTCTGTATTTTGCTGTCTGTACAAGTAGAAGGAACCGAGTCTGGAGATTTGTATACGGGGGAAATCCTCTCTCTCTCTCTTTCTCCAATTTGTGAAGTCATGTGAAAGTTCTCCGGCTAATAAATATAATCTCTTTGCATCTCATTATTTTAGAGTGTTTTCGATTGCCGCGTATATTAATATATTGTGCTGAATTAAATTATAAAATTAATTAATGATATTAAATATATTATTAAAATATTATTTACTATAACTGTTCATCATCTAACTTGTAACTAAACAGTCGACATATAAATATATTTAATTTTTAATTTTTATATTTTCATAATTGATTTTAGAGTATAGCTTTATATTTTTGCACAAGTTCTAACTAAAAGTTTGATGTAAAAATTAAATATTTTGAAAAATCAACTTGTGCAAATTAATTAGACAAAATAGATGCCCTATTACAAACTCCTTAATTCAAAATGACTTATCGTTGCAGAAAATATTGAATTTTTGGAGTGAATTTTCTTGGGTAATTTTATTCAAACTTCTTATTTGAATAAAGACATTTCATACATCAAATCTTGCCAAATTAAGAAAACCATGATTTCCTATTGTTTCTAGAAACATAAGTACTCCCTTTAATACTTAATATAATTCGTTTTAGAGAAATATTTTTATTCCTTAATACTAATATAAGCCGTTTAAGAATTTCAAGTAAGTATTAATTATTTAGTTTATAATATTACTCCAAGTATCAAATATAACTTTTGTTCTCTCACTCTTTTTTACCGAATGAATAACACTCTTTTTTCAATACAAGGGCAATATGGATAATTAATATTATATTTAATATTTTATGATCATTTTCTTAATACTTATATACAATTTTAAAATGACTTATATTATAGAACGGAGGAAGTAATAAGCAAAATAAGGATGGTCAAATAGTCAATGAGTTTCCAGCCTCAATGCAATGATTGATATTATTATTAACTATTTCAAGTTGCTTTCATCAATAAAAAAAATAAATTTATAATTAATTTAACTTCTTGCTTGGTATCCGGTTACAATAAAATTAATTTCATAATAAATTGATTAATTGACCAATAATACTGACACAAAAAGAAAACACCTACTAACGAATATGTAAATACTATCAAAATTAATTTCATGTTAATAACTCTTCCCTCAATTTCTAATATCAGTGGGAGACAGTCTAAAGATTTCTTACTTCATAAATCAGTTCAGTCAAGTCAATGTCAATATCTTGAATTCTAGCTACAAAAACTTAATAATTGAATTAGAATATAATGACTTTGTTTTCTTATTGGCAGGTCTTTTCTGTGGAATATTTGACAAATTAGGCCAATAAATTGAACAAGACCGCTCAGGTTATTATTGTCATTCTTCAAGGTTTCTTTTTCACCCTATTTGGTCATCAGAAGTTTTCTATAGGTGTCAAAATGCAGGATTCACTAAAAGAACCTTACAGATGTCGGTGAAAATTAACATAATTACTGAATTAGGTAAAGTTACCAAAAAAAAAAAAAACCATAAAATGTAATGCAACTTGTTCTTAAATAGAACTGCTCAGAAACATTTAAATTCAAGCGAATGATGAAAAAAAATGTCTTCATTCTTACAAACAACAACGACGACGACAACAGAAACATAAGGATGATGGAAAAGGCAACATTTTGAGGTAGTAGTTTCCAGCAGGGTGCCCGATTTAGTCCCCTTTCCAGATGGATGCTAGGAGGGATCAACTGATTACAGATTTTACCATGTGTAATTATTTGCATAAAGATGCGGTGGGCCTGGGCTTTCAACCAATACAACAAGCATAAGTTGGACATCGCGTAATTTATATTGAGAAACTTCAGATGTACTTAAACAGCGCAACAGATGATGGATTATTGCTCGTAGCAAGACCCCGGACCTGTAGGAGCACGTCGGGCATAGTAATTTGTAGCTGGAGCAGCTTGAACACCTCGTCTAGTTAATAGGCACCTGAAGTATTGATACCTGGATAATACAGTCGATGTAGTATTTCCCGAATATGTGACCTTAGCTGTGTTGCTCCACAAACGCTCTGGAGTGAAATCAAGAGTAAACAAGCATGAGTGCAAGCACACAGAAGAAAAGTATTCTAATGCAAAATCTTGCATGCATGCATATTCTATATCCAGAACAAAAGTAAAATGGAAAAGAGCAGCAGCAGCGTTATAAATAAGCTATAAAGGAAAGGACCTATAAGAGATGAAAAACACTAACTACGTTTGGATTGAAGGAATGGATTGAAGAATGGAATGATTCATTCCATTATAATTGGAATGAGTTATTCCATACTCTCCCTCCCCCAAAGAATAAAATTTATAAATTTGGGAAAAATAAGAATGGTTCAATCCATTCCAATCGCAGCCAAGCACAATTTTTTTTATTTCATAGGAATGAGTCATTCCATTCCTACCTTCATTACTTCAATCCAAACGTAGCATAAAGGAAAGTGATGAATACCAAGTAACATGCAGTCATATCTCTACTGTTGTGAAGGTAATATAAAACCATTAAATACTCAACTAAATAAGCTTTCAAACATCTTGCTACAAATGTCAGATAAAAGGTTCAACTTGGCTTCAAATATCCCCTATAAGGATCTTTTTCAGTTTTGCTTATGCAAAGAGAAAAACAAAATATTTCTAATTTATGTATACTATACAGAGAATTTTAACATAAAAGTTGCTATGTGAACACTCTGGAGCTGGGAGCCAGACTATACTTTCCTGGGGCTTGCCTTGCTTTGCCTCAACATCTATACTTTAATTTTTTACTTATCCTAACATTACCATTTTACCATCTTAATGAGATGTAGGGAGTATCATGTAATATAGAGAACATCAACATAAGAGGGACCATGTGAACAGTCGTAACCTATGGGATAGGTATGAAGACACCCTGCCCTGAAGTGAAATTGTCAATTAAAAAGTATTCTATATGCAGGAAACTAGGATGCAGGAAGAAAAAAAGAAAAGAAGACGATCACTAGCAAGAATTTACTGGCAGTTCGCAAAAAAAGGAATCATGTTTAGTAAGTTGTCACATGGATTGGTACAGGCTAATGGAAAAGTTAATGTTCGAGATAAATGGCCATCTAAATCTTTTATTTGTCACCGTAAGATTGATTTGCATCAACAACTTTCCTGAGGGTGGACCAGAAAGATCCCATTCAATTCCGCCCACATACTATTTGGAAGAAGATAACACCATATCCTATTCAGTATCTGTTAGGTCTTATAACACAAGCACAAGCATGGGTTGTGTGTACCAACACAAGTACAATTTCTCTCTTTTTCACTTCTTCTCCGTGCTTTGGTATATTATTACACCTCATAGTTAAACAGTAACAAATCCATATCATAAAAAAGAATAAACTAAGATTTTAGGGAGGATACTAATTCACTAATTACATTCCTGACAATTCAAGTACTATAAAAGAGATCCATTTCTTGCCGTGGTAACATATTCTAAAGAAAATGAAACCCTGAGAAAAAAGGGACATTTTTTAACCCTCGACAATTATTCTGTAAGCTCAATTTTTGACAAAGATATACCTATTTCAATTTCACAAGTGATCCACCCCCTCAACCCCCGGCCCACGCCCGCCAATATTTATGATGTACAAAAAACTGTGAGAGAGACTAGTTTTCCTTAAAATATTGAAATACAACTATTCTAGGAACTATAATCTCAAAATATAAGCTTGCTCCACCAGTACTTTTACCATAGGCATACCTGCAGCGGCTGCAGCTCTGGGCCATATTGTTTGCTGTACATTGGAGGCATCTACTGTCTCACTCCACATGCAGACTTCTCCACCAAGAACAAGTTCTTGCTCAGAAACATCACTTATTCCTTCCAGTGGATCAGCATTATAAAATCCATCCCAAGGAATATCTAAGTGGTCAAGATACCAAACACCTTGATTGCTATATATGCATCTAAAGCCTTTTGCAACAGCCGCTGGACAAACACCAGAGCCCAACCTGAGGTAACAATAGAATTATTCATGCTTGACCCATACCATCTGACTCAATGCCATACCAAAACTGCAGGCAGAAATCCTATTAAAACTCACCAGTTATGTACCACAGTCCGAGGATTCAGTTTATCTGCGAATGTGTTGAAGGTTTCTTCCCTAAGATGAGAAAAACCCTTATGTCACATTGTCATATGTACATAATAAAATATTGAGAAAGTTCAAATGTACATAACAACACGTTCAGAAGTACATGCCCGCAAGATATCCTTTGTTTACCATTAACTTTGAAAAGAGTAAATTGTTATCAAATGATAACTGCATTTATTATAATATAACCTCAATTTTAAATTCCACTATGCACAATCTGATTTTAAATTTTTTCTAGAATCTTTACAAGTCAGAATCCGGGATAAGAGAAAACAGAATTTCCTGGGAAGTCTGTTTTACAGGTAATATAAAGCACGTCAATCTGATCCCAAGAATGAATATTATTTTGGTATAAATTAACGCATACCAGTTGACAGGGGTCCAATCTTTTGATATTGCTATTTCTTGAGCTCGGAGTACAAAATATTGATATGCTTCTTTAGCAGTCATGTTGTGCTCTTGAAGCCTGCATATAGAATGTCTAAATATAAATAACAATTTTGATCTCAGTAAAAGCCTCAAAGGTCATGATAGGGTACAGACTGTAGTCAGCTGGAAGTAGTAAAAAGTTAAACAGTTCAAGAGTTAAATATACTATGCTCACAAAGACATTGAATAACAGATGGTCACAATTTCCCCAGATACAGACCATGATAAGAGAATTT
The DNA here is from genome assembly GCA_016801055.1 of Panax notoginseng. Taxonomy (NCBI): domain Eukaryota; kingdom Viridiplantae; phylum Streptophyta; class Magnoliopsida; order Apiales; family Araliaceae; genus Panax; species Panax notoginseng. Next base: position 189,980,824 of record CM029015.1, on the reverse strand, counting down.
ACTACATTGTTTAAAAAGTAATCTATTCTTCAGTTTTCATTATAAAATTGATTGATATTTGTAGAAGCAGAGAGTGAGCTAATAATTTCATTTTTTATTTCAAATTGCAAAGAGCCACTCCTCTACAAAAGAAAAAAAGAATTAACTTTCCTCCATATTATCATCAATTAAACTTTTAAGAGAGAAAATTCCAACATAATTAGTAGCATACCGACTTTAAGTCCGTCTTCCTAAAGGTGAATGGGGCTCATTATGAAACTCAAGTTGAAAGAGAATGTATAGAAGAACCTCACAGCTGTTCAAGTTTTTAACGTAGGTAATCCATAAAACCCTGGCAACAGTGGCTAAAAAGAAATATTGTTGTCATATTCTTCAAAACCATTGGGAATCCATCCCTATATGGTTACAATTTATTACTTTGAAAAAGTTTGAGAAAAATTCCTAAACTGAAACATATCACATATCAGGAAAGCAATTTTTTTGCTTTTTTATTCTTTCATGGGATAATATTATTGGTTGAAGCAAAAGTACAAATCAAACTGTAGGACTGTGTGTTAGATAAGTACCTAACACAAGGTTGAGACCCAGTAGGATGACTATTAATTATAGGGGGGAACTATAAAAAAGGAAGAAAAGATGGATGTTTCGGCTGATGCTAGAGATCAGCAGTCACGCAGAACAAAAAAGTTCCAAGTACTTGATCGGAAAGTATTTATGGAGAGCTCTTCGCACCAACATTGTAGTTACATGCTGAATGGCATTTCTCAAAATGTTTGTACAAAATGGTAGTAACTATCTAATTACAGATATAGATGCTGAGGACAACATTAACTCCTCACATGAATATAATACTTTAGCTGAAGTGGCTACCATCTTGTTCTGCAGGCATGCACATACATATCTTAATGTTGGAACCCCTGAATGGTAACTGTCTAAGTCTATTGTGGGCACCCAACATTAGTCCTGCAAGACCACACAGCTCTCTTAGGCATAGGAAGACCAAAGACCGTGCCACTTCTAGAGATCACACTGCAGCAAAACCCTCAACTTCAATCAGCAAACCAAATACTCATTCCCACTAAAAATTTCTAACTGCCCGTGGCTGTGGCACGAAGCTAGGACAGATTCCAAGGGTCTACCCAAACATACTCTATGCAATGCTTGGGTAGTGGAAGTTGGACGTACTGGAATGATGAGTCCTCGTGGTATGCCCCCCTTGCTTGGTCGGGTTCAGTTTGAAGGGCCTTCTGAGTCATGACACCTTTCATGCCCAATTTTGTGTGATTTTGGGCTACAACTGTACGGTATGCTGACAAACTCCCAAAGAAACATACCAATGAAATATAGTAAACATCTTGATCCCCAAACTGACATCAAAGAATTAAGAGAAGAGACCCAATTTCTTCCTCAATTTGTAAGTAAGTTTCTGTTATGATCCGATAACTACCTTATGGGGCTAGTCCCACATCGGTTATACGGGAAACTTGTTGTGATTTGACATGGTCTTGAACTCTCCCTCCCTGAAACCCAACTTTTGGGATCTCCTAAGATCATAATTTCATAACAAGTGGTATCAGCGCAATGCAAATCGTGGACTACCTTCTAAATGGAAAGGGCTATCTAGAGGCTAGATTAAATTACTGGTAGGTGTATGGCAGGCCTGTATTGCTCAAGTGGAACCCTTATAATGGAAAAGACTACCTAGATGCTAGATTAACATACTAGTAGGTATAGGACAGGGAAGTGTCGATAGAGTGGAGAGCAATTGTGGGCGTCGGTATGGAAGCGTGGTGGCCTGTTATGATCCCATTACTAGCTTATAGGGGCTAGTCCCACATCGGTTGTATGGGAAACTTTGGGTTGATGTCTTGAGCTCTCTTCTTAACAGCTAGCTTATGGAGATGGGCTCTCCTAATATCATAACAGTTTCTTATACACTACAGGTCAATCCCATATAATTTCATATATGAACAAGAGTGCTCAAGTCACAATGTTTGCCTAGCCATTCCAGAAATAGATGTCAGAAGGCTTCCTGCCTTCCTTGGGATCTTTTCATCCTAACCAAAGGAAGGGCAAGAAAAAACAAAAAGTTTTATAGGAAAGTTTTACCATGTCCTAAACCAAATAGAAGTAGCCCTCTTCTGATTGCTAAGTTCAACAATCACCTGTATATACAAAATAAAATCTTTTATGCAAGTATGGAGTGTGATTTACTGCAAAAGGTAAAAAGGGTGTACCATTGCTTCACGTGTGGTGTAGAGATCCAACAATCTGCAAATTAGTAGACCAATTTGAAACAACATAAATCATAAGTAGGATACAAAGTTAACTGAGAGTTGTAAGCTTGTAGTATTATCCCATGAAAAAGAGGAACTCTCAAGTATTTAAATTAAAATAACAACATTCAGAAACTAAGTGTGAATATATTATTAACATTTAACAAGCTGTTTGTTTTACAAATGCTTTGTCATGATCGATTCAGTTGTATATCTGATGATATAGCTGTTGTTTATCTGAAGCATTTAGAATGATAGAGATGTCAGAGAAGACCATTTCTTGTGAAACAAGTGAAAGCTATGATCTGAAAATATGATGAAAGCTCGAGCAGTTAATAGTATTAAGTGGCGTTCAAGATCATTATACATTCAATACATTAATATATTTTGTCAAAGAAAAACATTCAAGTCAAACAACCTTGTCTATTTTCTCTTTGAATGATAAACTTCAATTAGGAATACCTCTTTGCAGTTTCATATACTTTGGTCTTAAAAGAAACAAATAAGGTAATTAATATTGACTTGAATTCATAAACAAGTTGCAGTGAATAGCAGAAATCAATGACCCCGCCATATCGTGAAATACATATCAGTGGTAATGTAATCTACTGCAATAAAGATATTTCCTTTGACATGATCCTTTTAGCTAATGAAGAGAAAAACATTTATAAGCTTCTAATAAATCATGCTACGAAAGGCCTGGTTAAAGTAATAGCAAGAGAAGCATGACAGTAACAATTGCAAAAATATATAAAATATTGAAATAGCAGCACTAATATGCTATGAATTCGTATTTAATTTTTTGAATGATTCATATAATTTTCCAAGGAAAATGTAAGTTTATGTCTTTGTATTAGTTATAGTACATTCCAGGTTTACAGTCCATTATAGCTTGCAGATAAGATCACTATTATATTGAATTTCCTTTTTAAGAATGAGTAAATTAGAATGGAGAAGAAAGACTTAAATTGAAGAAGTTATTCCTCCATATGAAAGAACTGGTGCCAACCTGTATGAACTTCATCCCCACCTAAGTGAAAGAGCTCAAACGGGAAAATTTTTCTCATATCTGAAAATAAACATAGTTGTCAAATCGTGAATCGTATCATGTATCAAAGACCCCCATATCATGTTTTCATGTATCGTATCGTGAATTGTATCGTACGATACGGAAATGAAATAAAAAATGAGGTAATATATATTTAAACATATAAAATACACAATTTATTCGACAACCAAGCATAGTAGCTTGACTATATATAAAAGTAGTCAAGTAAATATTATTACAGACTAAAACTAAATTTTACAGTTAGATAGTAGCCAAAATACTCTAAATTGATTTATTAAATATTATTTTAGTAATCTTTATAGATTAACAAGAGAAAACAAAAAATTCATATTCACCTTTTATGTATAAAACCAAAGAGAATAAATCAGACTAATAAGTGGAGATTTATGTATCTGCTTATAGCAGGTGACATGAAAAAAAATAGAGCGACATTCTAAAGAAGATATAAAACTCTATAAATAGGATATATTTATACTAAAAAACCTCTTCATTTGAAATAATAAAAGGCTTAAAAGTTTTGTTTTTACTCTTTTAGTTTTACATAAAAACTTTTTCAAGTCGGTTGCTAACTTTAAAAAGTATTGTGCATTATATTGTTTCACAAGAATCGTATCGAATCGTAATTGAATCGTAGGATACGGTGTCATTTTAAATTCACCATAGACTACGTATCGAATTCGTCCGATACGTATCGTGTATCGTAAGATTCTGACAATTATGCAAATAAAAAATTAACATAAGAAAATTTAGAGAAGAGAAAGAGCATCTCAGTACCACTTAAAAATATAGGAAGCTTTTGTAAACAATAGCTCTTTCCAGCACCGGCCCTGGGCTAAAGCCCAAGGTGCCCACGCTTTAGGCCCACTAAAATTGACAAATTTTTAAGGCCCCCAAGAGGTATTTGTGTTATGTATATATATACCCAAATAAAAGAGCCTCAGCCCACGTCAGTTTAAATTTAAAGGCCCACAAAAAATTTACCCAATAAAATAGGCCCAAATCTCAATCGCAGACTTGTAGTTTTTGAATCATAAAGGCCCTTTTTCATATTATACCTACACAACTTTTTTACACGTAAACAATTATACATACACGTACAAACCTTTTTGGCTTTTTGCTTCCATTTGAAAATTAAATAAGCAATCTGGTTTCTTATCGAGAAAGCCGAGAAGAACAATGAAGAAGTTCGCCGCAGATTCAATCACAAAAGAAAAATAGTGGACCCACTGGACCGAGTGGCATATTGAAGGCTCAAGTGTTAAATATTATTCCTTCTCACAAATTTCAAGCTAATTTCAATTATTAATTTTATTTTTTAGGGTTTTGAAATTAATTGCTTTGTTTATGAGATTTAGAAGCATTGTTTAATTTAATTGAGCTAGATGACTGATTGAGTAGATTTGTTTATGCTATTATGACTTTATTTATGCTATTATGAATCAAGTGAAAATTTTAATCTCTTTTGGGTTTTTTTAATTGTTTGGGAGTAGTGTTAGACTCTTAATAAAGAAGGCCCTATTTGATAATTAATTTATAGATAATCACGAGATTCTGTTGGAATTTTGCATATTTTTAAATTTTAATTCACCATGGCTCCTAAAAAGTATATGTCTGGATCTGAAAAAAGAAAAAGAAAGAAAAAAGCGGATGAATTAGTTCAATCTCAAGCGGGTTCACTCGATAAATTTTTTGGTAGTAAGAAACAAAAGGACAGTTCTAGTGTGGTTGAACAGTCAGAGAATGAAGAACAGATAGTAGATACGGGGAATGAAGAACAAGAAAATTTAGTGGAAGATACGGATGTCCTTGCAAAGGAACCAAATGAATGCATGAATGAGAGAGACCATGAAGATATGAATGATGAGGGTCAAAATGAAGGCTTGGATTGTGAATATGGACCTACAAACATTTTTGATCCAAACAATTGGGACAAGATTGATCAAAATTTTATTGACTTTGTAGTTGAAAGAGGGCCTTTAAGAACAGATGGGGATCAATTTCCTAAGTATGCAGAAGGTAGGCATTTCACTTCCTTTCACTACATCCGTCGTTTGTCAAACGGAGAGAAGAAAGATAGGAGGTGGCTTGTATATTCAAGTGCTTCCGACAAAGCATTTTACTTTTGTTGTAAATTGTTTGCGCAAGGTGAAAACAATACTCTGTTGGCTACTAATGGCTTGAGAAATTGAAAAAATATTGGTAAAAGGCTCAAAAGTCATGAAGGTAGTAACGACGAGCATATTGATTGCATGAGCAAATGGATTGAATTAGAGAGGAGATTGAAAAAGAATGAAACAATCGACAAAAGTGTGCAAGATCAAATCAACAAAGAGAAAGAGCATTGGAAAGGGTTACTAGTAAGGATAATTGCTGCTGTGAAAGCACTTGCTAAAGTGAATTTAGCATTTCGTGGAGATAATGAGAAGATTTATCAAGAAAAGAATGGGATTTTTCTAATCATAATCGAAATGGTTGTTGTATATGATCCAATAATGCAAGAGCACTTTCGGCGGATTTTGAAAGGTGAGATTCATTACCAATATCTTAGCCATAAAATTCAGAATGAATTGATACAAATGCTTGCTGATGATGTCAAAAGTGCAATGATTTGTAAGATAAAAAATGTAAAATATTTTGCCGTGATTCTTGATTGTACTCCAGATATAAGTTACGAAGAACAAATGTCACTTGTAATACGATGTGTGGATGTTTCAATGAGTACACCAAAAGTGGAGGAATTCTTCTTACAATTTTTGAAAGTGGAAGATACAACGGGATCCGGACTTTTTGGTGAACTAGAAGAAGTCTGGTCCACTCTTCAACTCGACATTAGTGATATAAAAGGGTCAGGATATGATAACGGCTCCAATATGAAAGGGAAACACAAAGGTGTTCAGAAAAAGCTTCTCGATAGAAATATTAGACCATTTTACACGTCATGTGGTTGCCATAGTCTTAACCTCGTGCTTTGCGATATGGCTAATTGTTGTAACAAAGTTACATCTTTTTTTGGAGTTGTACTATCTACTGTTTGTTTGCGGCTTCTACCAAGCGATGACAAGTTTTGATAAAACATGTTGCAAATCTCATTGTTAAGTCATTATCACAAACGCGCTGGGAAAGTCGTGTTGAAAGTGTTAGAGCAATAAGATGCCAAGCTCCAGAAATCAAAGAGGTTACTTGAATTGGTTGATTCTTTTGACGATGCTGGTGCAAAGAGTGAAGTTCATGCCTTGGTAAGATATGCAATTGAGGATTTTGGATTCTTAGTTAGCATGGTTGTTTGGCATACTATTTTGTTTGCAGTTAATGTTGTCAGCAAGACCTTGCAAAAAGAAGAAATAAATATTGATGTTGTTGTTGATCAGTTAAATGGGCTTGTTTTCTTTCTTGAGAAATATAGAAAAAGTGGTTTGGCGGACTCTATTGATGAAGCTAAGGCAATTGCGTCCAAAATGGAAGTTGAACCCGTATTTCACGAGAAGCGTGTCATTCATCGAAAGAAACATTTTGATGAGAATGGGAGTAAAGTGACCCTTTCAGCTGAAGACTCATTTAGAGTAAACTACTTCTTATCTATAGTAGATCAAGCACTTTCATCACTTAAGAGCCGGCTTGAACAGTTTGAGAAATATGAGGAAATTTGGGGTTTTTTGTTTGATGTGAACAAGTTAAAGTCTACAACCAATGAACGTTTGAAGATGTATTGCTCCAAGTTAGAAGATGCTTTGAAACATGAAAGAACTTCCGATATCAACGGAGATGAGTTGTTTTTGGAATTGAATGTCTTCAGAGAAGTTTACCAAAAGAGATGACGAAACCAATTGAAGTGCTCAATCAATTGAAATTGATGGAGGATTGTTATCCAGATGTGTGGATTGCGTATCAGATATTATTGACTATTCCTGTTACGGTTGCTTCCGGATAAAGAAGTTTTTCGAAGTTGAAGCTAATTAAGAACTACCTCCGCTCAACTATGTCACAAGAAAGGTTGAATGGATTATCCATCCTATCCATTGAACATGAGATGGCGGATAAAATTGATTGTGCGGATACCATTAATACTTTTGCTGCTAAAACTGCAAGAAGTATGATATTCAAGTGATGTCTTTGAACTGATTACTTTTTTGACTTAGTGATAATGTGATATATAAATGATGCTTTGAAAATATTGAAATAGTCGTTTATTATATTTGATATTCTTTCGTATTGATGCTCTTTTGTTCAAGGAAAATTTTTAATTCTTTTTATGCCTATCTTAATAGCAATTCACAAAATGCCCATTTTTTTGTTGTCGCTTTAAACCCTTAAAAACTCAGGGCCGGTCCTGGCTCTTTCAGTCTAACATTTATTGATTAAATCATTAATATGCTTCACAAGTAATAATTAGAGTTACTCTAGACTATAGCTTCAAAAAAATGATAGAAAATTTGAGGGCTTGAAGCTGTTATAATCATCTGACATCTATGTACTTGGTAAGTTATTTTTTAAAAAAGATCATGTTTTGTAAGCATGTTGGCATGCTAAAATGAGTTGTATACCTAAACAAGGATAACACAGTTCACCAATATCATGTTCTCACTACGAAATATGAGTAATCGAGCAACATGGCCTTTAGGACGTGCATCTATAATTTGCCTCAATGTCAGCAAGCAATTACTGTTAAATACTCCATGTATTAATTCTATACAGCCAGGGGCGGATCTATATACGGGGCAGCATAGGCAGCTGACCCTGCTAAAAATTTTTTTATAGGTATAGGGGCAGGATAGATATGTAAATTAATAAATTCAAGGCGGCAAATAAATGGAAGAGTTAAACTTGGAGAGGGAGCAAAATAAATTTCATAAACCAATTATAAATACAAGTACAAAAATCTTCTTAATTTTAAGACTTGGAAAAATCTTAGAAGTACAAAACTAATTTATGCTTTGAAATTAATTCATGGTTTTGTTTGAATATAGAAAACAAATTTTGTTTGAGGCTTTGAGCATTTGGGGAATCATTCAAATTAAACTATGACAAGTAACCAAAATAAGTTCCTAAATTGTATCTAAAAGTTTTTTATTTGAAATTCCTTTTTAAGTTTAGATTATAAATATTTATCGCAATTTGTAAATATTATTATGATTATTTAATATTATGATTAGTTCAAGTTTCTTTATTTAACTTCAACAAAAAAATTAGTTAAAATCCGCCCCTGCCTGGAAAAATTCATGGATCCGCCCTGTATACAGCAAAACACTGCCTTCCAAATATTATTGTTATGGCATGCCCAGTACTGTTCTCTTTTAAGATTTCAATTTTGGCTTTAAACATATTCCTTTGTTTTCTTAATATTTTGTAATTATTTCAAAAACCACCTGCATGTATGCATATGATATTTGTACATTAGTCCATTGTTTTATCTATGGACCATGAAAGCGAGCTGGATAAGCAGCTGGTAACATGAACACAAAATTGAAGCCCTTAACAACATGGTGGATTTACTTGACGAGAATGTCACATGAAAAACTCTATGGAGGCATAAATAATTCAAAGAAGCTATGACAACACATGGAGGAAGAAGTTATTATCTGGAAAAAGTAAATGCAACCAAAAATCCAACCACAGACAGTAAACCATATTAATAAACTTTAACCTGTCAAAATGCCAGAAACAACATCAAAAGTAGAGTTTTTGGAAACGTCCAGGGGTTCTCTACAAGTAGGAGAAGGCCAAAGATTGGGATATCCGGCGCCCCTGCACATAAAGCATATCAAATATTGAAATTTGTTACTTGAATAATGACCTTCAATCCCATTGCTCCAAATAATGAACCTAACTATAGGATTCAGTCAACCTGTCAAAATGCACTAGATTTAATTTGTGTATGCACCTGAACGATCTTGTTGACAATTTTAGTAAAGGCATTCATATGCAGCTCAATTTGCTTAATATTTGGCATTATAAGTAATTGGAATAATTATATCTTCAAAAACTTCTCAAAATTTATATTTGCAGCAGGAAAATGAAGACCAGGGGGCTCCAATTTCAGAAAACTAAGGACAATATTGAATGTGAAGTATATGCAACAAATACACAGCCATAGCGGTAATCTGCACAAATATTTTTCAATTATACCAAAACATCATTATGCATGGTTAAGTTTCTGGAAAGCACAGCATGAATTTCCAGAGTACTCAATGGGAAGTGAGCATGTCTATGTATATGGTTATCAACTTTTGAGCAGAGAAACTAATGTCATCCCCCTCACCCAAAAGGTATATACACAGACATAGTATGCATATTATACATGAGTTTTTGGAGTAAGGATACATGATTACAAATGATTATTTGAAATCCTGTTCTTCAGGAAAACTTTTTTTATTTTCAATGGTAAGTAAAGAAATTCATAGATTGGAAAAGGTTTATCAAAGAGTTATTTCTGAAATGCACATTTACTTCCCAATAAAAAATATATATTAAGCATTCAAATACAAGGGAGGATGGGGATAAGCCTGAATAACAAATAACCTTGTAATATAGAAAGTTTAAACTTGCAGTCTAAGAGTGTTTTACCATGATTCTGCATGACCAGGAACATCTATTTCTGCCATTACATTTATACCTGTGGTAAATGATGATATTGTCAAAACAAAAAGTTGCAAATTGCAACCCAAAACTCAAAGGATAGCAAAACTTGTACAGATCTTCAGAAAAGCACAATCTTATTACTATTGAGAAAAAAAAACAGAAAGCTTTTTCTACAATCCACAACATGTTCTTTCAATACCGATTTTGTTAAAAGGGCATGAACATTGTGAGGTTTAGAATTTCAGTGCCTTAATAGGTCCTATAACAAATCTTTTGACAATTGGTTATAAGAAAACTTGGACCAAATTCCGAAGTTATAACATACCTCTTGCTTTGGCAAAGCTTCACGTAATAACATATCAAGAGGACATGAAACAGGAAATACACGATTAGTATATTTGTTTGATCAGTAGTACATTATTAGTATATTGCATATGGAAGGGGGGGGGGGGGAAGAACCATTGAAGTGCAAAACTAACACCAAAACTACAAGTATGGACTAAACATAATTTTCAGGGCAAAAGAAGAATCAATTTGTCTTCTGGTTATACTACATATTTATGTCAGTTAAAAGTATTCCTTTAGTAGCAGGGACATTAATTTAACATATAAAAACTGCAACCGTTACAGAAACTGCACAATTTATTGGATTTAACGAGTTTAACACTAAAACCATTTTAGGTTTTTTAAATAATAAAAATAAAAATAACTAAATAACTGGATTTACTTGTAAACGAAAATGTACTCATCTTATAAATAATATAAGGTGACTATATTCTAAAAAAAGAGTTTAACCTGAAAAGCTTTTCAACCTCATAAGTAATGTAAGGCTTGAGTAATAAACAGAGATCTTACTTCACTATTTCATAAGTGTCCTCAACAGTGTAGCGCTCCCACTTTGAATATGCCCCTTTCCACAAATTTGGATATGTAGGCACTTCAAGAGGAAATGACTCCTCATCTATGATGTGCCAATGAAGGACATTCTACTGAAAGCAATTCTTAACATTAAATTACATGTGAATTCATAAGTGAAATGGAGGATTTGAATAATCACACGGGCACTTTCACAGTTTTAACTGAAAATTATAATCCAGAAAACACAGAAAAAGTAACATATCTTACCAGTTTAGCATATGACATGGATTCGATAACATGCTTAATTACATCAATTGGTAAATAATGCCTTGAAGTATCTGCAAAATATGACATAGCTGTCAATAACATTTCAATCCAAAGTTATAACAAAATTATCAAATTTAATTTTCCAATCAATGGAAGAATTATTGCCTACCAAGCATAAGCCCACGATACACAAACTTTGGTTTGTCTAAGATGTACCACGGTGCCTTGTATACTTGAACAGTTTTAGTTCCATAATCAAAAGCACACAATTGACTGAATGTCTGCAAAATAGAATCAAAAGAAAAGAAAATGATATGAGGAAACAAACTCAAATTTATCAGCTTAGCCATTTAGGAACTCTCAAGTATGTCAAACACGTGTACACTAATCAATAATTCCATGATGTAAGAATAAAGATACGTCTATTAGACTGACATATCTTATGTGTAAGACTCGGATGCAGAACAGTAGTCAATTACTATCACAAGCCGATTTAAAGTTATACATGACTCATCAAAGAACAGTCCCCATGTTGAAATAATTATGTTGGTGCTAACTTCTATGGCAAATGGATACTTAGAAACCAGCTGCAGATCTCAACCACATCCTCTTGATTCTTGACTTCTACATCTAAGTTAGGGTTACCTCAAAGCAAAAATTTTAAAAAGACAATGCTTCGATAAGAAAAATGCTTTCTTTCAGTTCATGGTAAGCTCGATTATGAATATAAATCAAGTGAAAAGACAGAATTCTTCAAATAATATAACCTAATTTCCAACCTCTTCAATATTCCAGATAACAAGAAGGGCAAGTTTGCATCCATATAATAGAACAAACTGAAAGAAAGTTTACATATCAAGGTGAAAGATGGATGATGTCCTCAGCTACCAGAATTTTCTTGTTGTACATGTCTTAAAGAGGAAGCACATGTATCATGGACCATGGTGTCAAGGAACACAAATAGGTTCACCCTCCCCCAGGCCTATTCTGGACTCCCTTTTTACATATATATTACTTGTTCGTGTACTTTTGACCTACTAGTGCACGTCAACATGTGCACACAAAATCACATGCAACAAAACGGGCTTACTCAAATGTTGATTTATGGTTATCCCACAGATGCACTTATTTAGACAAAAAAGAAAGATCAACATAACACAGATATACATGTATATTTAAATTGCCATAAATGCATCATAACTCATACGAACCTCCAATCCACGCAATGCACCATAAACAGAATTTGCCTGCAGTAAACAAGTACGACAACATTAGCAAAAGTATTTAAACAATAATTAAATATCGAACAGATAGTTAATATGAGGTATACTGCGTCCTGCAACAGAACATTCAAGAAACTGTTTCACGGAAACACTAAAGCATTATAAACTGAGCTTGAAATAATTGGTTCAAATATCCAAGCAATATAAGACAAATTTAAGAACGCTAACTGTTAGAATTTAAGAACAAATAATAACACACTCATACATATATTATACAAAGAACGGAAAAATAAGAACACACGATATACCCAAGTTCACCGATTTGGTTGGTTCTGCTTGTCTGATGTAAGATGTCTTACACGCTCGCACCAAACAATGTTTTATAGTAACTAAAACTGGGTTTAAACCCATGAGGCCCAATACATTAGTAAAATTCAAAAACCGAGCTACTAATAAATTCCTAAATCCAATTGGCTTCCAGGGGCGCTTTCCCCGCCCCGACCACTCTGTCGTAAAATACAGAGAATATCATGAAAAAATAAATGGTTGTACATGATCAGATAACAAGAAGGTAAAACCAGGTACTGTAAATGATAAAAATCAGAAGCAGTACTATTAGAAATATTCATTTTCTTAAACAGCCAATTTACATTCAGTTAAATGTACCATATTTTTAAAATAAAAAAGATAAATTAGTCCGAATCTACCTCAATTGTGACCTGGCCAACAATGGAAAGTCCATTACTTTTCCCCACTAACAAAGAATAGGTCTCATCTACACCAAGTCGAAGCTGAAAATATATAAAAACAATCAAATAAATCACTCAAAAACCCTCAAATTAACCATCAAAATCATCAAACCGAAAAGAAAAAGAAATTGCACCTCCTGATCGTCAGAATGAACAATAATAGTAAGCTTGCTAATATCATACAGAATTCTACTTCTTCCCCCAAATACAGATAAGTTAGAGGAGGTATGCTTAAATATAATTCCTCTGTATCTCTCGAACGCCTCTTTAACAATGACGGAGACACCGCCGTTGCCTCCGACGGCAAGCGAGAGATCGGGATCGATCAAGAGGGTTTCGTTGCCGAAAGTGAATTCAGAAGGCAACGGCCATAGATACACCAGAGACTCGTCACTGTGGAGCTGAGATGTTGAGTTGAAACGTAACGTTCGAGAATTAACAAAGACAAGAAAAGAGAAGAGGAAGGAGATGAGAGTGAGGATCGAATTAAGGTTTAACTTTGAGAAACTGATCAACATTTTTGTTTCAGTAGCAGTGCTGAGGAGAGAGAAAGAGTTGATAGAGTGGACTTGAGTTGCAGGGGGGAGAGTGATTGATTTAGTGAGGAGGACACGTCAGCGCTCTACTACCGTAGAAATTCTGTTTTTATTGTTTGATATTTTTCTTTTTCTTTTAAAACCAAATGTCTCTCACTTTTCCGTATAATGATTTTTCTTTTTCTTTTTTGTAAAATTTATAAATATTAAAGAGAAAAATATATATACACAACTGCGTAGTACATAATTGTACTTATGACGATAATTTTTTTGAGCTGAATCGTCATTGTATCTATTCTGGTCTATGACGACAGATAAACTGTGACGCCCCCAGAATAGGTATACAACACCCATTCTGAGTCGCCAAATACATGGTACAGAAAGCAAACTACAACTTCAATAATACAATTGTCGTGCAAAATACGACAACACATACTGTGAGTTTAAATACAAATATTGTCTTCTAGACAATATCCACACTCAAATAAATCCTCATTACAATTATTCAAACACTATTTTACAGAAATAGTGAAGACTGCTAATACATCTTTCTAGAACCATCACTCCATACCCCGACTAGATCCTGCTATGTTCTCACCTCCTGAGAAGAAAAATGGAACAAAAAGAAAAAGGGTGAGCTCAACTAGCCCAGTAAAGAATATTATGACTAAGATAATATACAACAAATTATCGTTAGTCTTCAACAGGGAAAAATCTGATAAAATATAATCGACAACAAGTTTTAGATCAACAACTGCAGCGGAAACAGCAAACCATTAGAAGAGTCAAGTAGAGAAAGAATTCTACTATCTTCTAAGATTTAAAAGTCCATCATCAATATTTTATCCCTGTAACATCAATTAATAATCATCTTTAACCAAATATTCATCTTTGCACTACAGGCCAAAGATATTCATTTGTATCATCAGTCGGTCATGTTCATCTCAACACCTGTTCATCTTTGCACTACAGGCCAAAGATATTCATCAAGTAATTATACATCTTTGCACTACAGGCCAAAGATATTCAGTAATATCATCATTTAGGACTGAGGATGATGAAAAATATCTTAAAGAGAACGAATCCAATGAGACAGAAGGACAAATAGTAGGGATTCGTATAACAGTTTATCCAAGATCAATAATACTTCATAATAATCAATTGTGAAGCAGAATTCAAAAATAAAGATCAAAACATGGATACAATCAAAGATAGTAACCATAATAGACATCTTGGACAAAAAGAAAAATTTTATTTTTCGGTGAATAGTGCCGTATTCGTGAATAGTGCCGTATACGTGAATAGTGCCGTATACGTGAATAGTAACCCCCGACACAAAAAGTTCCAAATTTGATAAAAACTCATATCAATATTTCAGCATAATGATATTGAAGAAAATAATATCATTAAGAAGAAAATAATATCCCTTACCTCAAAATATCAGTACTTCTGGTCGGAATACCGGTATAAGGCTGAAAGAAACTTGCTCTGATGAATAGAAACTCTCAAAGTATCTAAATACTCACAAAATACACTCAATAATCTAGAGAGAGAAAGAGAGAAAACTTGTTTCTGGTGTGATTTTCAATTCTAACTTAGCCCTCTATTTATAGAAAATTTTGGTAGGTTTGACCTGCAACCTGATGGCTTTACCTGCTACTATTCCCACCCACCACATTTGAAATATAATTCAGCACATTTCTTCACCAACCACAAGTGGGGCCCACCAATTCTAGAATTTTCCACCAAAATGATAAACTCCGAAAATTCAACAATTTCTGAACCAGTCATCTTGTAAAATTCGTAATAAATCATACGTTCATTTTTAACGGTTCAAAATTTGTGGACATATACTCAACTTATATATGTATAACATATCCAAAAATTACCACGATCCAACGGTCGGATTAAAAATTATAACCCCCGCAAACTATCTCAAAAACCCTGATTTTTAATACCTCCATTCCGACAAAAATACTGATAAAAACCTCAACATTAACTCCTTCATTTTTAACCACAAAAATATATCCCTCATTTATATCCACATAAAATAAATATTTCCTTATCATATGAATCAATAATTAATTATTCACAAATAATATTACAGAATCACATTTATGACAACCAGGCCGTTCCCAGGAAAGAGGGGGCTTTCCAATAAGGATTTCTCCTTACTGGCGCGCAATTAGATGACCAAACCTCTCCTTAGACAGAACTTTCTAGACATTGCCAATAATGTTATCTAATAATATTATTCAAATAATATGAATTATTGATCTGATAAATGAAAATACTGTGCAGCAACAATTATTGAAACAACAATAATATAAAATATCAACGCAGCAATTATTGAATCAATAAAATAAAATATTGAATAATAACTACTGTAACAATTATTGAGTAGTGCCTTCTTACGTAAGAATCAATAATTGGTGCAATACCGTGTGCTACTGTATTTTAACCACCGGGTATTCCAACAGTATTAACGGTAACAACTACGCCGTTATTTATAAACAACTTATACTTGTCGTTTTCTTCATCCAATCGCTTTCCGTTATGGGGCCCACACAAGGCTGCGTCGTCGTACGAATATTCCCCGACAGCAAGAATATTCCACGACCAACCGAATATTCACCGACCAAAAATAAATATTTTATAACCACTTGCTTATTTTGCAAAATTTGCACATTTCACCCATAACCAAAGTATTATATCAAATTAACCCCTTATTATTCACAATAATATTTAGAGAAAATTTGATTTTATTCATTAATAAGTTGGGGTCTTACAACCTCCCCTCCTTATGAAATTTCGTCCTCGAAATTGACGTACGTACCTGATGTTTCAAAAAGGTGAGGATACCTCGCTTTCATTTCTGATTCCAACTCCCAGGTCATTTCTTCAATAGCATGGTTTCTCCACAAAACCTTAACTTGTGGTATAACCTTCGTGCGTAGGACATGCTCTTTCCTATCCAAGATCTTAACAGGTACCTCCTCGTACGTTAAATCTTCAGCTATCTCGTCTGGTTCTAACTCAATAATGTGGTTCGGGTCTTTAACATATTTACGAAGCATAGATATGTGAAAAACATTATGAACACGAGACATGCTTGGAGGTAATGCGAGTCTATATGCCACATTTCCTATTCGCTCAAGAATCTCAAATGGACCAACAAATCTTGGATTGAGCTTTCCTCTCTTCCCAAATCTTGTAACTCCCTTCCATGGTGCAACACGTAACAATACATGATCCCCAATATTAAATTCCACGTCCTTCCGATGAAGATCCGCATAACTCTTTTGTCGATCCTGTGCCGTTTGTATACGTTGTCGAATCGTTTGGATCTTCTCTGTAGTAATGCGTACCAATTCTGGTCCCAACAATGTTGCTTCACCCACCTCGTCCCAGCATACTGGAGAACGACATTTTCTTCCATACAACGCCTCAAATGGAGCCATACCTATGCTCGCCTGATAACTGTTGTTGTAGGAGAATTCCACCAATGGTAGGTACTTATCCCAACTCCCTTTGAGATCTAGGACACAAAGTCTTAATAGATCTTCAAGAGTTTGAATAGTCCTCTCTGATTGTCCGTCCGTTTGAGGATGGTATGCTGAACTGAATCGTAAATCCGTGCCCATAGCTTTCTGCAAGCTAACCCAAAATCGTGAAGTGAATCTTGGGTCACGATCCGAAACTATGGATACTGGCATGCCATGCAATCTCACAATCTCGTTCACGTACATACTAGCAAGACGTTCAAGGGAATAAGTCTCACGTATCGGCAAGAAATGAGCGGACTTGGTTAATCTATCAACAATAACCCAAATCGCATCTATGCCTTGAGAAACCTTGGGAAGACCTGTAACAAAATCCATAGTAATGTGTTCCCACTTCCATTTCGGAATCTCAAGTGGTTGCAATGGACCCTTTGGTACTTGATGCTCCGCTTTTACACGTTGACAAGTTAAACATCTCGAGATAAACTCCGCGATCTCTCTTTTCATATTGCTCCACCAAAATGTATGTCGAAGATCGTGATACATTTTGGTACTCCCAGGATGGATTGCAAACGGTGTGTTGTGTGCCTCCATCATTATTCTATGCTTCAAGTCAAAATCGTTAGGAACACAAAGTCTGGAGTTGACTCGAAGTATTCCTTCTTCATCGATTCTTGCTTCTGGAATAGCACCTTCTTGCACTTTCTTCTTCATACGCATCAGCTCTATATCCGTAGCTTGAGCAGCTTTAACTTTATCGATTAAAGTCGGTTCTACTCGTATATTTGATATCATCATGTGGGTACTTGGAGCCTTCATCTCTATCTCCATCCTTTGCAAGTCATACAAAATGGGCCTTTGTGTTAAAAACATTGCACTCGTACCCGCATATGATCTTCTACTCAATGCGTCAGCTACTACGTTTGCTTTTCCAGGATGGTATTGGATGGTATGATCGTAATCTTTCAACAGCTCAAGCCAACGTCGTTGCCGCATGTTGAGTTCCTTTTGGGTGAAGAAATATTTGAGGCTTTTATGATCTGTATAGATCTCCACTTTCTCCCCATACAGGTAGTGTCTCCAGATCTTCAACGCAAAAACGACTGCTGCCAACTCCAAATCATGAGTAGGATAATTCCTCTCATATTCTTTGAGTTGTCGTGAGGCATAGGCTATGACTTTCCCATGTTGCATGAGAACACATCCTAACCCTTTGCCTGAAGCATCGCTGTAGATAACAAATCCATCCGAACCAGATGGTATTGTCAAAACAGGTGCCGAAATGAGTCTCCTCTTGAGTTCTTGGAAACTCTTCTCGCATTCCTCACTCCATACGAATTTTGTATCTTTCCGAGTCAGCTGAGTTAACGGAGTAGCGATTCGAGAAAATCCTTCCACAAATCTCCGATAATAACCAGCTAAGCCCAGAAAGCTACGTACTTCGGTTACCGACTTCGGTTGCTCCCAACTTTGTATGGCTTCAATCTTCGCCGGGTCGACAGATACTCCATGTTTTGACACCACGTGCCCAAGGAATGCTACTTCCTCAAGCCAGAACTCGCATTTCTTCAGTTTGGCATATAGCTTGTTTTCACGAAGCCTTTGCAGTACCAGCTTCAAATGGCGCTCATGATCTTCACGGCTTTTGGAATAGATGAGGATGTCATCAATAAAGACAACAACGAACTGATCCAAATATTCTTTGAATACACGGTTCATCATATCCATGAAGGCAGCAGGAGCATTAGTCAATCCAAAAGACATTACTAAGAATTCATAATGCCCGTACCGAGTTCTGAAGGCAGTCTTTGGAATATCCTCAGTTTTAATCTTCAGCTGATGATATCCAGAACGAAGATCGATCTTTGAAAAGAATTGTGCTCCTTGCAACTGGTCAAACAGGTCATCAATGCGAGGTAGCGGATACCTATTCTTGATGGTGACATGGTTCAATTCTCGATAGTCAATACAAAGTCGCATACTCCCGTCTTTCTTCTTTACGAATAAAACAGGAGCACCCCAAGGAGACGTACTAGGACGAATAAAACCGATGTCCAACAACTCCTGTAGTTGGACTTTTAACTCCTGAAGTTCAATAGGAGCCATTCGATATGGGGTTTTAGAAATGGGCTTTGTACCGGGTTCAAGGTCAATAAAGAATTCAATTTCTCGTTCCGGGGGTAGACCGGGAAGTTCTTCAGGAAATACATCGGAAAATTCTCTAACAATAGAAATATTATTCAAATCTGACTTGTCTTTGTTCAAATCCATAACATGGGCTAAGAAAGCTTGACATCCGTTTTTCAATAAACGAATAGCTTTGTGGCTTGATATGACAGTGACTGATTTTAGTGGTTTAGTAGTTTGAATTCGTATGACAGGTTGGTTAGGAATATGAAAACTAACAACCTTACGAAAACAATCAATTTTAGCATGATGAGTGGTTAACCAATCAATTCCTAAAATCACATCAAAAGCAAGTATCTTTAAAGAGATAAGATCAACAGGTAATGTGATAGTGCCAACTTGGATCATGCAAGATTTATAAACTGTAGATGTAACGAAGGTTTCACCCAACGGAGTTTCAACAGATAAGTTAAAGTCCAATTTCTCCGGAGTCAAGTTTAAACGTTGAGCACAAGCAGGAGAGATAAAAGAATGGGTAGAACCGGTATCTAGTAAAGTATAAACTTCGCAAGAATTCAAGATTAGCTTACCCGTGATCACCTCGTTCGGGTTTCTCGCGTTTTGGCCAGTAACGACAAACGCCCTTCCAGGAACCGCTGATTTCGACTTATCCGGGATAACTTTTGGAGTCACCATCCCCGCTGAACTTGGTTTTGCTACAGAACACTCTCGAGCTATATGACCTTCCTTTCCACAGTTATAACATACCTTGGATTGTTGTGGGCAGTTTGGGCTGATATGTCCCTCTTTCCCACATTTGTAACATACGACCGGTGGTCGTTCTCCTCCCCTAGAAACAGTTGATGTTTGTGCTGACGTCTTCACGTTATCATTGTTGTACCTTCTCTTCTTGAAATCTCCTCCCGACTCGCTCCTTCTATTATCACGACCACGATTACCACCAGAGTGGTTACCGCTTTTGTCCGAATGTTTTCCTCCCTGCTGGTTTTCATTGCTTCGATGACTGCCGCCACCGGTATGACCCTGGTTGTGGTCCCTCGGTTGCACATACTCATTATCTCGCTCTAATAATTGAGCCCTGTTTACAACATCTGAATATAAAGAAAATTTATGAGAGATAAGATATTGCCGAATCTCGGGTTTTAGACCTCTCAGAAACATCCTTGTCATTCGTTCCTCATTTTCGACCAAATGAGGTGCAAACCTGGATAACTCTGCAAACTTCGCCTCGTACTGGGACACCGTCATGTTGTTTTGTTCCAGTCTAATAAACTCAACCTCCTTCATATGACGAATACTTTCAGGAAAGTACTTGTCATTGAACAGTTTTTGAAATGTTTCCCAGGACATGTTGAGTGCGTCAGGCTGGGTACGCTTCACAGACTCCCACCAGTAGTCTGCCTCACCGCGGAACATAAATGTGGCGAATGGAACCTTCTGTTCCTCCGTGCATCCCAAGACATCAAATATCTTGGTAATTTGCTTGACCCACGTTTCCGCCATGATCGGATCCGGCTTTCCCTTAAATTCTGGTGGTCCCAATTCTTTGAACTGCTTAGCTGTGACAAACCGCGCGTTGTTATCATTTCCACCCGTATTCTGCACACGAGTCTCCCTCGTCTGATTTTGCATGAACTGCAAAAAGCTCCTAAACATTCCATCATTCATCGTTTGCTCGGTAACGTTGTTTACAGGAGGAATATTGCCTTCCTGTTGCACGTTCCCCTGGGTAGTGATCAAAGGTGTCTCCACGGTCTGATTTACTCCATTATTAACGTTCTCAGCTGCCATTCTTAAATACTGCCATAAAACAAGGGTTAATAGTCATGTCATATATTATCCCTATACTCTGACCGACCAAATAAACACCAAATAAACTTAGTCAGGTCATACTAGCGAAGGAATTCCCCGTCTCTCCCCTCCTAGTTCTTGTCTCACATCTCAGCCAGGGATCATATCCCTAAGCTCTGATACCAACTGTGACGCCCCCAGAATAGGTATACAACACCCATTCTGAGTCGCCAAATACATGGTACAGAAAGCAAACTACAACTTCAATAATACAATTGTCGTGCAAAATACGACAACACATACTGTGAGTTTAAATACAAATATTGTCTTCTAGACAATATCCACACTCAAATAAATCCTCATTACAATTATTCAAACACTATTTTACAGAAATAGTGAGGACTGCTAATACATCTTTCTAGAACCATCACTCCATACCCCGACTAGATCCTGCTATGTTCTCACCTCCTGAGAAGAAAAATGGAACAAAAAGGAAAAGGGTGAGCTCAACTAGCCCAGTAAAGAATATTATGACTAAGATAATATACAACAAATTATCGTTAGTCTTCAACAGGAAAAAATCTGATAAAATATAATCGACAACAAGTTTTAGATCAACAACTGCAGCGGAAACAACAAACCATTAGAAGAGTCAAGTAGAGAAAGAATTCTACTATCTTCTAAGATTTAAAAGTCCATCATCAATATTTTATCCCTGTAACATCAATTAATAATCATCTTTAACCAAATATTCATCTTTGCACTACAGGCCAAAGATATTCATTTGTATCATCAGTCGGTCATGTTCATCTCAACACCTGTTCATCTTTGCACTACAGGCCAAAGATATTCATCAAGTAATTATACATCTTTGCACTACAGGCCAAAGATATTCAGTAATATCATCATTTAGGACTGAGGATGATGAAAAATATCTTAAAGAGAACGAATCCAATGAGACAGAAGGACAAATAGTAGGGATTCGTATAACAGTTTATCCAAGATCAATAATACTTCATAATAATCAATTGTGAAGCAGAATTCAAAAATAAAGATCAAAACATGGATACAATCAAAGATAGTAACCATAATAGACATCTTGGACAAAAAGGAAAAATTTTATTTTTCGGTGAATAGTGCCGTATTCGTGAATAGTGCCGTATACGTGAATAGTGCCGTATACGTGAATAGTAACCCCCGACACAAAAAGTTCCAAATTTGATAAAAACTCATATCAATATTTCAGCATAATGATATTGAAGAAAATAATATCATTAAGAAGAAAATAATATCCCTTACCTCAAAATATCAGTACTTCTGGTCGGAATACCGGTATAAGGCTGAAAGAAACTTGCTCTGATGAATAGAAACTCTCAAAGTATCTAAATACTCACAAAATACACTCAATAATCTAGAGAGAGAAAGAGAGAAAACTTGTTTCTGGTGTGATTTTCAATTCTAACTTAGCCCTCTATTTATAGGAAAATTTTGGTAGGTTTGACCTGCAACCTGATGGCTTTACCTGCTACTATTCCCACCCACCACATTTGAAATATAATTCAGCACATTTCTTCACCAACCACAAGTGGGGCCCACCAATTCTAGAATTTTTCACCAAAATGATAAACTCCGAAAATTCAACAATTTCTGAACCAGTCATCTTGTAAAATTCGTAATAAATCATACGTTCATTTTTAACGGTTCAAAATTTGTGGACATATACTCAACTTATATATGTATAACATATCCAAAAATTACCACGATCCAACGGTCGGATTAAAAATTATAACCCCCGCAAACTATCTCAAAAATCCTGATTTTTAATACCTCCATTCCGACAAAAATACTGACAAAAACCTCAACATTAACTCCTTCATTTTTAACCACAAAAATATATCCCTCATTTATATCCACATAAAATAAATATTTCCTTATCATATGAATCAATAATTAATTATTCACAAATAATATTACAGAATCACATTTATGACAACCAGGCCGTTCCCAGGAAAGAGGGGGCTTTCCAATAAGGATTTCTCCTTACTGGCGCGCAATTAGATGACCAAACCTCTCCTTAGACAGAACTTTCTAGACATTGCCAATAATGTTATCTAATAATATTATTCAAATAATATGAATTATTGATCTGATAAATGAAAATACTGTGCAGCAACAATTATTGAAACAACAATAATATAAAATATCAACGCAGCAATTATTGAATCAATAAAATAAAATATTGAATAATAACTACTGTAACAATTATTGAGTAGTGTCTTCTTACGTAAGAATCAATAATTGGTGCAATACCGTGTGCTACTGTATTTTAACCACCGGGTATTCCAACAGTATTAACGGTAACAACTACGCCGTTATTTATAAACAACTTATACTTGTCGTTTTCTTCATCCAATCGCTTTCCGTTATGGGGCCCACACAAGGCTGCGTCGTCGTACGAATATTCCCCGACAGCAAGAATATTCCACGACCAACCTAATATTCACCGACAAAAAATAAATATTTTATAACCACTTGCTTATTTTGCAAAATTTGCACATTTCACCCATAACCAAAGTATTATATCAAATTAACCCCTTATTATTCACAATAATATTTAGAGAAAATTTGATTTTATTCATTAATAAGTTGGGGTCTTACATAAACCGTCGCTATAGTCCAAAAAATTATCACCATATACGACTGTATACTACATATATATAGCCCAATATTAAAATATTTATTTTATTTTATGCGTATCTTAACTAAAAAGGGTTTTTTTTTTGTAAAATTTATAAATATTAAAAAAATATTTTATTTTATGTGAATCTTTAAAATGTGATGATACCCAAGTGTTATACATCTAAATATAAGCAAGTAACTAATCCGTTTTTAATAAATGAAACCTTATTTACTTATTTGTCATGTTTTCATTTTTCCCTATTATACATAATAATTATAAATAAAAATAATTTAAACAAATACATATATAAAAAAAGGACAAACATAACCTCGTAATTTTCTTTTTGAGAAATATAAGATATTTGTGTATGTTTTAAAAATAATTAGTCTAAAAAAAGTCATCATATTTTTTACTCCTTCCGTCCCAGGATAAAAGTTTCGGTGGACTTTTCACACATATTAAGAAGATGAATGAAATGATAAAATTGACCATAATAATATGTCATTAATTATTTTCAATGTAAGTGAGAGAGTAACTTTCTAGATATTCAATTCAAAATATTATTTCTCCATACTTATAAATATAGAGAGAGAATTAGAATAAGAAAAGTATGAGATATTTAATGCTACTGGCATAATAGAAAAAAATGTGTAAAAGTTTAGTTATTAAAGAAAAGTGAACATTTAACATGTGACTACCCAAAATAGTAATAAAGACTTTTATCATGGAACGGAGGGAGTAATATATAATAATATAAAATAAACTATTATTCATCCGATACTCATTATTTAATTCAGTTATTTAATATCAAACAATGAGGTTATCTAGTATTATTATTGTAAAATAGGATGACTTTTTTTTTTGTCTAATTTTCTTTTAGGACTGAATTTATATTTCTAAGAAAGTAATTATGCGATTTTATTTGTAATTTTTTGAGTGCTCCCACCATCGATCAACACCGTAACCTCCTTGTTCTTCCGTAACCTCCTTGTTCTTCAACTTGCCGGATACCCTGATGGTTTGTGAATGATTTGTTCCCGCAATTGCACGAGATGAGCTTTTCGGGGTGGATGCATTGTCTTCTGTTCCTTGGTTGGTATCTTCTTTCTCCTCCAGTTCTTGATGCATGAAATCCTCTATCATAAAAAGTTGGGGAGATTTGCAACAGTGGCTCGGAATAAACTTTTCGTCGCAATAATAGCACAAGCCTTTCTCCTGCGCGTTCCTTAGCTTCCTGGTTCGTGATACGCCATAATGGTGTCGAATTTAAAGGTACCGATGGACGCATGGTGGGTGGAGGTCCAAGCAACCCAGCCACTGGATTGGTCGTTGCCTTGGATGGATCAGTGATGGAAGAAGGACGTGATGATGGAGTGACTCGTCGCTGCAACTGATTCTGTTCCTCAATTAATCGTGTGACGCCCCCAAAATAGGTCGTCGCCAAATACATGGTATTGAATACAAATACAAACTTAATTATACAGCATAAGCTGAGAGTTTTTACACGAATATTGCCTCATAGACAATATCCAAACTCAAATTCAATCCTCATTATATTTATTATCACACTAAATAGTAAGAACTACTAAAACAACCATCTCAGACCGTCACTCTATTTTTTGACTAGTCCCGGCTACGTTCTCATTTTCTGAAGAGAATAATAAAAGCAAAAGGGTGAGCTCAACTAGCCCAGTAAAAAATATTATGACTAAGATAATACAGAATAAATTATCGTTAGCCTTCAACAGTGTTAAACTGATAAAATATAATAAACATTAAGTTTAACTGTAGCTGAACAAACAATCCATTAGAAGAGTCAAGTAGAGCATGATATCTACTATCTTCTATGATTTAAAAAGTTTATCATCAATTTTATCGATGAGACTCAGCTTAATAAATAATCCACATCATCAAATCATCCATACACTACGGGCCAAGTATATTCATTAGTATCACGTCCACGAATTATCCATGCACTACGGACCATGGATATTCATGAAATCATCAATGGTCATGATCATGCCACCAACTGTCCATCAATGCACTACGGGCCAATGAGAACTTTTACCATATCATTTGTAACATTATAGGTCATGATTATACCGAATGATTCCTGGTCATAATCATACCGATCAACAGTTCATCTATGCATTACGGGCCAAATATGACTTTCATAACAATATAAGCATAAGGATGATGACAATGATATAAGAATTCAATTAAATGAAAGCAAATGATAAGTTTTTAAAGATTTATAATTTAATTTATCCAGAATTCAAAAACGTCCAAATTGTCAACATGATACTGCTTTGTGGAGTAAAATTCAAGAATAATATTGTATCAAAAATGATTTGGACAGAAAAGAAATCAATTTTTATCATGAAATGTACTCGGGTGAATAGTAACTGAGTGAATAGTATCTCGTGAATAGTACCCCGTGAATAGTTGTAAGACCCCAATTTTTATGAATAAAGATGAATTTTTTATAAATATCATTTTTGAATATTAAAGAGTGAATGTGATATAATGTTATAGTTGTGGACAATAGTTATAAATTTTGCAAAGTACGCAAGTTGTTATATTATATTCTATTGGTCGGGAATATTCGTTTTAACAGGAAATATTCGTACGACGGCACAATCATTGGTGGACCCCATAACGTAATTATTGTCAAAATGAGAAAATGACAGAAATATCTTTTTATGAAAATAATGGCGGAAGTTTTACCGTTAACTGTTGAAATACCTGGTAGTAAAAGTACAGTAATACGCGTGGTTGCATAGTAGCACACGGTATTAATTATTGATGCTTACGTGAGAAGTCACTCAGTTATACTCAATTATTACTACAGTAATTGATGCATCATTTCTCTCATATTATTGATTTAATTATTGTCACAGTATCATCTGTATAATATTTTATATTATTAAATTAATAATTGAGACGACAAAGTTATTAATATTATTATTTGTAATATTGACGATGTCTAGAAGTTCTGTCAAGGAGAGGTTTGGTCACCTAATTACGCGCCAATAGGGAGAAATCCTTATTGAAAAGCCCCCTCTTTCTTGGAAATGACCTGGTTGTTAAATATTGCGAATTATAATAATGATGATAAATGTTGTTAAAAATATTGAGGAATTTTTATGAAGTATTTGATGTAAATCTTGCTTATTTTATGGACCCCCATTTACCCATTTTTGAAAATAATCGGTAGAGTATATATATATATATATATATATATATATATATATATATATATATATATATGTGTGTGTGTGTGTGTGTGTGTGTGTGTGTGAAAGGGACTTGTGTGGGTAGAATTTGAAAACATGTGTGTGTGTGTACCATGTGTGTAAGTTGAAAAAATGGTGGTGGTGGAAAAGTGTTTGTGATGAAAGCGATAGGTGGATGATGAGTGGTGTTGGGTGATGTTGATATATATATATATATATATATATATATATTTATATATAGAATTTTGTTTTATATGAATATTAAGCATCCGTAATTTCTCAGAAAACCTTCGCCCGTGAGTTTCGTCCGAAACATTACTGTGCAGTCTGTGATAAACTTTTTTAAATAGTATCCTTCTATTCTCCTATAAATAGGATGCTTAGATAGAATTGAAAATTACACCAGAATCAAAGAATTTTTCTTCTATAATATTGAGCGTATTTCTTTCGAGTTTTAGAAAACTTTGAGCGTAGAAAATAGTGCAAATTTTCTTAAAGAATATCCCCGCTATACCAATTGGAATACTCTTCTTTTCAAGGTAAGAGATGTTATTTTTGTTCAATATTCGTTTGAAATAATATTTTCTTCCATACTCTGTAGTATGTAAGTAATATTATTTCGTTTCAGATTTTGAATTCTATACTCGTTTTGTTAAAGTTTTGGCTTCTATACTCCATAAAATTAGTAGAATATACTTGATATTTGTGCTTCATCCAGTATCTTTTCATGGAAATATTATTCTGAGTATTCTTGATAAATTTTAACTTTTTCATGCCGGAGTACTATTCACGGGGTTACTATTCCCGAATTACTATTCACGAGATACTATTCACTCGAGTACTATTCACCCGGGGTACTATTCATGATAAAAATTTATTCATTTTCGGTCCAAATTATTTTTGGCACAATATTATTCTTGAATTTTACTCCACAAAGCAGTATCATGTTGACAATTTGGACGTTATTGATTTTTGGATAAATTAAATTATAAATCTTTAAAAATTTATCCTTGAACTTGTTTTATTGAATTCTTATATCATTGTCATCATCCTCATATTTATATTATGTTGAAAGCCATCTGTGGCCTGTAGTGCATAGATGGACTTGGTATGATTATGACCAGGGATTATTCGGTATAATCATGACCATAATGTTACAAATGATGTGGTAAAAGTCCTCATTGGCCCGTAGTGCATTGATGGACAGTTGTTGGCATGATCATGATCATTAATGAATACACGAATATCATTGGCCCATAGTGCATGGATAATTTGTGGTCGTGATACTAATGAATATCCTTGACTGTAGTATAGGGATGATGTGGATTATTTATTAAGCTGAGTCTCAGCGATAAAAGTGATGAAAAACCTTTTAAACTATAGACGATAGTAGATTTTATTCTCTACTTGAATCTTCTAATGGATTGCTTGTTCCGCTGCAGTTAAACTTGATGTTTGTTATATTTTATTAGTTTAACACTGTTGAAGGCTAACGATAAATTATTCTGCATTATCTTAGTCATAATATTTTTTACTGGGCTGGTTGAGCTCAACCTTTTGCTTTCATTGTTCTCTTCAGGAAATGAGAACGTAGCTGAGACTAGTCGGGGAACGGAGTGACGTTCCAGATGATAGCATTAGTAGTGCTCATTATTCTATGAAATAGTATGATAATAATTATATTGAGGACTCCATTTGAGTTGAATACTGTCTAGAAGATAATATTCGTTTTAAAACTCTCAGTTTATGTTTTGTCGTATTTTACACGATAGTTATATTATTAAGTTGTATATAAATTTTGTACCATGTATTTGGCGACTCAAGATGGGTGATGTATATCTATTTTGGGGGCGTCACAGTTGGTATCAAAGCTTAGGGATATGATCCCTGGCTAAGATATGAGACAAGAACTAGGAGGGGAGAGACGGGGAATTCATTCACTAGTATGACCTACCTAAGTTATTTGGTATTTAATTGGTCGGTCAGAGTATATGGATAATATGTTGCATGTCAATTAATCATTGTTTTGTGGTAGTATTTGAAAATGACATCCGAAAATATTGAGAATAACAATGGAGCATAGGAGACCGTTGAGTCACCATAGATTAATACCCAGAATAATGTGCAACAGGAAGACAATAATTCTCAGGTAAACAACAACGATCAAATGATGAACGATGGAATATTCAGAGGCTTTATGCAATTTATGCAACATCAGGCGAGAGCGGCTGCTATCCAAAATGCAGGTGGAAACACTGGCAACTCTCGAACGGTCACCGCTAAACAGTTCAAGGAGCTGGGACCACCGGAGTTTTTTGGAGAGCCAAAATCACTTAAGGCGGAGACGTGGATAAAACAGATCAACAAGATATTTGATGCCTTGGGATGCTCCGAAGAGCAAAAAGTTTCCTTTGCAACCTTCATGTTGCGAGCAGAGGCAGATTACTGGTGGGAATCTGTAAAGTGTACTTAACCTGCCGCACTGAAGATGTCTTGGGAGAAGTTTCAAGAACTGTTCAACGACAAGTACTTTCTCTAAAGTATTCGTCACACGAAAGAGGTAGAGTTCATTAAACTGGAGCAAAACAACATGACCGTGTCGCAGTACGAAGCCAAGTTTGTCGAGTTGTCCCGGTTTGCGTCTCACTTAGTTGATAACGAGGAGAGAATGACACGGATGTTTCTAAGAGGTTTGAAACCTGAGATACGCCAATACTTAATTTCTCACAAACTTTGTTTGTATTTAGATGTTGTAAATAGGGCTCAGTTATTGGAGCGCGATAACGAGTCAACCCAACCAAGAGAGAGTAGCCGACAAAATGATAATACCAATGGTAGCAGTCATCGAAGCGGTGACAACAAACGTGGATGGAATCAACATGCCAGAAATGGTAACCACTTCGGTGGTAATCATGGCCAAGACAATAAGAGTGAACATTTCAAGAAGAGGAGATTTAACAATGATGGAAAGACGTCAGCACCAGCACCCGTTGTTAAGGAAAGAGAACGACCACCTATCATATGCTTCAAATGCGGAGAGGAGGGACACATCAGTCCAAACTGCGCGATGCAGTCCAAAGCGTGTTACAATTGTGAAAGAGAAGGTCACCTAGCCCGACTTTGTCATGCACCAAAGTCAAGTTTAGCTGGGATGGAGGCATCAAAGGCCTTCCCAGACAAAACAAAACCGGCAGTACAAGGGAGAGCGTTTGTCGTAACCTCCCAAAAAGCGAGGAATTCGAACGAGGTCATCACGGGTAAGCTTATCATAAACTCTAGCGAAGTCTATACCGGTTCTATCCATTCTTTTATTTCTCCTACTTGCGCTTAACGTTTAAATTTGACTCCGGAGAAATTAGACTTTGACTTATTTGTTGAAACTCCGTTGGGAGAAACCTTTATTATATCCATTGTTTATAAGTCTTGTTTGGTTCAAATCGGTACCCTCACATTACCTGTCGATCTTATTTCATTGAAAATACTTGCATTTAACGTAATTCTAGGGATTGATTGGTTAACTACTCATTATATAAAAATTGATTATTTTCGTAAGGTTGTTAGCTTTCATATTCCTAATCAACCTATTATGCGAATTCAAGCAACTAAACCATTAAAATCAATCACTGTCATCTCAAGCCATAAAGCTATTCGTTTATTGAAAAATGGATGTCAAGCTTTCTTAGCTCATGCCACGGATTTAAACAAAAATACGTCAGTTTTGAATGATATTTCTATTGTTAATAAATTTCCTGACGTATTCCCTAAAGAACTTCCTGGCCTACCCCAGAGCGTGAAATTGAATTTTGTATCGACCTTGAACTCGATATAAAACCCATTTTCAATGCCCCATATCGAATGGCTCCTATTAAACTTCAGGAGTTAAAGACCCAATTGAAGGAATTATTAGACATAGATTTCATTCATCCTAATACTTCTCCTTGGGGTGCTCCTGTTCTATTCATGAAGAAGAAAGATGGAGTATGCCACTTTATATTGATTATCGAGAGTTGAACCATGTCACCATTCAAAATAGGTACCCGTTGCCTCGTATTGATGACCTGTTTGACCAATTACAAGGCGCCAAATTCTTTTCAAAGATTGATCTTCGTTCCGAATATCACCAATTGAAGATTAAAACCGATGACATTCTAAAGACGACTTTTAGAACTCGGTACGGACATTATGAATTTCTAGTTATGTCTTTTGGATTGATCAATGCTCCTGCAGCCTTCATGGATATGATGAACCGAGTATTCAAAGAAAATTTAGATCACTTTGTGGTCGTCTTTATTGATGACATCATCATTTACTCCAAAAGTCGTGAAGATCATGAGCAACACTGGAGGTTGATACTCCAGAAGCTTCGTGAAAATAAGCTTTATGCCAAGTTGAAGAAATGCAAGTTCTGGCTTGAGGAAGTAGCATTCCTTGGGCACGTAGTATCAAGTCATGGAATATCTGTTGACCCGGCAAAGATTGAAGCTATTCAAAGCTGGGGGAAACCTAAATCAGTGACCGAAGTACGTAGCTTTCTCGGCTTAGCTGGTTATTATCGGAGATTCGTAGAAGGATTTTCTCGAATCGCTACTCCATTAACTCAGCTGACTCAAAATTAAAAGATACAAAATTTGGTTGGAGCATGGAATGTGAGAAGAGTTTTTAAGAACTCAAAAGGAGACTCATTTCAGCACCTGTTCTGACAATACCATCTGGCTCGGAGGGATTTGTCATCTATAGTGATGCTTCAGGTAAAGGGTTAGGATGTGTTCTCATGCAACACGAGAAAGTCATAGTCTATGCCTCTCGACAACTCAAAGAATATGAGAGGAATTATCCTACTCATGATCTAGAGTTGGCAGCAGTTGTCTTCGCACTTAAAATTTGTAGGCATTACTTGTATGAGGAGAAAGTGGAGATCTATACGGATCATAAAAGCCTCAAATATTTCTTCACTCAAAATGAACTCAACATGCGGCAATGACGTTGGCTTGAGCTGTTGAAAGATTACGATCATACCATACAATACCATCCTAAAAAAGCGAATGTAATAGCTGACACATTGAGTAGAAGATCATATGCAGTTACGAGTGTGATATTGTCAACGCAAAGGCCTATTTTGTATGACTTGAAAAGGATGGAGATAGAGTTAAAGACTCCAGAGACCCACGTGATGATGGCAAACATACGAGTAGAACTGACTTTAATCGATAAAGTTAAAGCTGCTCAAGCTACAAACCTAGAGCTAATGCGTATGAGAAAGAAAGTGCAAGAAGGTGCTATCCCGAAAGTAAGAATCGATGAAGAAGAAATACTTCGAGTCAACTCCAGACTTTGAGTTCCTAACGATTCTGACTTGAAGTATAAAATCATGATGGAGGCGCACAACACACCGTTTGCAATCCATCTTGGGAGTACCAAAATTTATCATGATCTTTGATATACATTTTGGTGGAGCGATATGAAGAGAGAGATAGCAGGGTTTATCTCAAGGTGTCTAACTTGTTAACCATTCAAGGCAGAGCATCAAGTGCCAAAAGGTCTATTGCAACCACTTAAAATTCTAGAATGGAAGTGGGAGCACATTACCATGGATTTCGTTACTGGTCTTCCCAAGGTTTCTCAAGGCGTAGATGCGATTTAGGTCATTGTTCATAGATTGACCAAGTCTACTCATTTTTTACCTATACGAGAAACTTATACACTTGAACGTCTTGCTCGTATGTACATAAATGAGATTGTAAGACTGCATGGTATGCCAGTATCCATAGTTTCTGATCGAGACCCAAGATTCACGTCAAGATTTTGGGTTGGTTTGCAAAACGCTATGGGCACGGATTTGCGATTCAGTTCGACATATCATCCTCAAACGGACGGGCAGTCGGAGAGGACTATTCAAACTCTTGAAGATTTATTAAGACTCTGTGTCCTTGACTTCAAAGAAAGTTGGGACAAGTTCTTGCCATTGGTGAACTTTTCCTAAAACAACAGTTATCAAGCAAGTATTAACATGGCTCCATTCGAGGCGTTGTATGGGCGCAAGTGTCGTTCTCCAGTATGCTGGGATGAGGTGGGTGAAGCAACGTTGTTGGGACCAGATTTGGTACGTATGACTACGGAAAAGATTCAAATGATCTGGCAACGTATAAAGACCTCACAAAATCGACAAAAAAGTTATGCCGATCTTCATCGAAAAGATGTGGAATTCAATGTTGGAGAGAATGTGTTGTTACGTGTGGCACCATGAAAAGGACTTACAGATTTAGAAAGAGAGGAAAGCTCAATCCTTGATACATTGGCCCATTTGAAATACTTGACCGAATAGGAACTGTGGCTTATAGACTCGCGTTACCGCCAAGTATGTCTCGTGTTCATAACATTTTTCATATATTCATGTTTCGTAAATATGTGGAAGACCCAAACCACATTATTGAGTTAGAACCGGATGAAATAACGGAAGATTTAACGTATGAAGAGGTTCCTGTTAAAATCTTGAATAACAAGGAACATATTCTATGCTCCAAGGTTATACCTCAATTCAAAGTTTTGTGGAGAAACCACGATGTTGAGGAAATGACCTTGGACTTAGAATCTGAAATGAGATCAAAGTATCCTCACCTCTTCATCATACCAGGTATGTACCCTAATTTCGAGGGCGAAATTTCATAAGAAGGAGAGGTTGTAAGACCCCAACTTTTATGAATAAAGATGAATTTTCTATAAATATTATTTTTAAATATTAAGGAGTGAATGTGATATAATGTTATAGTTGTGGATAATAGTTATAAATTTTACAAAGTACGCAAGTTGTTATATTATATTCGATTGGTCGGGGAATATTCGTTTTAACAGGGAATATTCGTACGACGACACAATTATTGGTGAACCCCACAACGTAATTATTGTCGGAATGAGAAAATGACAGAAATATCTTTTATGAAAATAACGGCGAAAGTTTTACCGTTAACTGTTGGAATACCCAGTAGTAAAAGTACAGTAATATACGTGGTTGCATAGTAGCACACGGTATTGATTATTGATGCTTACATGAGAAGTCACTCAGTTATACTCAATTATTACTACAGTAATTAATGCATCATATCTCTCATATTATTGATTCAATTATTATCACAGTATCATCTGTATAATATTTTATATTATTAAATCAATAATTGAGATGACAAAATTATTAATATTATTATTTGTAATATTGACGATGTCTAGAAGTTCTGTCAATGAGAGGTTTGGTCACCTAATTGCGCGCCAATAGGGAGAAATCCTTATTGGAAAGCCCCCTCTTTCCTGGGAATGACCTGGTTGTTAAATATTACAAATTATAATAATGATGATAAATATTGTTAAAAATATTGAGGAATTTTTATGAAGTATTTGATGTAAATCTTGCTTATTTTATGGACTCCTATTTACCCATTTTTTAAAATAATCGGTAGAGTATATATATATATATATATATATATGTGTGTGTGTGTGTGTGTGTGCGTGTGTGTGTGTGTGTGTGTATGAAAGGGACTTGTGTGGGTAGAATTTGAAAACATGTGTGTGTGTGTGTACCGTGTGTGTAAGTTAAAAAAATGGTGGTGGTGGAAAAGTGTAACGACCCCAAAACAGGTCCATTCCATCCAACCCATTCTGAGTCGTCAAATACATGGTACAGAAAATAACTACAACTCTATTACAACAATTGTCGTACAAAATACAACAACACATGCTGTGAATTTGAATACAAATATATACCAAATGTGACACATGTCCCAACCGTGGACAGCACCTCACAGTAACACCTTACATAAAGGTATAGTCAAAAACTGTTTTAGAAATTAGAATCTTTGGGAAGTGCTCAAGGAAACCTTCGTACATAGGAGGCCATGCTTCTAGGTTATGATAGATATCATATGGCCACAGAATTATCCTTGGTTGACCCAATAGACCCCAAAGAAAAACGAGAAGATTACTATCATATTCTTCCCAATGGTGAGTCTTCTCTTGACTTATCATTATCTCCACTGTATCTAACTGAGAATTATACTTCAAACAAATACCAAGATTATATAGGTAGTGCTTGTAGATATACTCGGCAAACGGATGTGCACAATCCTGTCTTATGATGACACGAGGTTGTATGTCGTTAGACATCTTGTATGATAGTGACAAAACACCCTTCCAACGTTGGGTTCGTTTCACCCTAGATGATTCACCAAATATAACTACTAAATGATGACCACCGTTCTATTCCCCTGTTACCCCCGCTCGACCCAGCTACACTCTTATTACCTGAAAGGAATTGTGAAACAGAAGGGTGAGCACAAATAGCCCAGTAGAGAATATCATGACTAAAGATAAATAAATTATCAATAGTCTTCATCAGTAATAAATCAGAGATTTAGAACATATGGTAGATGATAAAAATTTCAACCATAGTTGTAGCGGAACGAGCAATCCATTAGAAGAGTCAAATAGACTATAAAGTCTATTATCTTCTCCATGTTAAAAATCCACCAACAATATTTTATCTCTGTAACATCACTCAACAGTTCCTTTCCACAATCATATGAATAACTCGTAATCATAATTGTGATTCTAAATTTTTTCTTCGCACCCAGGACGAAGAATATTTTCATCAACTGTCTTTACCTGAAACATCAAAGATCATGGTTATACCAAATCACAGTTCCTGTTCATAATCATGCTAATAAATCCATCTTCACATTACGGCCAAAGATATTCATCAACAAACCATCTTTGCACTACGGGCCAAAGATATTCAACAACAGTTCATATTCGCACTACAGGCCAAAGATATTCATCAATAATTCATCTTTGCACTACAGACCAAAGATATTCATCAACAGTTCATCTTTGCACTACAAACCAAAGATATTAATATCTCAAAGAAATATATAATCATTTCAGAATTTATATAAACAATAATTATAACCATGTTAATCAATTCATTTTTACACTTAAGCTAAAGATATTCAATTATAAATTCAATGGTCATGATCATACCAGTTAACAATTCATCTTTGTACTACGTGCCAAAGATATTCCTCAGTCACGATCATACCAATAATTTACCCATCTTTACACTCAAGTGAAAGAGAAATTCAACATCAGGGTTATAAAAATATAATCAACATATAGATTTAATCTCAAGACTAATATTCATAAATTAACTATAATTTGGTTAGAAAAAGAAACTAATTTTATCGTGAATCGTAACTCGTGAATAGTAACTCGTGAATAGTAACTCATGAATAGTAACCCCGACACAAAAAGGTAAAAATTTCACAATAAAATTCATACCAATATTTCGGTATAATGATATTGAAAGAATAACATTTCTTAAACTTATAAGAAATTTATTTTAATTGTTTATACTTTACTAAAATAATGCATTTAATCATTCTAAAATGTCAAACTCATAAGATTTCATTACCAATAACCAAAACCCTCATAAAAAATCTGCATATACCTCATATAGGATTCTCTAGTCATAAAATCCTATTTTTCAATTTTCTTACTTCACATAACATATTTAATTCATTTACTCATAACTAGTCAATTTTCATGAAAAATACCAAATCTGTTCCAAAAATATTTCTTTTCTGGGATTTAGCAGAATATAGTCCCATATTGAACATATATTTTTCTCAGAATTTTTAAAACTCATTTACTATTTTTCATATGGCCAAAACCGCCGAATATTTAGACATTTATCATAAATTGTACTTTTATTCAAAAATTTTGAAATTTACAGAGTACTCTGATATTATATAGATATACTTCCAATAAAATTTTTATCAATTTTGGAGTTAACCACAAGGATTTATAAGCGGTTACTTTTAAAATAGTCTTTTCCCGTAAAATTCATAACTCTTAATCTATACATCCAAAAATCACCATTTTTTGACACAATCAATAAAACTCATCAAAATATCATTTTAAATTTTTCCAGAATTTTTGAAGGTCAAAAAAATTACGAAACTGAAAAATATAACAACCCTTAAAATCTCTTACTATCCCTTACCTCAAAAGTGCAGTATTTCTGACTGGAATGCAAAGCCGAAGGAAAATTGCACTGAATAGCAACTCTCAAAGTATCTAAATACTCACAAAATATACTTCATAATATAGAAAGAGAAAGAGAGAAAGCTTATGTTTCTGGTGTGATTTTTAATTCTAACTTAGCCCTCTATTTATAGGAAAATGTTAGCACGCCGAAGCAGACTTAACCTGCAACCTGATGGCTTTACCTGCTACTATTCCTATCCACTACATTTGAATAAAAATCTCAGCACATTTCTTCACCAACCAAGAGTGGGGCCCACCAATTCTAGAATTTTCCACCAAAATGATAAACTCCGAAAATTCAACAATTTCTGAACCAGTCATCTCGTAAAATTCATAATAAATCATACGTTCATTTTTAACGGTTCAAAATTTGTGGACATATACTCAACTTATATATGTATAACATATCCAAATATTACAACGATTCAACGATCGGATTAAAAATTATAACCCCCGCAATATATATATCTCAAAAATCCTAATTTGATTTTCAATACCTCCGTTCTGACAAAAATACAGATAAAATACCTCAACATTAACTCCTTCATTTTTAACCACAAAAATATATCCCTCATTTATATCCACATAAAATAAATATTTCCTTATCATATGAATCAATAATTAATTATTCATAAATAATATTACAGAATCACATTTATGACAACCAGGCCGTTCCTAGGAAAAAGGAGGCTTTCCAATAAAGATTTATCCTTATTGGCGAGCAATTAGGTGACCAAACTTCTCCTTAGACAGAACTTTCTAGACATTGCCAATAATGTTATCTAATAATATTATTCAAATAATATAAATTATTGATCTGATAATGGGAAATAGTGTGCAGTAACAATTATTGAAACAACAATAATATAAAATATCAACGCATCAATTATTGAATCAATAAAATAAAATATTGAACAGTAACTACTGTAACAATTATTGAGTAGTGTCTTCCTTCGTAAGAATCAATAATTCAAAAATACTGTGCAATTAGTGTGCTACTGTGTAACAACGCGTATTACTGTATTTTAACCACCGGGTATTCTAACAGTGTTAACGGTAACAACTACGCCGTTAATTATAAAAACTCAATTTTTATCGTTATCTTCATCCGACAGTTATTCGTTATGGGGCCCACAAATAGCTGCGCCGTCGTACGAATATTCCCCGACAGAAAGAATATTTCACGACCAAACGAATATTCCCCGACAACAATGATTATTTTATAACCACTTGCTTATTTTGAAAAAAAATTCATATATCATCTTTAACTTTAACTTTTTATCAATTTAACCATTTACTGAATCGTAATTATAAGAAAAATTGAATACTTTTATTTCATAAAATTCGGGGTCTTACAAAAAGTGTTTGTGATGAAAGCGATAGGTGTATGATGAGTGGTGTTGATATATATATATATATATATATATAGAATTTTGTTTTATATGAATATTAAGCATCCGTGATTTCTCAGAAAACCTTTGCCCGTGAGTTTCGTCCGAAACATTATTGTGCAGTCTGTGAAAAACTTTTTTAAATAGTATCCTTCTATTCTCCTATAAATAGGATGTTTAGTTAGAATTGAAAATTACACCAGAATCAGAGAATTCTTCTTCTATAATATTGAGCGTATTTCTTTCGAGTTTTAGAAAGCTTTGAGCGTAGAAAATAGTGCAAATTTTCTTCAAGAATATCCCCGCTATACCAATTGGAATACTCTTCTTTTCAAGGTAAGGGATGTTATTTTTGTTCAATATTCGCTTGGAATAATATTTTCTTCCATACTCTGTAGTATGTAAGTAATATTATTTCGTTTCAGATTTCGAATTCTATACTCGTTTTGTTAAAGTTTTGGCGTCTATACTTCATGAAATTAGTAGAATATCCTTGATATTTGCGCTTCATCTAGTATCTTTTCATGGAAATATTATTATGAGCATTCTTGATAAGTGTTAACTTTTTCATGTCGGAGTACTATTCACGGGGTTACTATTCCCGAATTACTATTCACGGGATATTATTCACTCGAGTACTATTCACCTGGGGTACTATTCATGATAAAAATTGATTCATTTTTGGTCCAAATTATTTTTGGTACAATATTATTTTTGAATTTTTCTCCACAAAGCAGTATCATGTTGACAATTTGGACGTTATTAATTTCTAGATAAATTAAATTATAAATCTTTAAAAATTTATCATTGAACTTGTTTTATTGAATTCTTATATCATTGTCATCATCCTCATGTTTATATTATGTTGAAAGTCATCTGTGACCTGTAGTGCGTAGATGGATTTGGTATGATTATGACCAGAGATTATTCGGTATAATCATGACCGTAATGTTACAAATGATGTGATAAAAATCCTCATTGGCCCGTAGTGCATTGATGGACAGTTATTGGCATGATCATGACCATTGATGAATACACGAATATCATTGGCCCGTAGTGCATGGATAATTTGTGATCGTGATACTAATGAATATCCTTGGCCGTAGTGCAGGGATTATGCGGATTAATTATTAAGCTGAGTCTCAGCGATAAAAGTGATGAAAAACCTTTTAAACCATAGAAGATAGTAGATTTTATTCTCTAATTGACTCTTCTAATGCATTGCTTATTCCGCTGCAGTTAAACTTGATGTTTGTTATAATTTATCAGTTTAACACTGTTGAAGGCTAACGATAAATTATTCTGCATTATCTTAGTCATAATATTTCTTACTGGGCTAGTTGAGCTCACCCTTTTGCTTTCATTGTTCTCTTCAAGAAATGAGAACGTAGCCGGCACTAGTCGGAAAACGTAGTGACGGTCCAGATGATAGCATTAGTAGTCCTCACTATTCTATGAAATAGTGTGATAATAATTATATTAAGGACTCCATTTGAGTTGAATATTGTCTAGAAGACAATATTCGTTTTAAAGCTCTCAGTTTATGTTTTGTCGTATTTTACACGACAGTTGTATTATTAAGTTGTATTTGAATTTTGTACCATGTATTTGGCGACTTAAGATGGGTGATGTGTACCTATTTTGGGGGCTTCGCAATAGTACTCCGTGAATAGTACCCCGGCAAGAAAAGATTAAAATTTATCAAGAATACTCAGAATAATATTTCCATGAAAAGATACTGGATGAAGCGCAAAATCATCAATGGTCATGATCATGCCAACAACTGTCCATCAATGCATTATGGGCTAATGAGAA
This sequence comes from Panax notoginseng, assembly GCA_016801055.1. Taxonomy (NCBI): domain Eukaryota; kingdom Viridiplantae; phylum Streptophyta; class Magnoliopsida; order Apiales; family Araliaceae; genus Panax; species Panax notoginseng. The sequence goes on along the minus strand of CM029015.1, from coordinate 189,940,617 downwards.
CTTTTACCACATCATTTATAATATTATAGGTCATGATTATACCGAATGATCCCTGGTCATAATCATACCGATCAACAGTCCATCTATGCACTACGGGCCAAAGATGACTTTCATAACAATATAAGCATGAGGATGATGACAATGATATAAGAATTCAATTAAATAAAAGCAAATGATAAATTTTTAAAGATTTATAATTTAATTTATCTAGAATTCAAAAACGTCCAAATTGTCAACATGATACTGCTTTGTGGAGTAAAATTCAAGAATAATATTTTATCAAAAATGATTTGGACTGAAAAAAATCAATTTTTATCATGAATAGTAACTGAGTGAATAGTACCCTGTGAATAGTACTCCGTGAATAGTATTCCGGCATAAAAATATTAAAATTTATCAAGAATGCTCAGAATATTATTTTCATGAAAAGATACTGGATGAAGCGCAAAATTCAAGGATATTCTACTAATTTCATGGAGTATAGAAGTCAAAACTTAACAAAATGAGTGTAAAATTTTGAATCTGAAACCAAATAATATTACTTACATACTACATAGTATGGAAGAAAATATTATTTCATACGAATACTGAACAAAAATTATATCCCTTACCTTAAAAAGAGAGTACTTCTAACTGGTAGGGCAGTGATATTCTTGAAGAAAACTTTCAATGTTTTCTACGCTCAAAGCTTCTTTAAACTCTAAAGAAATACGCTCAATATTATAAAAGAAGAAGAATTTTCTGATTCTGATATGATTTTCAATTATAACTAAGCATCCTATTTATAGGAGAATGGAAGGATACTATTTAGAAACGGGCTGTACAATAACTTTTTTTTTTCTTTTCACAGGCGCTGAAAATAAATCGTCTAATTTTTGAAATTCACTATGCAAACACTTTGCATAATAAAATATAATATATTCTATTTTTCATATAAAACAAAACTTATAATATATATATATATATATATATATATATATATATATATCACATTTACACACATAAATCCCACCCATGAACCATCAGATTTCTCCCCCCCCCCATATTTGCTTCATTTTTCTTTATATGGGCCCCACCTCAAGTCATTATCACCCACATGTCACTTTCACACACAAATATTATATATATATATATATATATATATATATATATATACTGAATAATTTTTTACCGATTATTTTGAAAAATGAGTAAATGGGGGTCCATATAATAAGCAAAATTTACAACAAATACTTCATAAAACTCCCCTCAATTATTATAACTCGCAATATTAATAACCAGATCGTTCCCAGGAAAGAGGGGGCTTTCCGATAAGGATTTCTCCTTATTGACGCACAATTAGGTGACCAAACTCCTTTTCTCGACAGAACTTTCTAGACATTGTTAATTATACATATAATAATATGAATAATTTGTCATCTCAATTATTGATTTAATAATATAAAATATTGACAATAATTGAATCAAATAACGTGAGATACTATGCAACAATTACTGTAGCAATAATTGAGTAAAACTGAGTGACTTCTCACGTAAACATCAATAATCAATACCGTGTGCTACTATGCAACCACGCGTATTATTGTACTTTCATCACCGGGTAATTCGACAGTTAACGGTAAAACTTTCGCTGTTATTTTTATAAAAAGATATTTATGTCGTTTTCTAACTCCGACAATAATTCCGTTGTGGGGTCCACCAATGATTGTGCTGTTGTACGAATATTTTCTGTAAAAACGAATATTCTCCGACCAATCGAATATTTTATAACAACTTGCATTCTTTGCAAAATTTATAAATATTACCCACAACTATAACATTAAATCAAATACACACCATAATATTCAAAATATATATCAAGAAAAATTAATCTTTATTTATGAAAAGTGGGGTCTTACAAATTGTGCAACGCCAATTGCCTCTGTTAAGGAGGTTGGATGTTTAATTTTAACCTCGAGCCGAACGTCGTCTCGTAACCCCGCAATGAAGCAACTAATGAGGAGAACTTTAGGTAAGCCATCCACGCGATGTGAATGTCGTTCAAAAGCTTCCTGGTAGGCAACAACCGTTGTGGTTTGACGAAGGCGAGTGAGAGCCTCGGATGGTTCGTCGTAGTCCGTGGGTCCAAAGCGAAGAAGAACCGCTCGAGTGAGGTTGGCCCAAGTGAGAGGACCACAAAACTTAATCAACCACCAATGCCATTGAAGAGCAATGTCTTCGAGATGAAAGGATGCCAACTGGACTCGTTGGTCATGAGGTACATTGTTGAACTCAAAATATTGCTCCGCCTTGTAAATCTAACCTGTGGGATCATCACCGTTGAACTTTGGAAAGAAAAGCTTAAGGTGTTAATGAACATGGTCACTGTTGGCATTAGAGGTTTCACCCACAGCAAATGAGTTAGTGTTAGGAAGGTGAGGATGAGGTTGAGGAGGACCTTGATGTCGAGGTAAACGTAAGGCATGAAGCTCCGTGATGACTGTTTACATGGAGGCATGCAGCTGATCAATACTGTTTTGGAGTTGATCAAAATGAGATTCACGTTTGGCTAATGTCTCGTTTACGTCATTATGGAATTCAACATTAGACTTTCCCCGGGTATCCATAGTCGGAACCTGGGCTTTATTACCAAATGGTATGAGAATTTGTGACAGATAGAGATTCAGAGAGAGGAAGAAAAACAAGAGAAGCAGAGAGCTTTGTGGGAAGTTTTTATTAATAATCTGCATAAAACAAAGAACAACCTACTGGCTATATTATATAGCCCAACTATTAGGAATCATAAACAACTAACTAGGAAATAGGAAACACTACCACACTAACACATTAACCTAAGAATCAGGAAAATCCCCCCACACCCACGTACTGCTGCATGAAGACCCCATGCACTTCCTACATATCAATTATAGATATGCTTGTACATATCACAAACATATGCATGAGTTTCGAGTGGGAGTCGAATTCAAGACCATCAAATTTATTGCTGGACTCAAGTTCTTCTTTAAACCACTCACCAAAATTATTCGTTATCCATCCCTATTCATAAATAATATAGATGTATTAGCATTTACATACGCATAGCATGAGTTTTTGTTGTATAATTAAAATATGGAGTACTAGTAATTATTTTATTAGATAGAATACTAATAATTATTTTAAAATTTATAATCGAACCGTAGGATCGGTGATTATACTATATTTATACTTAATTGGAGAGTAATATTAGTAAAAAATATTTTGATAAAGAAATTGATTTCTTTCAAAACTATATAATCTAACTAATAATACCATTTTATATATATTCTTAATAAATGTAAATAGGTTTAAATTTTTTTTATATTTGGTTGATTTGATGATTTTCCTTTCTTTTACTTGTTTTTTAAAATCAATATCATATATATTTTCCCTATCACACTTTCAATCCGTATTTACTTCATACTGTTACATGGTAATTGAATGTTAGCCAGATCACATACTTTCGGTTTGTCTAAGCTATAAAAGACATATATTATACCAATTAGTTCATGATTCAATGATAAAAAAACTACTCATATGATTTTGGGTGCATGCATGAGATATTAGGATCCATAAGAATGTTAACATTTCAGTTGAATATAGCAAAAAAGACATTATTTCTATACTTTTATTTCCGAGCTAATTAAGATATTGGAGTAAACTACGTACATGTTTATTATTTTATTTTCGACAAAATTTTATTTTATACATTTAATTTTGTTAATTTGTAATTACTATTCTCGAACCACCTCTTTACTGACAAATTCTTGGAAGGATAACTATTACAAGGTCGGAGGATATGAGTAATGAAAACTTAATAATAGGACCTGCTGGTGGTTTTGGTTTGATTACCTCTGTCATTGGTTTGATTTGATTACCTCCAATACAAATTATGGAATTGTGTGATTTGTAAAACATTATTTTGAATGTGTAAACATTATTTAGTTTTATGTTAATCTTAAATTAGATTCATGCAACCTAATTTTGTAATTGAAAATAAGAAAATAATATAGCTTTTTTTCACTACATGTAGATTTAAAATCTATAATCTTACTATCTATGACAACAAATTTATATTATGTTGACAATAAATGTCAACAAGTAATCACTGGTAAAATATCACTTGAAACTTAAACCTAATTTGATAACAAGTAAGAAAGATTACCAAAAACCAGTCAGAAGTAAAATGTCATTTGAAACTTGAAGATGGATATGAAAATTGTTGAGATATAAAGTTTCACACCGGACAATTAAGACCTGGAGACTAAATATATAACTTGGGACGCTACTTCACTCACTGTCAATTAGTTTTGAGTTTGATGTTTCAATATGGTGTCAGAGCACACCATTCATGTGATGCTCCATGTCACCCAATTTAAAATTGTCCATGTTTAGCTCAAATTACGCAGCACATACAATTAATTACCCACACTTCCACTTGTGTTCTAAAAGTGTTTGGGCAACAGTTGCCGGAATTAGGCTAGAAATGAACCAAGACCTGTATATGGTTCAAGATCCAACATAAGTTGCTTGAGCTGTTGACGCAAGTTAAGGGCCTGCAATTAATTAGGCTAAAGAATGCCTTGTGGGGATTGGCAAGGGTAAGTAGGCGCTGCCATGAGACAAATTAAGCCCTTCTAAGGTTTTGGGGCAACCCCCAGGCCCTTACAAGTTGCAAGAGGGTCTATACCCTGATACTTGCAATTAAGCCACCCTACATAGTAGGGCTTAATGCCCAAGCACTTGCGGCCTGTTTGGTTTGTGGAGAATGGAATGCCCATTCTTATGTTTGGTTAGTTAAATGGGGGAGGTAATGATTATTCTAATGGAATGCCTATTCATATGTTTAAAAAAATCATGTATATTCTTGTTCTGACCAAACATATAGGAATAAATTTCCCATTCCATTCCATTCCATTATATTCTCATTCCAATGTTATATAACCAAACAGACCATATATTATATAGTGGACATGTTTTTTATGGGATGGAGAGAGTACATTAATCTTTTGCCCTTTCAATTTTCAAGAAACCATTCATTTACTTTTGTATGGCATTATCATATGTAAACTTCTCCTTTGAATGCAGTCGCTAAGAATTGTAATAGATTAATTAAGCCATTTTGTTTCTAGGTGGTCGGTCATCTTTAGATTTTGGTGGAATATTGGCATGATTCATTGTTTTAGATGTTATTTTCTACTAAATGTGTTTTTTTTTTATAACCGGGAGTATATATCTCAATCGTAGTCGGACTAAATCTCCACGAACCCGGGTCAGTTTTTTCATACAGGCTTACGCCCGCGTCCCCGTGCCACTATGAACAGCAAGCTGCCTTAATGTGTCTATTCAAAATTAGAGTTTACATATCAGAATAAGCTAATAAATGTAGATGGTTCCATTCGGATTTAGGGGACAACCAAATTGACTCTTGCATTCTTCTCAACAAATACACGTGCGTGGGGGCATTATATATAAATTACATTTTTATTAATTAATATCCTCTACCAGTATGTATATATATATATATACTCTTCGGTTAAGAAGTCCGGCGGGCGCATCGTGTCGCAACGGTGCAACCACGTCTGTAGGGATTGGCTCTTCCGGATTTTCTGCAGTTGTAGTAGGAGGCTCCACGGCGGCTGCATGGTACTTTGTCCTTGCTAAGAAATTCGTAGCTTAGGGAACGAGCTCTAGTAGCCAGCACTCTTCGGCTGGCCTCGGAGTCCATCAGCATCTCTTCCGCATCGTCGATGCAATCGCCGATCAGACCGTTGCATGTAGCAACGCCATGCGAATTGCCGGTCGAGTTATTTTTGATTCTGGATAAGTAATCCTCGTCGTGGGGCGCAACAGACGAGGATGACTCGACCATTGTGATTGCAAATGCCACTATGAAGAGGATGAGAGTCAAGCGAAAGCCCATTTTCGAAAGCTTACGTAAACCTTTGGTTTTAGTATGAAAATGTAAGAATGAAAAGAAAATGAGGAGAATTATATAGATACATAACAAATATTGAAGGTTCTTTTTTTGGTTTTGTGGTTGCCCTAGTCTATAGTCCTTCCTAATTATGGGTGGTGATGAGGTTTAAACGGGTGAGAACTATTTAAAGGATGATATTAATATTTTGGTAGGTTTAAATTTCACTTATGGTATTGTTAACCCGTTTATTTCTCCTTGTTTTTCTACTAGCTTTTATTAGGTAATGAATGTGTTGATGTGGTCAATGAGTTGCACTAGTAATAATCTAATAGCTTGAAAATTAGATATGCTATCTTATTTTTTTACTGGTGGGAGTTCCATTCCATGTATGGTTTACAAGTCATTTTTATTTATGTACAAAATTAACTGTTAACGCCAAGATCTTTGATGACGTCCCAATCACGTAAGACGCCCTAATCCTGCACAGAAAACACGATCAACACCAAAAGCTTGACGGCTGGACCGTCGGGGGATAGCTACGGCGTGAGAGTCAATACAGGTGTTCAAGGTTTAACAATGGAGGGTGTAAAAAATCTCTAGTGTGTTTTTTCTAGATAGAAAGTGTATGCGTACCTTTTGTTAGGAGACCCCCTTGCTAGGTTATACTCTCATGCCCGATTTTTTGTGCCACCAACCATAATCTGACACCTCCTCCCAGTCACCTCTTGTCCCAGCCGACTGCATGCAGGTTATCACCTTTTTTCCACTGTTCCTGCCGCCGGCCGGATAAGATCTCATCCACATTAATGATCTGCAGGCGCTTGGTCAACTGCCCTCCTCCTTTCATCATTACCAGTCAAAGTCTTAGATATTAAAAGATCTTATGGGCCGGCCACTTGACCCAGCCCATTATTAAGGGGATACAATAAAGGTAATATAAATGTTAAGCCCAATGACTATAAGACTTAGTGATAAAGGTCCACTAGGCTAATTAAACGGATGGGCCCAATCGGTCAGGCCCAATGAAAGAAATATCATGCCCCAACATTGCCCCCTAGTCTTTTATTAAACAGGATGTTTAGTGGAAGACTGACTGTAAATAGCGCGAGTCCACAGGAAGAAAGAGCCCACTAAGCGCCAGCCTACCTTGGATAACCCACCAAAGCCAAAATCAGACGTTACCCTTTCCTCTCCCTCATCATTATCCCCAATTAATGCGTCGCCCTTGGCTTTCGTGCAAATTTTGAAAAAATCACTCGCTATAAAAGCCGCTGCCCATTCTCCTTGGAGGGTTCCCTGCTATTTCGAATTCATAAGAGCTTATTGTCTTCTCCTCCTCAAATTTCTTTATTTTCTCTGCAAATTCTCAACAATGGCATCCCAGAACCCCGATACAAGTTCTCCTCTTCGTGTCGCCCCCATCTCCACCGTGACCCCTCACTCAAATCCTGACAAAGAGGTTCCGGGCTCAAACCCCCAAGTCGGTGCCGCGAGTAAGGAAGCTCCACCCATGGAATCACTCCCCAACCCATCTGATTTTTTCCAAAACGAGGAAGACTTTCCTCATGCCAACACCCCTTTTAACGCCAAGATCTTTGATGACGTCCCAATCACGTAAGACGCCCTAATCCTGCACAGAAAACACGATCAACACCAAAAGCTTGACGGCTGGACCGTCGGGGGATAGCTCCGGCGTGAGAGTCAATACAGGTGTTCAAGGTTTAACAATGGAGGGTGTAAAAAATCTCTAGTGTGTTTTTTCTAGATAGAAAGTGTATGCGTACCTTTTGTTAGGAGACCCCCTTGCTAGGTTATACTCTCATGCCCGATTTTTTGTGCCACCAACCATGATCTGACACCTCCTCCCAGTCACCTCTTGTCCCAGCCGACTGCATGCAGGTTATCACCTTTTTTCCACTGTTCATGCCGCCGGCCGGATAAGATCCCATCCACATTAATGATCTGCAGGCGCTTGGTCAACTGCCCTCCTCCTTTCATCATTACCAGTCAAAGTCTTAGATATTAAAAGATCTTATGGGCCGGCCACTTGACCCAGCCCATTTTTAAGGGGATACAATAAAGGTAATATAAATGTTAAGCCCAATGACTATAAGACTTAGTGATAAAGGTCCACTAGGCTAATTAAACGGATGGGCCCAATCGGTCAGGCCCAATGAAAGAAATATCATGCCCCAACATTAACTATAAGAAAAATAATAAATAACACTTCACAATAATATATAAAGCAAAATAGTAGTTAAAGACATAAAATTTAAACTCCTTTCAGTCTTCCTTCTCATCTCCTTAAGTGGATGGTAGGATCATGTATTGTACAATGATGTCCATCGATGTACTAATAAACTAAGGATTAAATATAAATAATTACCTAAAATTATTAATATTTTTTTAATTTAATCTTTTAATTTTTTCAATTAGGTCATTAAACTATCAATTTTTTCTAATTTCATTCAATTAAACTTGTCGCGTCATAAATTGATGACGTGACTCCGTTGACTAAGGTAATCAATGTCTATGTGTAATTAAAAATTAGGCTTAAATATAAATTATTATCCTGAATTATTGATCTTTTTCTACTTTGGTGATCGATCTTTCAAATTTTTTCACTTTAGTTAAATTGAAGTTGAAGATGGTGGGTTCACATAGGTAAAATGGTGAGAGTTATTTACTTTTTAATTACTAGTTTTGAATTGCTTTTCTCCATTAATTAAGAGCTTAAGAACATGAAAAGTGATTATGTGTTAATTATGTTCTAATAATTTAATACCATTTTTTATTTTGTAGAAAAGAAATAGTTAATGATAATTGCATGTAAGTAAGATGATATCTAATAATTAGCTATACATAGTTTTTTTCCCTTTTGTTTTGTTTGAAAATATTTTAGGTGTTAATGGTAGTGAAAAGTAATATTTTTCATAATTATTACTTATAATAGTTCTTTTTTCGAATAAAAAATAACCTCTTAAATAGATGTTTCATTTTTAAATTATTTTTAGTTTTTGTAGTTAAATTATAATATAATACTCCCTCCGTCCCAAATTATCTGCTTTTCTAGAGTTTCACACACATACCAATATGTACGATAAAAATACTAAAATACCTTTATGTGTTGACTTTTTTGTTTTCTGTGCATGAATCCTTATTGGTGAGAATATGAAAAGATGGTTAAAAAAGAGGAGAGACATGAATGAGAGTAATGACTATCATTAATTAGGATAAAGGGGCAAACTTGGAAAATATAGGGAAAAAATGCATTGAAATCATGAAAAAGCAGATATTATGGGACAAAATTTATTTGTTAAAACAGCAGATAATTTGGGACGGAGGGAGTATTACATTTATGACTATTTATTTTTATAAAATGATTTAAACTAATTATAAAATGAGTATTGTTTTAATACGTCATCAGTCACATCTTAGGTGCTAAAGTCATGTCATCAATTTATGACGTGGAACTAAAGTAGAAAAAATTAATAGTTTAATCACTTGATTGAAAAAATCAAAAGATCGATCACCAAAGTAGAAAAAGGTCAATAATTCAGGGTAATAATTTATATTTAAGCCTAATTTCTAATTACACATAGACATTGATTAGCCTAATCAGCGGTGTCACGCCATCAATTTATGACGTGACAGGTTCAATTGAACGAAAGTGAAAAAAATAATAATTTAATGATCTGATTGAAAAAATTGAAAGGTTGATCAATGGATAGGCGTTAACGTAGTTCTAATACATACATGGCACTAAGAACCCTCGATTCATAAATAAGAATGGAGAAAATATTTTAAAATCTAGTAATCAGAAGTCCAATAAAATAACCATAAGAGAGTAGTATTGCTAACTAAATCATAAAAGCCTTAAAGAAACAAAATAGGAAATCTAAATACAACAACATTTGAGGGTTATTAATAAAACCTAATGAAATGTATTGGATGATTAAGTACACTTGAATGGTTGAATGAAATAGAGACTCTAATTGAAATTGAATACCAAATAAATAAATGTGTTTTATAATTATCTAATCTAAAACATCTAATTGAATGTACTTTCCCATTATTAACCTTTTGCACTATTTTGAATGAAGATATATATATAGAGACTAGTAATTGCCCGTAGAACTGTTCACGGTTAAAAAATCGGACCTGACTGTATACCGAATTCAGCCAAAATTGGGTACCGATACCGGTACTGGTTGGACCAGTTAGCCAGTATGGAACCGGTACAGTACCGGTTTGTACCGATTTTTTTCCAGCTATTTCCATGAAAAGTTTTAAAAAATCCTAAATTACAAACACGCATTCAAGTTCAACTGATCTGACCCAATGAATAACAAATGTAATAAATACTAGCAGATTTCATTTTACAAGCACATTCAAGTATTCCAAGCACATCAAATTACAAGAACATACGTATTCCTGTACTCCAAGCACATTCAAGTTTCAACTACTAGCAGATTCCAAGCACATTCAAGTTTCAACTTTCAACTTTCAACTATTAGAAGATTTCCTTTTACACAACTACTAGCAGAGTACAAGTACATATGTCCATGATTTCATTACACAACTACAATCCAAAATTAAAACTTGACATGAAAGAAAGTGTCGAGAACTCAAGCAACCCAGTAGTAACAAACAAGCAGCAGCAGCAAACCAACAAGCAACAGGCAGCAGTAGTAGCCCAACAGCAGACCTGAAGGCTGAAACACAAGAAAGCCACAATTAAGACCAACAACAGGCAACATGCAACAGGCAGCAGCCACCGCTTTGCATATCTTAGCTTTGACTTCTTATCATTTAAAGGCAAACATCCATGTATATTATTATTATATAGTATACATCCATGCTTATTTATCTAACTCAATATTTTAATGTCGCACTAGATTTGTTGCACAATCAGTAATGTAAATAACTTCAAGGCTCACAAGTAAACCAAAGACTGATATATTTATTCATTTTTTTCTATATCTTCATAAAGAATATTGATGGGAACATAACCCTATAACAAGTGCTTATCAATTATTATATAACATGAAAAAGAAAGCAGCAACTACATACCCCATAGCATGAAAAAGAAAACAGCAACTACATACCCCATAACATGAAAAAGAAAGCAGCAACTACATCGAGAAGTTGTACAGAACAACCCGCTGCCATACAAAAAGAAGAAATTATGCCTCTATCAATTCAAGAACCAAAGATATATAAAATAAAAATCTTGACATTGATATCTTATAGAAGACCTAAAGAATGATCTGTTTGACTGCACATGAACGGATTCCAAAGGATTTAGAATAACGGATTCCAAAGGATTTAGAATAAGGTTATGCATTAACTCTGTAAACAGTACATTCACTTGACATTTACAACTGATCTAAAAATTGTTATCAAAATAAAGACCCAGATAAGCAAGGCAAAGTAATCAGATAAGCAACAAAAAAACCTGTTATCCATCTGATCTAAAAACTGCCAACTGTCATATCTCCATTAAATTCCGCCATCCATATCCAAAACTTCCACAAATTCTAAGAACAAAAGAAAATAAAAATAGTTAAAGAAAGTCATTAACATATGAACATTATAAATGAAATATATATAATTTAAAATTAAATATTACCTTTCTCAATTGTTTCAAGTGAATCTAAGTTCTCCTCTACGAACATTGGTTGTTTGCTTGAACGAAGCCAGTCTTGAGCACAAATAAGAGATTGTACCAATCTAGGAGTTAAAGAACTACTAAATGGATCAAGTACACGACCACCGGTGCTAAATGTCGACTCGGAAGCAATGGTTGATATAGGAACCGCCAATACATCATTCGCCATTTGAGAGAATGGAAAATTAAGGAGAATTATTTTTTCACCAACCAAAAACATTATATTTTGAAGTCGTTTGATCAACATACTCACTCAAATACTTATCTAATTCGGTATGATCCCCTCCTTGAACATCCGCAATGTGTTCTACAAATTTTTCTCTCAACCTTCTCCTTATCCTTTCTCGACCATACACATCAAAACTTTCACTAGACACATTAGATTGTGCACTTTGGGATGCATATTTGAGACTATAACATTTAAACAATTTCTCAATAGCATCATGCACCGATTTTATCATTTTGTTTGCCATTTCAGTCCCACTCCCATACATTGAATTGAAAGCAAATTCCAAAAATGTAAATTTATGCCTAGGATCAAGAACAACCGCAATGTATAACAATTTATTCATCTTCTCAACATTACCCCAATATTTATCTAATTTTGCTCTCATCCTCAACGTCATTTCTCTCATGCCATAGTCATTCTCATTATATAACAAGTCATTCAAAACATCATCAAGTTCAATAAATTCATGAAAAAAAGTATTTGATGTCACATAAGATGTACCCGAAACCTTCACCGTAATGTCAAAAAAACACTTCAAGAATACCACCAATTGTCTCACAACTTCCCAATTTTCTATGGTAGGCCACCCATCACCCGATTCCATTTCTAATTTGAATAAAGGGTCTTTGCTTGCAAGCCTATTAAGCACGTTCAAAATCTATGGCCACATTCAACATTGAATAAGTGGAGTTCCATCTAGTGAACACATTTAGGATCAACGAAGTATTTTGCTCAATTTTCTCAAATTCAACACATTCTTTAAAAAATTTTAATCCTAGAAGGAGATTGTCACACCCACCTAATCAAAGATCGAACACGAGATATCGAAGGAGTAGCATCTTACAACCCATCACATACAACCAAATTACGTATATGAGCAACACATCTCACATGGAGAAATTTATTGTCACAAATACTATGTCCCCAAACTCTTAATTGAGTTTTCAAACAAGAAATTGCAACATCATTGGAACTAGCATTATCAACTGTGATTGTGAAAATTTTATCAATGTCCCATTCCCTCAAACAATTTTCAACCAACATACCTATGTCTTCCCCTTATGACTAGTAATTGGGACAAAGCTAATAATTTTCTTTAGTAAATTCCATTTATCATCAATGTAATGAGCAGTCAACACCATGTAATTAATTCGTTGTATGGAAGTCCATGTATCGGTAGTAAGACGAACCCTTTGTGATGTATTTTTGAAGTAAACTTACAATTTCAATTTCTCTTCTAAAATCGTTTCAAACAATCTTTAATTATGGTGGTACGTGAAGGCACATTAAATTTTGGACATGCAACCGACATCAAATATTTAAAGTCTCACATTCTCCACATGGCTAAAAGGAAGTTCATCAATAATTATCATTAACAAAATTGCCCTCCTAATTAACTCTTGATCAAATTTCCATAAACAAACACTATTCGTTGATTCCCCTTCTAACTCTTGACCCCCTTCATTAATACTTGATTGTGGAAAATTCAATAGTGATTGTTTTTTTTCTTTTAATTGAATATTAGGAAGGTACAATTTACATCTTGCATTATGATTTTTTAAACCACCTGTCCCATTCTTTCCCGAATCGACTTTTAAAACTTGACCACAATATTTGCAATTCGCCTTTATTTCATCATTTTGCTTATATCTTATATAATGTTCCCATATAGTAGCATGAGTCTTACCGATTATTTGCTCGATCTCTTTAACTTCATTTTGCTTTTGTGTTTCGCGTGTCTCGCCTCCTCTATTGTCTCCTCCATTACTTGAGACTTGGATTGGATTTGCATCAGATGATATTGGTATATTATTATCCACATTTTCCATCAAACTGTACATAAAAACACAAACAAATTATTTTAGATACTAAATGAATATGTACAAAACAACTAATAAAGTATGACAACTATGATTCTATGAACTATGAAAAAATAAAAATAAAACATGGAATTAATGATCATTCTCATATCATAAATTTTTCCTAAGAACAACTGTATTATATCCATTACAAAGCCATAAGCTCTAAGAAAAACTAAAAAATTGTCAATTTCCTATTGATATGAACGTAAAATTAAAAACATCAGGATAATTTTTAGGAGCAGTGGTCCACTGGAGCACCCCATAAATTATATATATTCTGACAAATTTAATACAAAAACCTCCTAAGCTTGACTAAGTTATTGTATTTAGTGAAAACATGATATGATAAATTTAATACAACATGATCTGATAAATTTAAATTATTGCATTCAGTGAAAACATGATCAGGAAACATGATCTGACAAATTTAATACAAAAACCTTCTAAGCTTGACTAAATTATTCCCAAAACTATATTCAGTGAAAAAGGGCAATAATGGAAAATGAGGCTCACCTTAATAACTTAGTCCAGACAAAGTGTAAACAAGTCAAACAAACAAACACTTTATAGCAATTAGCAAGACTCAGAATAAATAGCAAATGTTATTCCAACACTTCAAGTTTGGAAATTCATGGACTAAATCTCAAAATAAATTGATAGAAGTAACGAAATTCATGGACTAAATCTCAAAATAAACTCATCAACAGTTCAACACCATTCGAGCTCACAAGGACACCACCAACACCAATTAGAAAAATTACCTCATAAAAATCTGAAATCTGGAGTCTGGAGGAGTGGTACTATAGGAGGAAAAGGTGCGAGTCGTGCGACGACTTGCAACAAGCAGATGTCGGTGGCCGGAGATGCAGAAGATAGATCGATGGCCGGAGCCCGGAGGTTTGAGAGGATCGTAGACGGGGCAGAGAGTTGAGAGGAGAGAAAAACCTATATCTATTTGGAGTGAAAGTCTGAACTCTGAAACTGAGACCGAAAGAGTCGCTAATTAGTAATAAAGGAGTAAGTAACCGGTCTAGCCGGTCCGGTCCGTTAAAAACCGAACCAATTATTTGGCATCCCGGAACCGTTTAACCAGTATAAACCGGTTCACTGAACCGGTACCGAACCGTATCATATTTATCCCGAACCGGCCGGTTCGGACCGGTCTGATTCGCCAAAAAACCGAAAATACCGATTTATTTGTCCACCTCTAATTACCCGTGCTTAAAGGCACGATGTAACGAAATTCATTCTCTCTCCCCGTTTTAACAATCTCACTTTCATTTCTTTTCTCTCCACCTTCCTCTCCCATGACCTTTTCCCACCCAAATCAATTAGACTAAATTTGAATCGTCCTTGTGCTTTCCGGCCAAAATTCAAAATGTGTTCTATCTTATTAATATAAGATATACAATTATTATTAAATGAACTTTAAAGTATGTGATGATAAATTTTATTTAATTATCCAAAATATGTTATTATTTAAATATAATGATCAAAAGTACATCACAATCAAATATGGTAAAATATAAAAATTAATGCGAACTTCATACTAGACCGTAAAGAATAGTCCCGCATGGGTTGCAAATAAAACTTGATCAATTTTTAGCTATTATTTGTGCTTCAATTACTTAACCTATATCAAGTATATGTATCTATTTTGTGAAAATATGGTGTTGCTAACATATAAATTTATAGGAACAATCCCAAACAAGAAAAGTTTTCATAGAGGGGTAGTAGGATTGGGAAGCAAAGACGGGATGTTTGGGTATTGCCGATAGCACATACATACAAGTTGTTCTCAAAATGTTTGCTAATAGAGACATATATGATTAATGATATGCAAATCTGCTATTGTCTTCATTGCTTTAGATGATATATTTGTAAGATGAAACACAACCAGACTTTATTTATATTATTTTTGAAGAAGAAAACATGAAGAAGTGAACACAAACAAATATCAAACTGAAAAAAAAATCAACTCAAACTTTGACATCAAAACAATGCAATAAAGTTCTAACTTCACCTTTCTTTCATATGAACGAAGCAGAACAACAATAATAAGATGGCTAATCTTGCTTGTCTGATATATTCATAAGATTCATAACATGTATCATAAAGAACACATAATATATATTCAGATTCACCAATTTAGCTAGTCCAACTAGTCTGAAGATGCATCACACGTTAGCAAAACCCAAGACTGGGCTACAAATAAATTTCCAAGTTCAATTGCACCTTGAATTTGGCTTCCACTGCATCCCCTCTACAATCCCCGTCAACTCACCGACGAGCTGGACAATCGCTTGCTTACCTGTGACTGTGAGCGAGACCCACGATTACCTAGTCGTGTGACCATAAGTACGAGTCAATTTCAACAATAAATGTATGATCAAGACAACGAAAATGAAATATTTTATGGAAACTACGAGGAAACAAGTCAAAGAATGAGAGCACTTTTTGGCTCCATGAAAAAGTAAAATGACGAAATATAGATCGGAAGGTTGTGACAATTCAACAAATCTAAAATAGAATCAATCTGCATGAGAAAAGCTTGTAACATATGAAGGAAAAGTTTATGAATCTAAAAATTACAGCATGTGTTAATGCTGACAATTCATGAAGACAGTGCTCTGACTATGCGAGAAATTTTAGAAGGCATAATGTTTAGGGTAAAACCATTTAAATACCTCAATTAACCTACAAAGTTTACAGAAAGGTAATCTTCTTAGTTGAAAATTTTAAAAAGTTCCAAGGAACAGTAGAGAGCAGCACCATATATTCTTATGACAAATACAATAAATTAATGCAAAAAGATAAAAACAATAACACAAGGTTGTACGTAAAAATCCAAATCGAAAAAAAACACAAAGAAATGTAGATGAAACCCACTAAATAAAAATCTGAAAAATACAAGATAAAGAGAGAACTATAGAATTAAAAAATTCACTAAATAAAAATCTGAAGAATACAAGATAAAGAGAAAACTATGACAATTATTAAAATGTTTTTTAATATTACTTCTCCAAAAACCTAACCATATATTTATAGGTCATAGAAAATTTCAAATAGGATATGAAATACTAAATCGAGTATGACTAGGAAAGATATTTTCATAAATCAAATCGGATTCTAGGTAATACCTAAATCCAAATCCAACAAGGATTCATGTTATACCTAACAAATTTTCACCTTGACTTAAATCCTCCAAATATAGGACAAAAAGTGAATTTTCTCTTTTTCTCAAATGCACAACTCAAGTGCATCGAACACTAACCAGGTCCAACCAATATTCAAACTTGGTACATGATAACGGTTTCGTTAACATGCCAGTTGGATTGTCTGTAGTACCAATCTTTAAGATCTTAATGTTACCATCTTCAGCAATGTTTTGAACAAAATGATACCTGATGACATCAATATGTTTCGTCCTCTCATAATAAATCTAATTTTTAGTCAAGTGTATAACACTCTGACTATCATAATGGACAACAGTAACTCCATGATCCATGTTGATCTCTCCAAACAAGCCTCATAACTAAATAGCTTCCTTAACAACCATTGTACGTAATAGCCATATACTCTGTCTCTGTAGTATAGAGAGCAATCATATTCTGTAAAGTAGCTCTCTAACTAATTGCATAACCTCCAAAGGTAAATACATAACAGTCAACGACCTCATCCTATCAAGATCACCAACATAGTCTGAATCAACACAACCTATAAGAGTATCATCATTCCTTCCAAACTCTAAACCAACATTAGAGGTACCTCACAAGTATCTTAAAATCCATTTCATGCCAATGAATTTTACTTGGATGTGATAAGTATCTACTTACCACACTAATGACATGTGAAATATTTGGACAAATATAAATCATAGTATACACGAGGCTACAAATTTCACTAGAGTAGGGAACACTTGACATATACCTAGCCTCCTCATCTTTCTAAAGAGATAATTCAGTTGATAATCTGAAGTGACCAACAAGAGGAGTATTTACCAATTTGGCCTCTTCATACCAAAATGATCTAATATCTTTGCGATTTATAAGTCTTTTTGGGATAACTACAATTTCGTAATTCTGGGATCTCACTGAATCTCGATGCCAAGAATCTTCTTAGCAGCCCTTATTTAAATCTTTCATTTTAAATTCAGTGCTCAATTGTGATTTTAGTTTACCAATCGCTGAACTATCTTTTGTTGCAATCAACATAAAGAAACAAATATATAAATAAGCCATCATGAAGTTTCCTGAACTACACACAACTATCATATTGGCTTATGCTATATTTAATACCAACCATAAATGAATGAAATTGTGTATACCACTGCATGGAAGATTGCTTTAAACCATATAAAATTTTTTCTCAACAAGCAAATGTGGTATTCCTTTCCTTGAATTTGAAATCCCTAATGTTGACGCATATAAATCTTTTCTTCAAGTTCACCATGCAAGAGAGCTATTTTCACATCGAGTTCTTCCAACTCCAAATCATGCATATAACAATAAAACCAAGTCATACTCAAATAGAGTTATGTTTCACAAGTGGTGAAAACATATCATTGAAGTCAATTCCCTCGACTTGACTGAATCTCTTAGCTACTAGTTGAGCCTTATACCTAGCGTCTTAAACTCCGGGGATGCCTTCCTTTTTCTTAAATATCCATTTGCAACCCACAATTTTCTTACTTTTAGGTGGTTTCACAAGCTCCCAAGTCTTATTTTTCTGAAGAGGTTACATCTTTTAATTCATAGCAAATAACCACTTTCTGAATCATTCGAGGAAACATCTTTATAAGTCAAAGGGTTACTATACTTAACTGTCTCGGCAACTGACAAGGCATAAGCAACATAATCCGAATACCCATATCTTTCTGGTGGTCACATTGTCCTCTCTGCTCTGTCTCTAGTGAGATTATAGTGGTGGTGGTGGTATGTAGTGGTGGTGGTAGTAGCATATGATCTAAACTCTGTTGTGATTTCTGAACCAAACACCTTATGAATTGAATAATCTGCAGGGTTACCTGACCAAAACTCTTCGGGGTCTTACATTCGGGGTCTTACATTCTATAGTTGTGTAAGGAAAATGATTCACCAAGAAAGAAATTGTATTCATTGCTTCTGTCCAAAATTCATTGCCCAAATGGCCAAAGCTGCATTTAACAACATGCATTTGCCCTTCTCTATCAAGGTTCTGTTCTGTAACTCCATTATGCTGCGGTTAGGGGTGCTCAAAAAATTTAATTTTTTCGATTTTTTATCGAACCGGTTGAAACCGGTACCGGCGGTACTAGTTTTTTTCGGTTTCGGTTTTTTCGGTACCAGTTTTTCGATTTTTTAATACTTTTCGGTATTGGTAGCGGTAATGAAAATTTTAAATTCGGTAAATACCGAAAAATCGAAAAAACAAGAAAAACGAAAAACTAGTGCTACGTGCCTGCACATATTGTCCACTCTTTCCAATTAACTGTATGTTTTATCAATGATCATTATATAATAATTCATGTTCCCCAACCAACACCTGTTATTAATATTTGTCTCCGGCTCAAAAGTAAATTTAAAATCCACGTCGCATCTCCATTTTAGGTTTTTTTTTATTTTCACGGGGATTTGTTGGCATAAACGGATACTCCATTAATATAAAATAAAGGAGAAACAAAACATTAACGTTAGTAATTCCAAAGTGTATCATCAATTATATGATTTTTAAATTTTTAAATTTTGAAATTAAAATGACCAGAATTATTATAACTATAATTATCTAAAAATAAATAATTTTATTATTTTTAAAAATTAATTGAAATTATATTTAAAATTATCTTATATTGTCTTTATAAACAAATTATAAAATATTAAATCTGTTAATGTTGAATGAGTTTTTATAGTTTAAACTTATAAAAATTCACTACTATTGTTTTTACTACTTAGTAATGTAACATGTCAGTCGCAATATAAAGAAAGAATACTACTATTGTTCTTACTACTTAGTATCTGTTCACAATTCACTTCAAGTTGACAATAATAATTACAACTAATATCACCATTGTGTTGGTTGTTGAAATACAATGCTAGAGCTCAGGCATCTGTATTTGCAAGAATAAATTCGGTTTTATTTTTATATACTACTATATAATTTTAAAAAAAAATTATTTAATTATTGCGGTATAACCGAAAACCGAACCGAAAAAACCGGTATCGACTTTGTACCGAACCGGTACCAAAATCGGTTATTTAGTACCGGTACCGGTTCTTAATTTTTTGGGTTTTTTCGGTTCGGTACCGGTTCGGTTCTTTACTGATGAGCACCCCTAGCTGCGGTATCTTCACAATTGTACGATGCCTAACAATTTCTTCATTTTTGCAAAACTCATTGAACTCAGTCTCACAACACTCAAGGTTATTACCTGATCCGAACCTCTTAATATGCTTGCATGTCTGCTTCTCAACCAAAGTCTTCCACGGTTTAAAAGTCACAAAAATGTCATTCTTATGTTTCAAGAAGTAGACCCAAACTTTCCTAGAATAATCATAAATGAAGATTATCAGATAATGAATTAATATAGGTCAAAGTCTCATTTGTTCTATGAACTGCAGTCTTGAAACTAACTCATTTCTGATTTTCCAAGACATAATGTTCAAAGTCCAACTTTCCTATTTTTTATCCCAAAAAATACCTCTATTACTCAAAGCATCCATGCCTTTTTCACTCGTATGGCCCAACCTCATATTCCACAACTTGGTGGTGTAATCTGTAGTAACTAAAGAATAATTTGCATCCAAATTTATAGTTGTAGAACCCTCCAACTTATATAAAGTGTCGACCTTGATTCCTTTAATTAACACAAAGAGTCTTTGCGAATCTTCATAACTCCATCTTTAGTTGTGTACTTACACCCGTTTTCATCTAGTGTACCCAAAGATATGAGATTTTTCTTTAAACTTGGAACATGTCTAACATCTAATAATGTCCTGATTATGCCATCATGCATCTTAATTTTAATTGTGTCAATAGAAATTGCTTTACATTTAGAACTATTTTTCATTAAAACAATTCTACCATCAAATGGTTCATATGTGGAGAACCAATCAAGAGTAGGACACATATGTTAAGAACACCTAGAATTCAAAATACAGGCAATGATAAGTCTTTCTCTGTCATCGACTACTAACAAAAGATCATCACTATCCTCAGCAATACTAGCCTGAGTAGGCTTTCTTGCCCCCTGATTTTGTTGGTTCTGAATATTCTGTCCACTATTAATCTGACCATGATTGTCTCTTCTCTGTTCATTATTTTTCAACTTCGGACAATTATGTTTTATATGCCCTTTGCATGACAGTAGTTACAGTTGAAATTCTTATTCTGAGATTTCGATATGTGTGTATTGTTATTTTTTGAACTTCTTTCAACTGACCTCCCTCTAGCAAACAATCCAACACCTTGATCATCACTTTTCTCAAAAGTCATTTCAGAATCTAGTTTTTGTTTACTCATAAGATTCGTCTTAAGATTCTCAATTGAGATATATAGTGTCTCTACCATAGTTCATAGTGCCTCTAAAGTGCTTATATTGCTTATATAAATGAGGTAATGAGACTAACAACAATATGGCTTGATCTTCACCATCAATCTTAACGTTAATATTTTGAAACTTACTTACAATTGAATTAAAGTCAGTGATATGAGATTTGATTTGAGTACCTTTTGACACATGCAATGTGTAAAGACGTTGTTTAAGTCTCAATTTATTGGTGAGGGATTTTGTTAAATAGAGTGATTCTAATTTCTTCCACAAATCAACAACTGTAGTTTCTGCTAACACGTTTTGCAACACATCATTCAAAAGGTACAACTAAATTGTCGAAAGTACTTTATCATCCATAGTTTCTCATTCTGACTTAGACATCTTGCTAGTTTTTTTCGTCTCCCAATCCGTATCAGACGTATCTATAGGCTTCATTGGCTTTCCTACAATGACTTTCTTCAAACCTTGTTGAGTAAGAACAGTCTTCATCCGAACCTGCTAAAGACTGAAACTAATATTCCCATCAAGTTTGTCAATATCAAATTTTGTTGATGCAGTCGAACTCAATGCTATAGCATGGATCGAAATACTTAGGCTTTGATAGAGAAAGACATAAGAAATTCACTAAATAAAATTTTGAAAAATATAATATAAACAGAGAGAATTATTAAAATGTTTCCGAATATCTCTTCTCCAAAAACTTAACACCTATATTTATAAGTCATAGAAAATTTCATAACCAAATAAGATAGAAATATTAAATTGAGTATGATTAGAAAAGATAACCTTTTTAAACTAAAACAGATTATAGATAATACTTAAATTCAAATCCAATAAGAATTCATGTCATACTCAACATATACATTTTGAGGCAGAAGTATGCTGACGTAAAACTAAGCATGAGCACCCTTATTCAATTGATAGCAGTATGTGAAATTTCAATAATCACCTACATGTTGAGGAAAGCTTGCATTTTTTTTTAACCAAAAGAAGAGTTCTGAATCACTTTACCATATTTTGAGAGAACCAAAAAGGTTCAATGTAATATTTGCACAAGTTTAGGAGAACTCATAATAGTAATTTTATTTGTACGGATTAAGGGACATATATAAGGGACCAAACTATGTTTGTTTGTAAGCATTATATACTTAGGATATGACTGTTAATCCTAAATGTCTTATTTATTTTCAAATTTAGACTTAAACTATTAGTCTAGAAATTATAAAATGATTTAATAGTTTTGAGATTATAATTATAATCCAGAATTATAATCTTAAGATTAATAGTCTCGGGATTATAATTTTATAAATTATAATATCGAGATTATAATATTTACAAACAAATCTAAAAACAACTCGCTTGTTAAGCATCTTTTTGTCAATTTAGTATTTCACTAGTGTTTTGAGGGACTTAGTAGGTACTACTACTCGTGATATTTGTTGAATGTGTAAATTATATGGAATAAAATAAGAATTTTATAAAAAATAAGGACTAAACAAAAAAAATGTAAAATATTTAAATTAAAAAATAAAATAAAAATGATCAGTGACACAAAAAAATACATATATTTTAGTGATTATGGTATGATAATAATATTAAGACGAGAAATTTCAAAATATTATGTTATTTTATAACTATTCGTAATTAAAAACATTTTTCTTGTGTTACAAAAATAATTGCCAAATAATACGAGTCATCTAGGGAAATCGGAGAACCAATGGTGGAGTGAGTAGCCACATAATTAATCTTTACTTAGAAGGTATAACTTGCTGTGTAATTATATCAAAATCTGATAAATTCACAACAGAAAAATGATATTTTTACAATAAAATTGTCCCTATAGATCTACAACAACGATTTTCACCGTAATTATACATTTATAACGATACCTTTATTGTGAAAATATCAAAAAATATCAGTTTCCTATTTAAAAATATGCATTTTTTGACCGTTAACTTCTTTAAGTTCCCTATATCTAGGGGTGAAAACGAGTCAAATATCAGCGAACACTCTAATGCTTAGATTCGGCTCGACTCAAAAAAATTGAGCTCGAATTCGACTTGAATTCGATAAGGAATTTTTAATTTTGCGCCAGATTCGACTCGGATCATTACTCGGACTTACTCGGTTCGTAAGTACTCGACTCGTTTACAAAACGAGTTACTCATGAGCCTTCAAATCGAGTTTCGAATATGAACCATTTCGCTTAATACTGAACCACTACATACTAAATTGATTATTGAACTAATGTTTATATATAAAAGTCTTTTACTTTTATTTATATAAAGAAATTACAAAGAATGTAATATGAATTGACAATCAATTTACTGATTTATTCAAGTACAAGCTTACACAATTTAATACTACATTTTATAAATTATAAATATTGATACAAATATCACATATTTAGCTTATTAGTATGGATCATACCAGTATTCGAATATGATCCATCGAGCAGGTATCGAGTATGATTCGAGAAAAAATGAAATACTTGAACCCTAATCTGAGCGAATACTGGTATACTCGAATTCGACTCGTGTATCATTAAACAGAAAACGAGTATGGATCATATTCGACTTGAATTAACTTCGAATTCGAACTTTGGATCATATTTTCGAACCGATCTCGAGTCGAGTATTGAGCTACTCTGCTCGGCTAACACCCCTACCTATATCCAGTTTAGCAGTGTTGGACGGACAAGAAAATAGTATTTAAATAAATTCCCAATATATATCATGGTCATACACTTATTATTTGATATTACAATTCGGGCAGACACATTGTGTATATAAATTATGTAAGATAAAATAAAAAAATTATAAAATTTAGAGGACTAAATAAAAAGATAAAATATATTAAATTAAAAAAAATAGTAATATATTAAAGTTGTAAGGTCAAAATAGAAAAGAATAAAAAAAGAGAGAGAAAATGACGGTCTAAGGTACACTTTTTTTTAGAAATTGATATTTTCACATAAAAAGTGTCGCTATAGATGTAAAACAATGGTAAAAATTGTCGCTATAGGATCTATAGCGAAGGTTGTCATGTATAAATATCAAAAGAAAATATCAGTTTCTTTTTTTTTCCACAAAAGGATGATAAATTGGCAATAACTACATATATAAAGGGCAAGTATGTCATTTAATGGGGTCCACTAGTATAAAAATATATATTTGTCATTTTGTATAATCTTGTGGAGTCACTAATGATAAATTTAGAAGTTTTTCTTCTTATTTTTTTTTAATTTGTATGAAAAATATATTTAGTACAATCTTTTGAGAACGGAAGACGTAGTTTACAATAATGCAACTAGCAAAGAAAGGGACAACTTGTAATAATAAAATGGTATATCAATTCAAAGAAAAACTCAATACAAGATGTGATGTCCCAAAATAGGTATACATCACCTATCTTGAGTCGCCAAATATATGGTACAGAATTCAAATACAAACTTAATTATACAACTGTCGTGTAAAATACGATAAAACATAGATGAGAGTTTTAACAGGAATATTGTCTTCTAGACAATATCGAAACTCAAATTCAATCCTCATTATATTTATTATCACACTAAATAGTGAGGACTACTAAAACAACCATATCGGATCGTCACTCAATTCCCCGACTAGTCCCGACTACGTTCTCATTTCTTGAAGAGAACAATGAAAGCAAAAGGGTGAGCTCAACTAGCCCAGTAAAAAATATTATGACTAAGATAATGTAGAATAAATTATCGTTAGCCTTCAACAGTGTTAAACTGATAAAATATAATAAACATCAAATTTAACTGTAGCGGAACAAGCAATTCATTAGAAGAGTCAAGTAGAGTATGATATCTACTATCTTTTATGATTTAAAAAGTTTATCATCAATTTTATCGCTAAGACTCAGCTTAATAAATAATCCACATTAGTATCACGTCCACGAATTATTTATGCACTACGGGGTAAGGATATTCGTGTAATCACCAATGGTCATGATCATGCCAACAACTGTCCATTAATGCACTACGGGCTAATGAGGACTTTTACCACATTGTTTGTAACATTACAGGTCATGATTATACCGAATAATCCCTAATCATAATCATACCGATCAATAGTCCATCTATGCTGTAAGACCCCAACTTTTATGAATAAAGATGAATTTTCTATAAATATCATTTTTAAATATTATGGAGTGAATTTGATATAATGTTATAGTTGTGGGTAATATTTATAAATTTTGCAAAGTACGTAAGTTGTTATATTATATTTGATTGGTCGGGAAATATTTGTTTTAACAGGGAATATTTGTACGACGGCACAATCATTGGTGGACCCCAAAACAGAATTATTGTCGGATAGAGAAAACGACAAAAATAATTTTTATAAAATAACGGCGAAAATTTTACCGTTAACTGTTGAAATACCTGGTGGTAAAAATACAGTAATACGCGTGGTTGCATAGTAGCACACAGTATTGATTATTGATGCTTACGTAAGAAGCCACTCAGTTTTACTCAATTATTGCTACAGTAATTGCTACATATTATCTAATATTATTGATTCAATTATTGTCACAGTATCATCTGCATAATATTTTATATTATTTAATCAATAATTGAGACGAAAAAATTATTCATATTATTATTTATAATATTGACGATGTCTAGAAAGTTCTGTCGAGGAGAGGTTTGGTCACCTAATTGCGCGCCAATAGGGAGAAATCCTTATCGGAAAACCCCCTCTTTCCTGAGAATAATCTGGTTGTTAAATATTGTGAGTTATAATATTAATGATAAATAATTGTTGAAAGATTAAAAATGTATTGATTGAAGATAAAATAATTTGTGGTAATATTTATTCAATCTTTGATATAAATAAGAAGTCTGTTATGAGTAGTTTGTGGTAAGTTTGGTTTATTATATAGGGGCCCATATGTCATCATCTAAGAGTCACTTTCGCCAATAGTAATTGTCTTTACCAAACGTCAAACCACTTACCGTTTCATATTACAGGTGTCGAACCAATTATCGTTTCACATTACAGGCGTCGAACCAATTGTCGTTTCACATTACAGGCGTCGACCAATTATCGTTTCACATTACAGGCGTCGACCAATTGTTGTTTCAAATTACAGGTGTCAAACCACTTTTCTTTTCATATCACCTGTCGTCAAGCTACTTGCCTCTTCACATTGCAAGGGCTAAGCTAGAAATCTTCTATAAATAGAATCTTATTTCTTCTTTCATTCTCACCAATTCACTACGACTCACAAGAGAATTCTATAGAGAGAGAATCAGAGAGAAAGAAGAAGAGTATTCTGTTACTACACTATTTTAATATTCAATCTCCTACTAAGGTAAGGGGTATTATTTCTTTCGTATTCGTAAGAAATATTATTTTTGTTCAATATTCGCTTGAAATAATATTTTTTTCCATACTCTGTAGTATGTAAGTAATATTATTTCGTTTCAGATTTCAAATTCTATACTTGTTTGTTAAAATTTTGGCTTCTATACTCCATGAAATTAGTAGAAAATCCTTGATATTTGCGCTTCATCTAGTATCTTTTTATGGAAATATTATTCTGAGCATTCTTGATAAGCTTTAACTTTTTCATGCCGGAGTACTATTCACGGGGTTACTATTCCTAAAGTACTATTCACGGGGTACTATTCACTCGAGTACTATTCACCCAGGATACTATTCATGATAAAAATTGATTCGTTTTCGGTCTAAATAATTGTTGGTACAATATTATTTTTGAATTTTACTCCACAAAACAGTATCATGTTAACAATTTGGACGTTATTAATTTCTGGATAAATTAAATTATAAATCTTAAAAAATTTATCATTGAACTTGTTTTATTGAATTCTTATATCATTGTCATTGTAAGATCCCACCTTATTATTAATATAATCGAATATCCTCTAATTATTATTTTGAATAATAAAGTGTTAATTTGATATAATGATGTAGTTATGGGTGAAATATGCAAATTTTGCAAAATAAGCAAGTGGTTATAAAATATTCATTTTTATCGGTAAATATTCGTTTGGTCGTGGAATATTCTTGCTGTCGGGGAATATTCGTACGACGGCGTAGCCTTGTGTGGGCCCCATAACGGAAAGTAATTGGATGAAGAAAAAGACAAATATAGGTTGTTTATAAATAACGGCGTAGTTGTTACCGTTAATACTGTTGGAATACCCGGTGGTTAAAACACAGTAGCACACGGTACTGCACCAATTATTGATTCTTACGTAAGAAGACACTACTCAATAATTGTTACAGTAATTACTGTTCAATATTTTATTTTATTGATTCAATAATTGCTGCGTTGATATTTTATATTATTGTTGTTTCAATAATTGTCGCTGCACAGTATTTTCCATTATCAGATCAATAATTCATATTATTTGAATAATATTATTAGATAGCATTATTGGCAATGTCTAGAAAGTTCTGTCTAAGGAGAGGTTTGGTCATCTAATTGCGCGCCAGTAAGGAGAAATCCTTATTGGAAAGCCCCCTCTTTCCTGGGAACGGTCTGGTTGTCATAATTGTGATTCTGTGATATTATTTGTGAATAATTAATTATTGATTTATACGATAAAAAAATATTTATTTTTTTGTGGATATAAATGAGGGATATATTTTTGTGGTTATAAATGAAAAAATTAATGCTGAGTTATTTTATCAGTATTTTTGTCGGAATGGAGGTATTAAAAATTAAATCACTGTTCTTGAGATATATTGCGTGAGTTATAATTTTTAATCTGACCGTTGGATAGTAGTGATTTTTGGATATGTTATACATATATACGTTGAGTATATGTCCACAAATTTTGAACCGTTAAAAATGAACGTATAATTTGTTATGAATTTTAAGAGGTGACTGATTCGAAAATTAGGTTTATAAATGATTTTGGTAGCAAATTCTAGAATTGAGTGGGCCCCACTTTTGGTTGATGAAAAATGTGCTGGAATTTTTATTCAAATGTGGTGGGTGGTAATAGTAGCAGATAAAGCCATCGGGTTGCAGGTCAAGTCTGCTTCGGCGTGCTAATATTTTCCTATAAATAGAGGACTAAGTTAGAATTGAAAATCACACTAGAATTCATAAATTTTCTCTCTTTCTCTCTCTATATTCTCGAGCGTATTTTGTGAGTATTTTGATACTTTGAGAGTTGCTATTCAGTGCAAGTTTCTGTCAGCACTATATCCAAAATTCAGTCAGAAGTACGGTTATTCTGAGGTAAGGGATATTATTTTCTTCTTAAATGATATTATTTTCTTCAAAATTTAAAAATTTTTGTGTCGGGATTACTATTCACGTATACGGTACTATTCACGTATACGGTACTATTCACGAATACGACACTATTCACCGAAAAATAAATTTTTTTCTTTTTGTCCAAGATGTCTATTATGGTTACTATCTTTGATTGTATCCATGTTTTGATCTTTATTTTTGAATTCTACTTCACAATTGGTTGTTATGGAGTATTATTGCACTTGGATAAACTGTAATACGAATCCCTAATATTTGTCCTTCTGTCTCACTGGGTTCGTTTTCTTTAAAATATTTTTCATTATCCTCAGTCCTAAATGATGATATTACTGAATATCTTTAGCATGTAGTGCAAAGATGAATGATTAACTGATGAATATCTTTGGCCCGTAGTGCAAAGATGAACAGGTGTTGAGATGAACATGACCGGCCGGTGATACAAATGAATATCTTTGGCCTGTAGTGCAAAGATGAATATTTGATTAAAGATGGTTATTGATTGTTGTTACAGGGATAAAATATTGATGATGGACTTTTAAATCTTAGAAGATAGTATAACTCATTCTCTACTTGACTCTTCTAATGGTTTGTTGTTTCCGCTGCAGTTGTTGATCTAAAACTTGTTGTCTATTATATTTTATTAGATTTTTCCTTGTTGAAGACTAATGATAAGTTGTTGTATATTATCTTAGTCATAATATTTTTTACTGGGCTAGTTTAGCTCACCCTTTTTTTTTGTTCTATTTTTCTCAGGAGGCGAGAATATAGCGGAAACTAGTCGGGATATGGAGTGATGTTTCTAGTCAGTGGTGTTAGCAGTCCTCACTATTTTATAAAATAGTATTTTAATAATTGTAATGAGGACTTATTTGACTGTGGATATTGTCTAGAAGATAATATTTGTATTTAAACTCACAGTATTGTGTTGTCGTATTTTGCCCGACAAGTGTTTTAATGAAGTTGTATTTGTTTCTGTACCATGTATTTGACGACTCAGAATGGGTGATGTATACCTATTTTGGGGGCGTCACAGTTGGTATCAGAGCTTAGGGATATGGTCTCTGGCGGAGATCGGGGAATAGAACTAGGAGGGGAGAGACGAGTAAATCCTTCGCTAGTGTGTTCTACCTAAGCTTATTTGTTGGTTGGTCATAATATATGGATATTATGTGATATGTTAATTTGTTTAATTAACCTTTGTTTTATGGCAGTATTTAGGAATGGCTGCTGAGAACGTTAACAATGGAGTGTATGAGACCGTGGAAACACTTTTAGTTACCAATCAGGAGAACGTGCAACAGAAAGACAATATTTCTCCTGTAAACAACACCACCGAACAAATGATGAATGATGGGATGTTTAGAAGCTTTTTGCAGTTCATGCAAAATCAGACGAGGGAGACTCATGTACAAAATATAGGTGGAAATGATAGCAACGCGCGGCTTGTCACAGCCAAGCAGTTCAAAGAGTTGGGACCACCAGACTTTCAGGGAAAGCCGGATCCGATCAAGGCGGAAACGTGGGTCAAGCAAATTATCAAGATATTCGATGTCTTGAGATGCACGGAGGAACAGAAGGTTCCATTCGCCACCTTTATGTTCCGCGGTGAGGTAGACTACTGGTGGGAGTTTCTGAAGCGTACCCAGCCTGACTCACTCAACATGTCCTGAGAAACGTTTCAGAAACTGTTTAATGACAAGTACTTTCCTGAAAGTATTCGTCATATGAAGGAGGTAGAGTTTATTAGACTGAAACAAAACAACATGACGGTGTCCCAGTACGAGGCGAAGTTTGCAGAGTTATCCAGGTTTGCACCTCATTTGGTGGAGAATGAGGAACGAATGACAAGGATGTTTCTAAGAGGTTTGAAACCCGAGATACGTCAATACCTAATTTCTCACAAACTGTGTTTGTATTCAGATGTTGTAAATAGGGCTCAGTTATTGGAGCGCAATAATGAGTCAACCCAACCAAGAGAAAGCAGTTGGAAAAATGATAATACTAATGGTAGCAGTCATCGAAGCGGTGACAACAATCGTGGAGGAAATTATCATGCCAAGAATGGTAACCACTTCGGTGGTAATCATGGCCAAGATAATAGAAGTGGAAATTTCAAGAAGATGAGGTTCAATAATGATGGAAAGACAGCAACACCAGCACCCGTTTCAAAAGAAGAAGAACGACCACCGGTCGTATGTTTCAAATGCCGACAAGAGGGACACATCCGTCCAAACTATACGCAGCAACCCAAAGTGTGTTTCAATTACGGAAGAGAAGGTCACCTAGCTCGATTTTATCCTGTAGTGAAGTCAAGTCCAACGGGGATAGTGATGCCAAAGGATGTCCCAGACAAGTTAAAGTCGGTAGTTTAAGTAAAAGTGTTTGTCGAGGAACCCGAACGAAGTTATCACGGGTAAGTTAATCAAAAACTCTTGCGAAGTTTATATCTTATTCAATACCAGTTCTACATTTTCTTTTATTTCTCCTACTTGCGCTCGACGTTTAAATTTGACCCCAGTATAAAACTCATTTCTAAAACCCTTAAAATATTTCTTCACCTAAAATGAACGTATTATGCGCTGAAGACGTTGGCTCGAGCTGTTGAAGATTACGATTATACCATTTAATACCATCGTGGGAAAAGCGAACGTTGTAGCTGACGCGTTGAGCAGAAGATCGTATGCATTTACGACTGCGAATATACGAACCTACGTGAAGATAGCAAATATACGATTAGAACCGACTTTAAATAGATAAAGTTAAAGCCGCTCAAGATACAGACTCAGAGCTGATGAATGTAAAAAAGAAGGTTCAAAAGGGCGTTATTCTAGGAGCAAGAGTCGATGAAGAAGGAATACTTCGAGTCAACTCCAGACTTTGTGTTCCTAACGATTTTGACTTGAAACATAGAATCATGATGGAGGCACACAACACACCGTTTGCAATCCATCCTGGGAGTACCAAAATGTATCATGATCTTCGACATACATTTTGGTGGAGCAATATGAAAAGAGAGATCGCGGAGTTTATCTCGAGGTGTTTAACTTGTCAACGTGTAAAAGCGGAGCATCAAGTACCAAAGAGTCCATTGCAACCACTTGAGATTCCGAAATAGAAGTGGGAACACATTACTATGAATTTCGTTATGGGTCTTCCCAAGGTTTCTCAAGGCTTAGATGCAATTTGGGTCATTGTTGATAGATTAACCAAGTCTGTCCATTTCTTGCCTATACGTGAGACTTATTCCCTTGAACGTCTTGCTAGTATGTACGTGAATGAGATTGTGAGATTGCATGGCATGCTAGTATCCATAGTTTCGGATCGTGACCCAAGATTCACTTCACGATTTTTGGGTTAGCTTGCAAAAAGCTATGGGCACGGATTTACGATTCAGTTCGGCATACCATCCTCAAACGGACGAACAACCAGAGAGGACTATTCAAACTCTTGAAGATCTATTAAGACTATGTGTCTTAGATTTTAAAGGGAGTTGGGATAATTACCTACCATTGGTGGAATTCTCTTACAACAATAGTTATCAAGCAAGTATAGGCATGGCTCCATTTGAGGCGTTGTATGGAAGAAAATGTCGTTCTCCAGTATGCTGGGACGAGGTGGGTGAAGCAACATTGTTAGGACCAGAATTGGTACGCATAACTACAAAAAAGATCCAAACGATTAGACAACGTATACAAACGGCACAGGATCGACAAAAGAGTTATGCGGATCTTCATCGAAAGGACGTGGAATTTAATATTGGGGATCATGTATTGTTACGTGTTGCACCATGAAAGGGAGTTACAAGATTTGGGAAGAGAAGAAATCTCAATCCACGATTTGTTGGTCCATTTAAAATTCTTGACCGAATAGGAAATGTGGTCTATAGACTCGCATTACCTCCAAGCATGTCTCGTATTCATAATATTTTTCACATATCTATGCTTCGTAAATATGTTAAAGACCCGAACCACATTATTGAGTTAGAACTAGATGAGATAGCTGAAGATTTAACTTACGAGGAGGTACCTGTTAAGATTATGGATAGGAAAGAGCATGTTCTACGCACGAAGGTTATACCACAAGTTAAGATTTTGTGGAGAAACCATGCTATTGAAGAAATGACCTGGGAGTTAGAATCGAAAATGAAAGCGAGGTACCCTCACCTTTTCGAAACACCAGGTACGTACGTCAATTTCGAGGACGGAATTTCATAAGGAGGGGAGGTTGTAAGACCCCATCTTATTATTAATAGAATCGAATATCCTCTAATTATTATTTTGAATTATAAAGTGTTAATTTGATATAATACTGTAGTTATGGGTGAAATGTGCAAATATTACAAAATAAGCAAGTGGTTATAAAATATTCATTTTTATCGGTGAATATTCGTTTGTTCGTGGAATATTCTTGCTGTCGGGAAATATTCGTACGACGGCGCAGCCTTGTGTGGGCCCCATAACGGAAAGCGATTGGATGAAGAAAACGATAAGTATAGGTTGTTTATAAATAACGGCGTAGTTGTTACCGTTAATACTGTTGGAATACTCAGTGGTTAAAACACAGTAACACACGGTATTGCACAAATTATTGATTCTTACGTAAGAAGGCACTACTCAATAATTGTTACAATAATTACTGTTCAATATTTTATTTTATTGATTCAATAATTGCTGCGTTGATATTTTATATTATTGTTGTTTCAATAATTGTCGTTGCACAGTATTTTTCATTATCAGATCAATAATTCAAATTATTTGAATAATATTATTAGATAGTATTATTGACAATGTCTAGAAAGTTCTGTCTAAGGAGAGGTTTGGTAATCTAATTGCGCGCCAGTAAAGAGAAATCCTTATTGGAAAGCCCCCTCTTTCCTGAGAACGGCCTGGTTGTCATAATTGTGATTCTGTGATATTATTTGTGAATAATTAATTATTGATTTATATGATAAGAAAATATTTATTTTTTTTTGTGGATATAAATGAGGGATATATTTTTGTGGTTATAAATGAAAGAATTAATGCTGAGTTGTTTTATCAGTATTTTTGTCGGAATGAAGGTATTAAAAATTAAATCACTGTTCTTGAGATATATTGCGTGAGTTATAATTTTTAATCTGACCGTTGGATCGTTGTGATTTTTGGATATGTTATACATATATAAGTTGAGTATATGTCCACAAATTTTGAACCGTTAAAAATTAACGTATAATTTGTTATGAATTTTAAGAGGTGACTGATTCGGAAATTAGGTTTATAAATAATTTTGGTAGAAAATTCTAGAATTGAGTGGGCCCCACTTTTGATTTGTGAGAAATGTGCTGAAATTTTTATTCAAATGTGGTGGGTGGCAATAGTAGCAGGTAAAGCCATCAGGTTGCGGGTCAAGTCTGCTTCGGCGTGCTAACATTTTCCTATAAATAGAGGGCTAAGTTAGAATTGAAAATCACACCAGAATTCATAAGTTTTCTCTCTTTCTCTCTCTATATTCTCGAGCGTATTTTGTGAGTATTTTGATACTTTGAGAGTTGCTATTCAGTGCAAGTTTCTGTCAGCACTATATCCGAAATTCAGTCAAAAGTACGGTTATTCTGAGGTAAGAGATATTATTTTCTTCTTAAATGATATTATTTTCTTCAATATCATTATGCTGAAATATTGATATGAACTTTTTTATCAAATTTAGAACTTTTTGTGTCGGGGTTACTATTCACATTTACGGCACTATTCACGAATACGACACTATTCATCGAAAAATAAATTTTTTTTCTTTTTGTCCAAGATGTCTATTATGGTTACTATCTTTGATTGTATCCATAGTCTGATCTTTATTTTTGAATTCTACTTCACAATTGGTTGTTATGGAGTATTATTGCACTTGGATAAACTACAATACGAATCCATAATATTTGTCCTTCTGTCTCACTGGGTTCGTTTTCTTTAAAATATTTTTCATCATCCTCAGTCCTAAATGATGATATTACTGAATATCTTTGGCCTGTAGTGTAAAGATGAATGATTAACTGATGAATATCTTTGGCCCGTAGTGCAAAGATGAACAGGTGTTGAGATGAACATGACCGACTGGTGATACAAATGAATATCTTTGGTCTGTAGTGCAAAGATGAATATTTGATTAAAGATGGTTATTGATTGTTGTTACAGGGATAAAATATTGATGATGAACTTTTAAATCTTAGAATATAGTAGAACTCATTCTCTACTTGACTCTTCTAATGGTTTGTTATTTCCGCTGCAGTTGTTGATCTAAAACCTGTTGTCTATTATATTTTATCAGATTTTTCCCTGTTGAAGACTAATGATAAGTTGTTGTATATTATCTTAGTCATAATATTCTTTACTGGGCTAGTTTAACTCACCATTTTCTTTTTTGTTCCATTTTTCTCAGGAGGCGAGAATATAGCGGGAACTAGTCGGGGTGTGGAGTGATGTTTCTAGTCAGTGGTGTTAGCAGTCCTCATTATTTTATAAAATAGTATTTTAATAATTGTAATGAGGACTTATTTGAGTGTGGATATTGTCTAGAAGATAATATTTGTATTTAAACTCACAGTATTGTGTTGTCGTATTTTGCGCGACAAGTGTTTTAATGAAGTTGTATTTATTTCTGTACCATGTATTTGGCGACTTAGAATGGGTGATGTATACCTATTTTGGGGGCGTCACAGTCATAATCCTCATATTTATATTATGTTGAAAGTCATATATGGCCTGTAGTGCATAGATGGACTTGGTATGATTATGACTAGAGATTATTCGGTATAATCATGACCGTAATATTACAAATAATGTGGTAAAAGTCCTCATTGACCCGTAGTGCATTGATGAAAAGTTGTTGGCATGATCATGACCATTGATGAATACACGAATATCTTTGGCCCGTAGTGCATGGATAATTTGTGGTCGTGATACTAATGAATATCCTTGGCCGTAGTGCAGGGATGATGTGGATTATTTATTGAGCTGAGTCTCAGCGATAAAAGTGATAAAAAAACCTTTTAAATCATAGAAGATAGTAGATTTTATTCTCTACTTGACTCTTCTAATTGATTGCTTGTTCCGCTGCAGTTAAACTTGATGTTTGTTATATTTTATCAGTTTAACACTGTTGAAGGCTAACGATAAATTATTCTGCATTATCTTAGTCATAATATTTCTTGCTGGGCTAGTTGAGCTCACCCTTTTGCTTTCATTGTCCTCTTCAGGAAATGAGAAAGTAGCCGGGACTAGTCGGGGAACGGAGTGACGGTCCATATGATAGCATTAGTAGTTCTCACTATTCTATGAAATAGTTTGATAATAAATGTAATGAGGACTTATTTTGAGTTTTAATACTGTCTAGAAGACAATATTTGTATTAAAACTTACAGCTTATGTTGTGTCGTATTCTACATGACATTTAACAGTTATATAAATTAAGTTTGTATTTGTATTCTGTACCAATATTTTGGCGACTCAGAATGGGTGATGTATACCTATTTTGGGGGCGTCACATATGCACTACGGGCCAAAGATGACTTTCATAACAATATAAGCATGAGGATGATGACAATGATATAAGAATTCAATTAAATGAAAGAAAATTATAAATTTTTAAAGATTTATAATTTAATTTATCCAGAATTCAAAAACGTCTAAATTGTCAACATGATACTGCTTTGTGAAGTAAAATTCAAGAATAATATTGTATCAAAAATAATTTAGACCGGAAAAAAATCAATTTTTATCATGAATAGTACCCCAGGTGAATAGTAACCGAGTGAATAGTACTCCTTAAATAGTAATTCGAGAATAGTACTCCGTGAATAGTACCCCAACATGAAAAGATTAAAATTTATCAAGAATGCTCAGAATAATATTTTCATGAAAAGATACTGGATGAAGCGCAAAATTCAAGAATATTCTACTAATTTCATGGAGTATAGAAGTCAAAACTTAACAAAATGAGTGTAAAATTCTGAATCTGAAACGAAATAATATTACTTATATACTACAAAGTATGGAAGAAAATATTATTTAATACGAATATTAAACAAAAATAATATGCCTTACCTTAAAAAGGTGAGTATTTCAACTAGTATAGTGGGGATATTCTTAAAGAAAACTTGCACTATTTTCTACACTCAAAATTTCCTAAAACTCAAAAGAAATACGCTTAATATTATAGAAGAAAATTTTTCTAAATCTGGTGTGATTTTCAATTCTAAACTAAGCATCCTATTTATAGGAGAATGGAAGGATACTGTTTAGAAATATTTCACGGGCTGAATTCTGCAATTTCGGACGCCAAATTTTTCAAATAATAATATAACAATCAAATAAAACAAAATTTTATTATATATATATATATATATATACACACACACACACACACACATCACTATCAACCCACCACTATCACTTTCCACCCACCACCCATAAATTTTTCACCACACATGTAAGACCCCAAATTTTAAGAATAAAGATTTAATTTCTTGAAATATTTTTTTTTGAATATTATGGTGTGGTTTTGTTATATTATTGTAGTTGTGGGTAATATTTATAAATTTTGTAAAGTAAGCAAGTTTTTATAAAATATTTGATTGGTCGGGGAATATTCGTACGACGACACAATCATTGGTGGACCCCACAACGTAAGTATTGTCGTAGTTAAAAAATAACAGAATTATCTTTTTATAAAAATAATGGCAAAAGTTTTATCGTTAAACTGTTGAACTACCCGGTGGTAAAAGTAAAGTAATACGCGTGGTTGCATAGTAGCACACGGTATTGATTATTGATGCTTACATAAGAAGTCACTCAGTTATACTCAATTATTACTACAGTAATTGCTGCATAATATCTCTCATATTATTGATTGTCACAGTATCAATATTTAATATTATTAAATCAATAATTTAGATGACAAAGTTATTCATATTATTATTTACAATATTGAAGATGTCTAGAAAGTTCTGTCGAGGAGAGGTTTGGTCACCTAATTGCACGCCAATAGGGAGAAATCTTTATCGGAAAGCCTCATCTTTCCTGAAAATGATCTGGTTGTTAAATGTGGCAACCCCAAAATAGGTCCATTTCACCCAACCTATTCTGAGTCGCCAAATACATGGTACAGAAAATAACTACAACTTTATTACAATAATTGTCGTGCAAAATACAATAACACATATGCTGTGAGTCTTGATACAAATATATACCAACTGTGACTCTCATCCCAACCTTGGATAGCACGTTACAATGGCACCTTACATAAATGTATAGTCAAAAATTATTTTAAAAATTAAAATTTTTAGGAAGTGCTCAAGGAAACCTTTGTACATGTGAGGCCATGCATCTAGGTTATGATAGATATCATATGTCCACAGAATTATCCTTGGTTGACCCAATAGACCCCAAAGAAAAACAAGAAGATTACTATCATATTCTTTCCAATGGTGAGTCTTCTCTTGACATATCATTATCTCCATTGTCTCTAATTTAGAGTTATACTTCAACCAAATACCAAGATTATATAAGTAGTGCTCGTAGATATACTCAGCAAGTGGATGTGCACAACCGTGTTTTTTGATGACACGAGGTTGTATGTCATTAGACATCTTGTATGATAGTGACAAAACACCCTTCCAACATTGGGTTCGTCTCACCCTATTTGATTCACCAAATATAACTACTAAATGATGACCACCGTTCTATTCTCCTGTTACCCCCGCTCGACCCAGCTACACTCTTATTACCTGAAAGGAATTGTGAAACAGAAGGGTGAGCACAACTAGCCCAGTAAAAAATTTCATGACTAAAGATAAATAAATTATCAATAGCCTTCAACAGTAATAAATCAGAGATTTAGAACATATGGTAGATGATAAAAAATTTCAAACATAGTTGCAGCGGAACGAGCAATCCATTAGAAGAGTCAAATAGACCATAACGTCTATTATCTTCTCCATGTTAAAAATCCACCAATAATGTTTTATCTCTGTAACATCAATCAACAGTTTTGGTCCACAATCATATGAATAACTCATAATCATAATTGTGATTCTAAATTCCTTTTTTGCACCCAGGACGAAGATAATTTTCATCACATGTCTTTACCTGAAACATCAAAGATCATGGTTATACCAAATCACAGTTCCTGTTCATAATCATACTAATAATTCATCTTTGCACTACGGGACAACAATATTCGTCAACAGTTCATCTTTGCACTACATGCCAAAGATATTCAATAACAGGTCATCTTTGCACTACGGGTCAAAGATATTCATCAACAATTCATATTTGCACTACAGGCCAAAGATATTCCTCAACAGTTCATATTTGCACTACAGGCCAAATATATTCTTCAGTCACGATCATACCAATAATTTACCCATCTTTACACTCAAGTGAAAGAGAAATTCAACATCAGGGTTATAAAAATATTATATATGATAATAAAAATAATATGATCAACAACTGCATTTATTTTCAAGAGCAACAATCATAAATCAACGATAATTTGGTCAGAAAAAAAAACTAATTTTTGTCGTGAATAGTAACTCCTGAATAGTAACTCGTGAATAGTAATTCGTATTCTTACATAGTACCGTATACGTAAATAATGTCATATATGTAAATAGTGCCATATACATGAATAGTGCCGTATACGTGAATAGTGTCGTATACGTAAATAGTAATCCCGACTCAAAAAGGTCTAAATTTGATAAAAAGTTCAAACTAATATTTCGGCATAATGATATTGAAGAAAATAATATCATTTAAGAAGAAAATAATATTCTTTACTATCCCTTACAATCTCTTACTATCCCTTACAATCCCTTACCTCAAAAGAGCAGCACTTCTGACTGGATATCGGATATGACGCTGAAGGAAACTTGAACTGATGAATAGTAACTCACCAAGTATCTAAATACTCACAAAATACACTCGATAATCTAGAGAGAAAAAGAGAGAAAATTTATGAATTCTGGTGTGATTTTCAATTCTAACTTAACTCTCTATTTATAGGAAAATGCTAGCACGCCGAAGCAGACTTGACCTGCTACCTGATGGCTTTACCTGCTACTATTCCACCCACCAAAAATCAGCCACCATCCCCAACAACCAAA
Source organism: Panax notoginseng (assembly GCA_016801055.1). Classification (NCBI taxonomy): domain Eukaryota; kingdom Viridiplantae; phylum Streptophyta; class Magnoliopsida; order Apiales; family Araliaceae; genus Panax; species Panax notoginseng. The sequence continues at coordinate 189,900,980 of CM029015.1, read as the reverse complement.
AGTGGAGCCCACCCATTTCTAGAATTTTCTACCAAAATCATTTATAAACTTAATTTCTGAATCAGTCACCTCTTAAAATTCATAACAAATCATTCGTTCATTTTTAACGGTTCAAAATTTGTGGATATATACTCAAATTATATATGTATAACATATCCAAAAATTACAACGATCCAACGGTCAGATTAAAAATTATAAATCACACAATAAAGCTGTAAGAACACTGATATGATCTTTTAATACCCCCAATCCGATAAAATACTGATAAAATACCTTAACATTAATTCCTTCATTTATAACCACATAAATAAATCTATCATTTATATCCACATCAAATAAATATTTCATTATCATATAGATCAATAATTAATTATTCATAAATAATATTACAGAATCATAATTATGACAACCAAGCAGTTCTCAGGAAAGAGGGGGCTTTTCAATAAGAATTTTTCCTTACTGGAGCGCAATTAGATTACCAAACCTCTCCTTAGACAGAACTTTCTAGACATTGCCAATAATGCTATCTAATAATATTATTCAAATAATTTGAATTATTGATCTGATAATGGAAAATACTGTGCAGTGACAATTATTGAACAACAATAATATAAAATATCAACGCAACAATTATTGATTCAATAAAATAAAATATTGAACATAAATTACTGTAACAATTATTGAGTAGTGCCTTCTAACGTAAGAATTAATAATTAAAAAAATATTATGCAATACCGTGTGCTACTGTACAACTACGCGTATTACTGTATTTTAACCACCAGGTATTTCAATTGTGTTAACGGTAATAACTACGCCGTTATTTATAAAAACTCAAATTTATCATTTTCTTCATCCTACAGTTATTCTGTTATGGGGCCCACAAATGGCTGCGCCGTCGTACGAATATTTCTCGACAAAAAGAATATTCCACGACCAAACGAATATTCCCCGACAACAATGAATATTTTATAACCACTTGCTTACTTTGCAAAATTTTCATATTTCACCCATAACTTTAAATTTTTATCAATTTAACCATTTACTGAATAGTAATTATAAGAAAAATTGAATACTTTTATTTCATAAAATTCGGGGTCTTACATTAAATATTGTGAGTAATAATATTAATGATGAATAAGTTCGTGTTGACTAAAGATAAAATTGATAATTTTATTGTGTTGGGATTATTAGTGTTTGTGGGAATCGACATTTATTTCGATAATAATGGATGTCTGGAGATTATATTGACCAATCGGCTAATTAATCGGATAAATGAGCAATTAATTGCTATTAATTCACATGCTTATAACTATTTATTCACATGTGTGTACTATTGATTCACATGCATGTACTATTAGGGGAGGTGGTGCAAGATTGATAATACTTACAGGACTAAATTAAAAATGAAGGAAAAGATGAAGGTATTATGCTGTAATATTTCGACCCTCAAAACGTATAATTATCTAAATTATGTTTTCCTATAAATAGAAGCTCATTCTTCTTTCATTCTCACCAATTCACTAAGACTCACAAGAGCAATTATAGAGAGAGAAGCTATAAAAAGAGAATCTATAGAGAGAAAGAAGAAGAGAAGTCTGCTACCTCACTATTCTAGTATCCAGATTTCTTCTGAGGTAAGGGGTATTATTTATTTCATATTCAGAAGAGATATTATTTTTCGTTTTCGTATGTATATTATCTTCGTTCAATATTCATATGAAATAATATTTCTTCCATACTCTGTAGTATGTAAGTAATATTATTTAGTTTCGTATTCCTACTTCTACACTCATTTTGTTGAAGTATTGCTTCTTTACTCCATGAAATTAGTAGAATATCCTTGATATTTGCGCTTCATCCAGTATCTTTTCATAGAAATATTATTCTGAGCTTCCTTGATAATTATTGATATTTTCATGCCGAAATACTATTCACGAGTTACTATTTACGTGTTACTATTCACTCGAATATTATTCATTCGGGTATTTGGGACACTTTTCATGTCGGGGTACTATTCACAAGGTACTATTCCCGAAGTACTATTCACATGGTACTATTCACGGGGTACTATTCACCTGAAAAATATATTTTTTTTCTGTCCAAATTATTTTTGATACATGAATATTATTCTTAAATTTTACTCCACAAAGCAGTATCATGTTGACAATTTGGATATTTTTAAACTCTGGATAAATTTAAAGTCTTTAATATTTATCCTTGATTTCGTTTGATTAATGCTTATATCATTGTCATTATCATCATACTTATATTGTGATGAAAGTCATCTTTGGCTTACGTGCATAGATGGACTGTTGATTGATATGATTATGACCAGGGATCATTCGGTATAATCATGACCCGTAATGTTATAAATGATGTGGTAAAAGTCCTCATTGGCCCGTAGTACATTGATAGATAGTTGTTGGTACGATTATGACCAGGGATTATTTGGTATAATCATGACCATTGATGATTACATGAATATCCTTGGCCCATAGTGCAGGGATGATTCGATGATGTGGTTTATTTATTAAGTTTAATCTCAGCGATAAAGTGGACGAAAAACTTATTAAATCATAGACGATAGTAGTTATCATGCTATACTTGACTCTTCTAATGAATTGCTTGTTCCGCTGCAGTTAAACTTGTTGTCTATTATATTCTATCAGTTTAACATTGTTGAAGGCCAACGATAACTTATTCTGCATTATCTTAGTCATAATATTTCTTACTGGGCTAGTTGAGCTCACCCTTTTGCTTTCATTGTTCTCTTCAGGAAATGAGAACGTAGCCGGGGCTAGTCGGAGAACGGAGTGATGGTCCGAGATGGTGTTATAGTAGTCCTCACTATTTTATGAAATAGTGTGATAATAAATGTAATGAGGGCTTCATTTGAGTTTAAATACTATCTATGAGATAATATTCGTGTAAAAACTCTAAGCTACGCTGTTGTCGTATTGTATAAAAGAAGTTTGTATTTGATTTATGTACCATATATTTGGCGAATCAGAATGGGTGATGTATACCTATTTTGGGGGCGTCACAGTTGTTATCAAAGCTTAGGGATATGATCCCTGGCTAAGATGTGAAACAAGAACTAGGAGGGGAGAGACGGAGAATTTCTTCTCTAGTATGATCTACCTCAATTTATTTGGTATTTAATTGGTCGATCAGAGTATAGGGATAGCATGTGACATGTCAATTAACCCTTGTTTTGTGGCAGTATTTTTGAAAATTGTATCTGAAAATGTTGAGATCAGTAATGAAGCACATGAGACCGTTGAGTCACCAACGATCAATACTTAGGATAATGTGCAACATGAAGACAATAATCCTCAGGTAAACAACAACACCGATCAGATGATGAACGATGGGATGTTCAAAGGCTTTATGCAATTCATGCAACATCAGACGAGAGCAACTCCTGTTTAAAATGCAGGTAGAAACACTGGCAACTCTTGGATGGTCACCACTAAGCAGTTCAAGGAGCTGGGACCACTGGAGTTTTTGGGAGAGCTAAAACCACTTAAGGCGGAGACGTGGATAAAGTAGATCACCAAGATATTTGATGTCTTGGGATGCTCCAAGGAACAAAAGGTTCCCTTTGCCACCTTCATGTTGCGAGGAGAGGCAGATTACTGGTAGGAATCAGTAAAACGTACTTAGCCTGCCGCACTCAAAATGTCTTGGGAGAAGTTTCAAGAGCTGTTCAACGACAAGTACTTTCTCGAAAGTATTTATCACATGAAGGAGGTGGAGTTTATCATGTTGGAGCAAAACAATATAACCGTATCGCAGTACGAGGCTAAGTTTACCGAGTTGTCCAGGTTCGCATCCCATTTGGTTGATAATGAGGAGAGAATGACGCGAATATTTCTACGAGGTTTGAGACCTGAAATACGTCAATGCCTCATTTCTCACAAATTATGTTTGTATTCAGATGTAGTGAATATGGCTCAGTTATTGGAGCGCGATAATGAGCCAGCCCAACCAAAAGATAACGAGCAACAACACGATAATGATTGTACCGGTGGCAACGGTCATCGGAACAATGATAACCATCGTGGGGGAAATTATCATGCTAGAAATGGTAAACACTTCGGTAGTAATCATGTCCAAGATAATAGAAGAAATGATTCAAGTGAAAAATTCAAGAAGAGAAGATTTAACGATGATGGGAAGACGTCGGCAGTAGTACCAGCACCAGCAACAAATTCTAAAGGAGGAGAACAACCGCCAGTTAGATGCTACAGATGCAGAGAGAAGGGACACATAAGTTTAAACTGCTCACAGCCTTCCAAGGTATATTTTAGTTGTGGAAAAGACGGTCACATAGCTCGATTTTGTCCTGTACCGAAATCAAATCCAGCTGGGACGGTGTCACCAAAGGCAGATACGGACAAAACAAAGTTGGTGGTTTCAGGAAGAGTGTTTTTCGTGACTTCTCAAAAAGAGAGTAACCCGAACGAAGTTATCACGGGTTAGTTAATCATAAACTCTAATGAAGTATATACCTTATTTGATACCGGTTCTACCCATTTTTTTATTTCTCCTACTTGTATTCAACGTTTAAATTTAACTCAGGAGAAATTAAACTTTGACTTATCTGTTGAAACTTCGTTAGGAGAAACCTTCATTACATGTGTTATCCAAGTTTTGGATGAGAGTCATAGTTTTTAAATGATATTTCTATCGTTAATAAATTTCCTGACATATTCTCGAAGAACTTCCTGGCCTACCCCAGAATGTGAAATCGAATTATGTATTGACCCCAGTACAAAACTCATTTCTAAAACCCTCAAATATTTTTCACCTAGAAAGAACGTAACATGCGCCGAAGACGTTGGCTCGAGCTGTTGAAGATTATGACCATACCATTCAATATCATCCTAAAAAAGCGAACGTGGTAGCTGACGCGTTGAGTGAAAGATCGTATGCGTTTACGAGTGCGATATTGTTAACATAAAGACCCGTTTCGTATGACTTACAAAAGATGGAGATAGAATTAAAGACTCCAAGAACCTACGTGAAGATAGCGAATATACGAGTAGAATCGATTTTAATCGATAAAGTTAAAGCCGCTCAAGCTACACACTTGGAACTGATGAATGTGAAGAAGAAGGTGCAAGAAGGCGTTATTCTAGAAGTAAGAATCGACGAAGAGAGGAATTCTCAACCCTCGATTTTATTGGTCTATTTGAAATCCTCGAGTAGGAACTGTGGCCTATTGACTCGCCTTACTGCTAAGTTTGTCGCGTGTTCATAACGTTTTTCACGTATCGATGTCACGTAAATATATGGACGACCCGAACCACATTATTGAATTAGAACTAGACGAAATAGCAGAAGAATTAACGTATGAGGAGATACCTGTTCAAATGTTGGATAAGAAGGAATATATTCTACGTTCAAAGGTTATACCTCAAGAGTTAGAATCTGACGAGGTATTCTCACCTATTCGACATTTTAGGTACATACGTCAATTTCGAGGATGAAATTTTATAAGAAGAAGAGTTTGTAAGACCCCAAATTTTAAGAATAAAGATTTAATTTCTCGAAATATTTTTTTTGAATATTATGGTGTGGTTTTGTTATATTATTATAGTTGTGGGTAATATTTATAAATTTTGCAAAGTAAGCAAGTTGTTATAAAATATTCGATTGGTCGGGAAATATTCGTTTTAACAGAAAATATTCGTACGACGGCACAATCATTGGTGGACCCCACAACGAAAGTATTTTGGTAGTTAGAAAACGACATAATTGTCTTTTTATAAAAATAACGGCGAAAGTTTTACCATTAAATTGTTGAACTATCCGGTGGTAAAAGTATAGTAATACGCGTGGTTGCATAGTAACACACGGTATTGATGCTTACGTAAGAAGTCACTCAGTTATACTCAATTATTGTTACAGTAATTACTGTATATTATCTCTCATATTATTGATTGTCACAGTATCAATATTTCTATTATTAAATCAATAATTGAGACGACAAAGTTATTCATATTATTATTTGTAATATTTACGATGTCTAGAAAGTTCTGTCGAGGAAAGGTTTGGTCACCTAATTGCGCGCCAATAGAGAAAAATCCTTATCGGAAAGCCCCCTCTTTCCTGGAAATGATCTGGTTGTTAAATATTATGAGTTATAATATTAATGATGAATAAGTTCGTATTGATTAAAGATGAAATTGATAGTTCTATTGTGTTGGAATTATTAGTGTTTGTGAAAATCGATATTTATTTCGATAATAATGGATGTCTGGAGGTTATATTGACCAATTGGATAAATGAACAATTAATTGTTAGAGTTTATGCCCTAGAGGCCAATTATTTGATATAATTGTTTAACATTTTGATAATATATTTGATTGAATAAATAAATAATTTTATTACGATTTTATTTACTGCGTTATATAAATGTTAACATAATAAAAGTCCTTAGAATAGTGATATAAATTATATAGCTTCAAGTAAGTGACTTGAACATGAGATTATATAATTACAATTAGTATCATTGCTCTTAAATGTCCCTAGTCGAGTATCATTGTAAATTGAACAACAATGTTACATTAAGACTAGTATGTGGATTGACTGATGACCAAATCTCATTGGTCATAAATATATGAGATATTGAGTTAATGCATATGTACATGTTAGAGAACGATGTACCGAACAGACCCACCATGAGAATTCTATGTGGAGCATTATGCGAAGTGTCATTAGTGATTCTCATAGTGACAGTAATGTAATGATCCTCCGACTTGAAATCACTATATTACTACACGTGAATTTATGTACTTTGATATCATCAAAGGTCACCTTTAATAGGGTGGACTATAAAGGTGATTATTGGGTAGATCATGAATCGTGTGAGAAATATGAGTGATCTAGATTGAATTTAACCCTCCTATATATTAGGGGTGATATACATAGGCCTCTTGATTGGGTAAGACTATGAAATGCATGGCCATGCTCAAATAGTGATTTGTTTCATATAGTCTACTCATTGATCAAGAAAACTCAGATTAAATTATGAAGAGTATGACACATTCCATGACTCGAGTTTAATTTAGGATATCAAGGTTAAAAGGATTAAATTACATTGAAACATTGGTCACGAAAAGGTTGCATCAAATCATCGATCTTATTATTACTTGGGTAGTAGTGATGCATTACTAGATGCCGCTCGCTATTTATAATTTTATAATATGATTTTAAAATTATTGCCAACGTAATAATAACCTGTAGGGTCACACACAAAGAATGTAATTAAAAAGAAATTAATTTAAATTGTAAAGTTTTAAATATGTCAATATGATTGATAGAATTTAAATTAATAGGATAATTTATATATAGGTATATTAATTAAGTAAGACTTAATTAAGATATATATATATATATATATATATATATATATATATAAATTCGGATTTTATTTTACTTAGATTAGGGTTTTGATTAATTCCTATTAACTACTATATATATGATATATAGCAGCCATTTTAGGTAATGAATCATAACCTAAAACCCTAGTCGCTCTTAGAGAGAAACAATTTTGAGATCTTCATCCTTGGTGGCTAGTACCGCAGTTCCTTTTACTACAGACCGTACGACAATTCACATGGTGTTCATGTGGATACTGTAGAGGCGCGGTTCATTTGGATTGCGCTGGAGATTCGATCGCATCAATTTCACCTTCAATAATCGGTATAAATTTCTAACCACTGAATTAATATGGTTTTCGCAAGGATCCTGTTTTAGGGTTTCGAAATTGCTTTGAAAATTTGTTTTATTTCTGCTGTGTTTATGTGCCGAAACCCAACATTAATTGCTATTAATTTACATGCTTATAATTATTTATTCACATACTATTGATTCACATGCATGTACTATTAAGGGAGGTGGTGCAAGATTGATAATACTTGCAGGACTAAATTAAAAATGAAGGAAAAGATGAAAGTATTATACTGTAATATTTCGAGCCCCAAAACGTGCAATTATCGAAACTATGTTTTCTTATAAATAGAAGCTCATTTTTATTTCATTCTCACCAATTCACTAGGACTCACAAGAGCAATTATAGAGAGAGAAGCTATAGAGAGAAAGAAGAAGAGAAGTCTGCTACTTCACTGTTCCAATATCCAGTCTTCTTCTGAGGTAAGGGGTATTATTTATTTCATCTTCAGAAGAGATATTATTTTTCGTATTCGTATGGATATTATCTTCGTTCAATATTCATATGAAATAAGATTTTCTTCCATACTCTGTAGTATGTAAGTAATATTATTTCGTTTCGTATTCCTACTTCTACACTCATTTTGTTGAAGTATTGTTTCTATACTCCGTGAAATTAGTAGAATATCCTTGATATTTGCGCTTCATCCAGTATCTTTTCATGAAAATATTATTCCGATCTTCCTTGATAATTATTGATCTTTTAATGCCGAAATATTATTCACAAGTTACTATTCACGAGTTACTATTCACCTAGTTACTATTCACTCAAATATTATTCACTCGGGTATTCGGAGCACTTTTCGTGCCGGAATACTATTCACGAGTTACTATTCACGGGTTACTATTCACCCGATTACTATTCACTCGAATATAATTTACTTGGGTATTTGGGGCGCTTTTCATGTCGGGATATTGCTCTTGAAGTACTATTCACAGGGTACTATTCACGGGATAATATTCACCCGAAAAATATATTTCTTTTTTGTCCAAATTATTTTTTATACATGAATATTATTTTTTTATTTTACTCCACAAAGTAGTATCATGTTGATAATTTGGATATTTTTAAACTCTGGATTAATTTAAAGTCTTTAATATTTATCCTTGATTTCGTTTGATTAATGTTTATATCATTGTCATCATCCTTACGCTTATATTGTGATGAAAGTCATACTTGGCTTACGTGCATAGATGGACTGTTGATTGGTATGATTATGACCAAGGATCATTCGGTATAATCATGACCCGTAATGTTACAAATGATGTGGTAAAAGTCTTCATTGGCTCGTAGTGCATTGATGGACAGTTGTTGATATGATTATGACCAGGAATTATTTGGTATAATCATGACCATTGATGATTACATGAATATCCTTGGCCCGTAGTGCAGGGATGATTCGATGATGTGGTTTATTTATTAAGCAGAGTCTCAGCGATAAAGTGGACGAAAAAAATTTTAAATCATAGAAGATAGTAGATATCATGCTATACTTGACTCTTCTAATGAATTGCTTGTTCCGCTGCAGTTAAACTTGTTGTCTATTATATTCTATCAGTTTAACATTGTTGAAGGCTAACGATAACTTATTCTGCATTATCTTAGTCATAATATTTTTTACTGGGCTAGTTGAGCTCACCCTTTTACTTTCATTGTTCTCTTCAGGAAATGAGAACGTAGCCGGGACTAGTCGGGGAACGGAGTGATGGTCCGAGATGGTGTTATAGTAGTCCTCACTATTTTATGAAATAGTGTGATAATAAATATAATTAGGACTTCATTTGAGTTTGAATACTGTCTATGAGACAATATTCGTGTAAAAATTCTGAGCTACGCTGTTGTCGTATTGTATAAAAGAAGTTTGTATTTGATTTATGTACCATGTCTTTGGTGACTCAGAATGAGTGATGTATACCTATTTTGAAGGCGTCGCAACACACACATGTAAGTTATATATATATATATATATATATATATATATATGACACTATCAGACACACACACACACACACACACACACACACACACTTATATTATATATAATCCATTCCACCATCATTCCACCATTCCATTTCTTTCTCCTCCCGTGACAAGTTTTTCTCCCCCCCAAATTTCATTTTTCTTCCCCCCATCCCAGCATGTCATTATCACACGTGGGCCCCACCATATTATATATATATATGTATATAATACTGAATAACTTCTACCGATTATTTTGAAAAAAATGAGTATGTGGGGGTCCAAATAATAAATAAAATTTATAACAAATAGTTCATAAAAATCCCCTCAATATTCTTAACAACATTTATTCATCATTATTATAATTCGCAATATTAACAACCAGATCGTTCTCAGGAAAGAGAGGGCTTTTCGATAAGAATTTCTCCTTATTGACGCACAATTAGGTGACCATATCCCTTTCCTCGATAGAACTTTCTAGACATTGTTAATTATGCATTTAATAATATGAATAACTTGGTTATCTCAATTATTGATTTAATAATATATAAAATATTGACAATAATTGAATCAAATAACGTGAGATACTATGCAACAATTACTGTAGCAATAATTGAGTATAACTGAGCGACTTATCACGTAAGCATTAATAATCAATAGTGTGCTACTATGCAACCACGCGTATTACTGTACTTTTACCACCGGGTATTTCAACAATTAACGATAAAACTTTCGCCATTATTTTTATAAAAAGATATTTCTGTCGTTTTCTAACTCCGACAATAATTCTGTTGTGGGGTTCTTGTTAAAACGAATATTCTCCGACCAATAGAATATTTTATAACAACTTGCATACTTTGTAAAATTTGTAAATATTACCCACAACTATAATATTATAACAAATCCACACCATAATATTAAAAATGATATTTCGAGAAAAATTAATCTTTATTTATGAAAATTGGGGTCTTACACGAGACATTTCTCAAAAATCAAGAAAATTAGTTAATTTGAGGCATTCAAAGTTGTATTAAAATTTTGATAGAATGATGAGGGGTTTTCACTTCACATAATTACATGAAAATTGATATATCATGTTATTATTGGAATTTCTTATTATTTATACGATTAGATCTTAAAATCAGTATTTTAAGCACAATGCCCCCTTGTTTAAATTTTGAATACGATGTTTGATTCATGCTCCTTTTGTTTTATAAAAAAATTTCATTAACAAAATAATATTGCCTCCGTCCTATAATATATGACGTTTTCGATGATTTTATTTTTCTTAAATTATTTGTCGTTTTATATAATTTAAAATAATTAACAATACTCTTTTCAAAATTACAATGTTACAGATGAGTGAGAGTATGATATAAATATGGTAATTATGAGAATTTAAGGGTATTATAGACAATTAATATTATATTTAATGTTATACAATCATTTTTTTAATTCTTGTGCATAACTCTAAAACGTTATATATTATGGGACGGTGAGAGTAATATATATTGTTTTATATTTAGCACAAATTTATAAGTTTTTGTTTAACCTCGACTAGAAATTAAAAAACTACAACAACTTACAGTTCTTCTACGGCGACCGTCGGGTACCGACCGGTGTAATTTTGTTTTTTTACTTCCAAATAACTAATGTGATTTATTGAAACTTATTTTTACAAAATACAATGATTTAGGTGTAATTTGGATACATGAAAATAACATGGTTGCACAGTCTGTACAACCCTATTTTTTACATGTATTCAAATGACACCTAAATCACTGAATTTTGTAAAAATTTCAGTTCCAATAAATCACATTAATTATTTGGGAGTCATAAAAAAAAATGTCGGTTGCAAGACTGGTCTCTAAAATCCGGTCACCCAAGACTTATTAATCTAAATGACACATAAATCACTAAATTTTGTAAAAATTTCAGTTTCAATAAATCACATTAATTATTTTAAAATTATAAAAAAAATTGCCGATTGCAAGACCGTCTCCAAAATTCGGTTGCCCAAGACTAGGACTGCTCAAATATTTCGGTTTTTACGATTTTTCTGATTTTTTGGATCGGACCGAATTTGCCGGTTCGGTACAAAAAGAACCGGTCCGATTCGGTACAAAAAAATCGTTATATACCGGTTTTTCGGTATGACCTATTTATGGTTCGGTTTTACCGAATCGGACTGGTATATACCGATTTTTTAATTTATTATTATTAATAAATAAATAAGTAATAATAATAATAAAATAATGATTATAATAATAATAATAATAATATTAAAAATAATAATTATATTAATTTTCGATAAAAACCGATACTAAACCGGTACCGAAATTTAGCTAATTTCGATACCGATTCAATTCGGTACCAATCCAGTTCGATCTGATTTTTATCGGTTGCACACGTCTAACCAAGACTTATCATTAAGGAATAACTAAATTCACATAAATGGTCTTTAGAAAAAATCACATAAATGGTCTCTAGAAAAAATCACATATATAGAAAAAAGAGATTACGTGACAAATGAACGCAAGAATAGCACCGAATCCGGATAGCTTGTTTCCCGTAAAAACAAGAAGAGGGTGGAACCCAATAAAACAATTGCGTCGGCGGATCATAATATTCTCACCGAATCAACGTCAACAAATTCACACACGTGTCCTCAAGATACAATAGCCCATCTCTTAACCTACACCTCCGCTTACGTAACTGTAACTATCGTTAGCCATTTCATTCCACTGAGCGGGTCCCACTTTTTTGGAGGAGCGATCTTCACCACAAAAACACGACACGTGGACAATCGTCAGCGCGTGTAAGAATCAGCGCGTAGTAAAAGATTTTCAAGTGGATAGTGCGCCCACTTTTTACCTGGTTCGAAAAATTCCGCCTTCCGCAACCACAACAAAATCTCTCTTGTGATTCTATACCCGAAATGCACTTTGTTTTGGATTAAATTTACACTTTCTACCTACCTATATGTATAATGGATTGTATATGAACTGTATCAGTACTGACTTTGTGCTCCGTACTCTCTCTAGCTAGGGTTTTTTCTCTCTCTATACAACTACTTCGGAGTAACTGCAAATGGTGGAACCGGTGGGAATTGGCGGTGATCGCGGCGGCGACGGCGAGGAGGAATTTCTACTGATGGAGATCAGTAATAATGGAGAACACTCGTGGCGGTTGAACTTTGACGGATTTCAGTTATCTACTACTAAGCACATGGAGAAGTCTCCTCGTGGCCTCCAGGATTGTCTCGGGGTTTTAGGTGATTTCCCCCTCAATATTCTTTCTCTACTCTCTACTTTAACCTATTCGAACTTGGTCTGGTTAGGTCGTTGTCTTTGGTTTGATTCTTCAAACTTTAACCTATACGAACTCGGTCTGGTTAGGTCGTTGTCTTTGGTTTGATTCTTCAATTTGTTTAGGCTGCTTTTTTTATTATCCTAATTAGCAACTAATATATTCTGTGTCGACTAAATTAAGTCGTTATTCTTGTTGTTGAAATGATTATTTCAAAATCACTTTAGTTTATACATTTTGTTTTTTTGTTAGTTTAGGAATAGTTCTATTTTAAGGATGTATTGGAATTTTCTTATAAAAATACATTTTGTCCATCAATTCTGTCTATAAGTAGATGACAAGTAATTGTATTAGTTAATTCCAAAATTTTTGGATGAATCACTTGTTTGGTGTTATTTGAATTAGTGATTAACAAATGTTTCGTCTTTTGTGGGTTCTATCTTTGGCTGGTGTGCTTTGGCTGATAATTTGATGGAACACTACTTGAACAGTTTATAAAGTAGACCTTGTATCAATATGGGTTGTTGTTTGTATATTATTCGTGAAGTATATATTTGGAATCAGCAAGATGGGTTGTGGCGAGGAGCTCTGGATTCATGATTTTTCATTATTTGGTTTTGTTTTTGTTAGCTTACCACAAAATATGTAAATAGAGCAAAGTCCGTGACTCTGTGTTCGTAGGAATCTTTAAAAATATGGGAAACTACCATTGCCAATCAAAGACATTTTAATGAATTTCTCTCTCATTATATTTTGTCAAGATGAAGTTTTAACAACCCTAAATAAAAATCTATTGAGATTGCCTCTGGAGTTATAATTGAGGGACCATAGCAAGCATCAACAAGTTAACATGATACAAGATGCTCTAATTCCATAATGAATTTACACATGGTAGTTTCCAATAAGAATACTTTAAACATAGAACTCGTGCATTTTATGGGATCATTTATCTTGTACAGAAAAATTGGCCTACATTTTAAAACACCTCAATGCATTTTAATCATGTAACTAAAGGAAGCTACTAACACAATGTTTAGATCATCTGGCCCACTGCCTTTTCGTTTCCTTTCTCATTTATGTCCTGCTCGATGAACAAGAGAATCCTTATATTACGTAAACAATGGATATGACTTTGGTTTGTTTGTGAATTTATGGATATGGCTTGGGGTTGTATGTGAATTTTCTTTTCAGAAGACATATCATAAAGTCATGAGCTTCTTCATTGAGCAAGAAAATTTCTTGATTTACTTAGAGATTACCCCAAAAAGATTTATTTAATTGCATCATTTTCATGTTTCAATCAAGTGGACAAGGCGTGGCCATCAAATTTCATGCTCCATTATGTTGCTGAGTATTTCAATAAGTTAGTGTTGTGTGCATCTTGAATTGATGTCTATACATCTGACACTAGAGTAGCTTGGACATGGCATTATGGCAGTATGAATGCTTGAGTAACTATTTACACATTTACTGCTATATCTGCAAGTTTTTCTGTGTAGTCACTGTCTTTTTATATAACGGTATTACATTCTTGATACAACATTTAGGAGTGCTGAGATGCATCCGTGAAAGCTTAATTTAATGTATCAGTTGTATAGAGATTACATGAATTACATATCAATCATTTCGTTTTATGTTTCTAGGTCAAGAAGATAATGTGGCTGAGTATTATCAACAGCAGGTAGAAATGTTGGAGGGCTTCAATGAAATGGATGCATTAGCAGAGCGTGGTTTTATACCAGGAATGTCAAAGGTTTGTTTTACAGTCTTCATGCACTATGTTCTCTGTCAAACTAAAGTACTTTGCCGATTATAAAGAAGTAGAAACAGGAAAAGGACTAAGATTCGGATGTTAATTCTTTTGGGTGCAGGAAGAGAGGGAAAGTTTGGCCCGAAGTGAGACAACTGCCATTAGAATATCAAATTTTGCTAATATGATCCTTTTTGCTGCTAAAGTTTACGCATCGGTCAGGAGTGGTTCATTGGCCATTATCGCTTCAACATTGGACTCGCTTCTTGATCTTCTGTCAGGATTTATCCTCTGGTTTACGGCATTCTCCATGCAGTCACGGAATCCCTATCAATATCCTATTGGAAAGAAACGTATGCAGCCATTGGTTAGTAATATTTCTGGACAAGCTTACTTTTCAAAGTACACCATCAGTTTCTCAAAATGAATTTTACTTGCATGCAGTTCATTTTATAACCTACTTAGCATCACATGTAGCCTTGCCTTGTCAAACGAACTGCGTGTTATGATACTGATTTTAATAGGTGGTAAAGAGATCGAGAAACTTTTGGAGCAACTTTTTTTGGGTGAAATTTTAGCTAATACTAATTTGATTGCATATGCCACTCCCTCACATTTGTTTGCTTAAGTAGCTGGATTTATTCTTGCTCCCAGAGGCAGGGTAGATTGAAGACTTCTTATATATTTGAGAATTAACATTTATTAGACACAGTAAATATCTTATATATAGGTTTCACTTAGTTGGTGGTATGTTTGTAGTTTGACAATTTTTTGTGGTTTGACAATTCTAAGGTTTGGGGGGCAACCCCCAGGCCCTTACAAGTTACAAGATAGAGGGTCTATACCGTGATATTTGCAAGCCACCCTCCATAGTAGTGCTCAATGCCCACTCTTTCACTCTTCACTTTCCCAGCTTGGTTCTATGGTGATTACTGCCATCATTCTAGCTGCCCTGAAGATAAGGGATCCCATATGAAGGGGACTACTACGACTAAAAGAAGGAAGCCTCCGTGAGGCTTTGCACTGTGATTACAAGCCCAAGCACTTATATACTGGTCATTTTTTATGGGACAGAGGGAGTACGTTTTTTACGCCCTCAATTCTTAAGGAACCATTTACTTTTGTATGGTATTATCATATAAACTTCTCCTTTGAATGCACTCACTAAGAATTGTAATAGATTAAGCCATTTTGTTTCTGGGTGGTCATCTTTAGATTTTCACGGAATGGCATGATTCCTTGTTTTAAATGTCTTTTTCTAAATTAGTCTATTCAAAATTGGAGTTTACATATCATAATACGCTACTAAATGTAGATGGTTCCATTCGGATTTAGGGGACAACCAAATTGACTCTTGCATTCATCACAACATGACACATGGGGGCTTTATAAATTGGTGGAGGATTAATCTTAAACAGTATTCTTTTCCTTTTTGTTCATTTGTAATTGATCTCCATGTATGAACTCCAAATAATTATATTTGTAATGTGTTGTACATATTATTTATTTACCAATTGAATCATGAATTCTGCACCTACTTAAACATGATTTATTGCTCGATGCCCTTACATAAGGTATGTTAAGTCCAGGAAAATTCAAATTATAGTTTTTGCTATTGCTCAGTTGTATATAAGAACTTCAAATCACCTAGTGGACAAGCAAATTCTAAACTTTAAAAATGATATGCAGGGAATCCTTGTTTTTGCCTCGGTCATGGCAACTCTGGGACTGCAGATAATCTTGGAGTCGGTGCGCACATTAGCATCTGATGTAAGTGAACACTTCACCTTAGATTTAGCATGTATGTTTCATTTCCATGGCAAATTTCATGTTTGTCTTAAGCCCACTGATCCCCTAAAAGAAGAAAAGAAAGTGTGTTATCATTTCATATGCTAAATTTAAAAATGTATTGAGTTAAATTATTTATTTTCTATAAAAATAGCCACTATGAAATTTTCCAGGATGATGGCTTCAGCTTGAGCAAGGAGCAAGAACGATGGGTTGTTGGCATCATGCTCTCTGTGACATTGGTAAAACTTGTGCTGTGTGTATATTGTCGCTCATTTACCAATGAGATTGTCAAAGCTTATGCCCAGGATCACTTTTTTGATGTTATCACCAACATCATTGGCCTAGTTGCTGTACTACTCGCTAATTATATAAGTGATTGGATGGATCCTGTTGGAGCTATTATTGTAAGTCATCTCCTCTTCCCATTTATCTCTTTCTCTTTGTGCGAGTGCGCGTGTGCGTGTTTGTAATGTTACTTGCATTGACAATGATATTTTATGTGCATAGTTTCTTTCCCAAGTTAATAATGCCTGTTCAGGATCCATGTGTTAATGATTCAATGTGAAATTCAGGGTCGACAACAAGGTTCTTGTATTAGTGGCAAATAATCAATCACCATCTATTCTTGTATTGGGGAAGTACTTTCAACTGTTAACACTGTATTTCACTTGAAAACGGGCATTAATTGAAAATTTTAAGTGGATTCCAAAACAGTTATCTTCATGTTATGGTTATGGTTATGGAAAATGTGTTGCAGAATATTGTCTCTCTTTTGCATTGTAATTTTATAAATCTGAATATGTACCTAAACTCTAGACTTCTGCTAACTGCAGCTGGCCTTGTACACCATCCGTACGTGGTCGCTAACAGTCTTGGAGAATGTGAACTCCCTAGTTGGAAGATCGGCTTCACCAGAATACTTACAAAAGCTCACGTACCTCTGTTGGAACCACCACAAAGCCATAAAGCACATTGACACCGTTCGGGCCTACACATTTGGATCTCATTACTTTGTCGAGGTTGACATTGTTCTGCCAGCTGACATGCCCTTGCAGGAAGCTCATGACATTGGAGAATCCTTGCAGGAGAAGCTTGAGCAGTTGCCCGAGATAGAACGTGCATTTGTTCATCTTGATTACGAATACAGTCACAAACCTGAGCATGCATTGGCACATCTTTAACTTGAAGAACCGAGTGACTTTGTTTATTCATACTTTTGTAACTTTTGTTCCAAAGCTTTAAGTTTTCTGTTATACTTGGGAAATCAATGAATGTCGATTGTTATAGCTTAGACATGGTTAATATGCAGCAGGGGGTTCCTAGTTTTGGTACTGAGCTAGTCGTATGTTTCTACTTTCCAATATAGTAGGTCTTCTGTTAACCATGAATTAGCTAGCTGGGGAAGCTCATTATTGCCTCGCATATTATAGTGACTGAACTGATATATGAGCGTGCAGAGGGTATACTAATACTATGCTTTAAAGGGAAAAGAATGCATTTATGAAATTCAGGTTTTATAAAATTAGAATCTTATTACTCAACGAATTCAGTTGCCCTATATAGCTGGCTCTCTTCAGTGAATTATAAAGAGCAAATTAAAAACGAATCGACTATAGAAACAGTTTTCTATGTCTATAACGACGGATAAAATCGTCGATATAGTCGGTTTGTTTTTAATTCATTCTTATGATTTGCTGGACAAACGAGCTGTGTGTGTGTGTATATATATATATATATATATATATATATATATATATATATAAATAAAAATAAAACCATCTTAGAGATAACAGTACTAGTAGTATGTGTATTTTGTGATAGTACGTGTATTTGTGAAATAGTTAGATAGGCTCTCTCTCTCTCTCTCTCTCTCTCTCTCTCTCTATATATATATATATATATATATATATATATATATATATATATATACGGTTCGGATCTTAAGTTCACCTCTTATTCAACTCATCCGAGCTCACCCCTCTTTAGCGACGACCCGATGACGATAGGGCGGGGTGGAGTGGGGGGTAAGAGGTGTATATATAATCATATAATATTATTTTTTTTTGGTGGGGTGAGTGGTGTATACATATTGCTTAATATTATTATTTTTTGGGAGGGAGTGTTGGGTGGGTGGGTGGATAGGTAGGTGGGGTGGGGTGGGCGTGGGGTGAGGAGGGGGTGGGGGTGGGGGTGGGGTGAGGGGTAAGAGGTGTATACATAATCACATAATATTTTTTTTTTGGTGGGGATGGGTGGGTGGGGGGTGGGTGGGGTTGGGAGTGGGGATGGATGGGTGGGTGGGTGGGGGGTAAGAGGTGTATACATAATCACATAATATTATTTTTTTTGGTGGGGTGGGGTGGGGTGGGGTGAGGTGGGGGTGGGGGTAAGGGGTGTATATATAATCTCATAATATTATTTTTTTTGGGTGGGGTGGGATGGGGTGGGGGTAAGGGGTGTATACATAATCACATAATATTATTTTTTTGGTAGGGTGAGGGTGAGGGTGAGGCGGAGGTGGGGGGGGGGGGTGGGGTGGGGTGGGGTGGGTGCATGGGGTGAATGGGTGGTTGAGCTTCTTGAATATGTAAATATGGGTGGAAATAACTTTTGATTTGGATTTGGAATAAAATATGGATCGAAAAATGGTTAACCGGGTTAGACATATATTTCTTTTTAAAAATATGGTTCCAAACTTTACCCAACCCAAATAAAAAAAAATAATTAACTAACCCATTTGGTTCCAATTAATATGGGTTGACCCGACAGTTAACAAACTATATTGTCAGGTCTAGCTATAGCATGTTTTTACTGTAAATCCTAATAGGACATACATAATTTATATCATTGAAAATAAAAAGAAACGGTCATAATTAATTAGAAACTAAAAATTGACGTCCGCTACTAATAGTAGCAGATACTAAAAAAACACTTAACATCCACTATTAATAGTAACGGACACAAATCAGAATAATGGTTTGACTTTACCAATAAATGTATAGAGTTTAGCTAATCAAAACACGTCTTGACTAAAAAAATATTCAATGTTTATTAACTAGAGTTTAATATTTATTATCCAGAGTTCCTGATTAATAAACCATAAATTCTAGTTAAGCCAAATCATTATTCTGATTCGTTAAACCCTAAATATTTATTTAATTAGCTAAACCCTAAACATAAATCCTTATTCAGATTAGTAGTAGCGAACCGTCGATTTTTAATTTTTAATTCTGGTCGTTCCTTCTTGTTTTCAATAGTATAAATGATGTATGTCTTATAAAGATTCGTAACAAATATATGTTATGCTATGAATTATTACCCTATATATATATATATATATATATATATATATATATATATATATATAGCCCGACTCTCTCCAGCGAACTAGATGGAACGAACTAAAAGCGAACCGGCTAACCGTCGCTATAACATAAAAAACCAACTTTCTATGCAATAGCCGGTTCGTTCTTAGTTCGCTCATTCTAGTTCGCTGGAGAAGCGGACTATATATATAGATATATATATATTGTAAGACCCCGAATTTTATGAAATAAAAGTATTTAATTTTTTTTATAATTACTATTCAGTAAATGGTTAAATTGTTAAAAATTTAAAGTTAAGGGTGATATATATAAATATTTTAAATAAGCAAGTGGTTATAAAATACTCATTGTTGTCGGAAAATATTCGTTTGGTCTTAAAATATTCTTGCTGTTGGAGAATATTCGTACGAAGGCGCAGCTATTTGTGGGCCCCATAACAAAATAACGGTCGAATGAAAAAAATGACAAGTTTGAGTTTTTATAAATAAAGGCAAAGTTGTTACCGTTAACACTGTTGGAATATCCGGTGGTTAAAATACAGTAATACGCGTGGGTGCATAGTAGCACACGGTATTGCATAGTATTTTTGAATTATTGATTCTTACGTAAAAAGGAACTACTCAATAATTGTTACAGTAATTACTGTTCAATATTTTATTTTATTGATTTAATAATTGCTACGTTTATATTTTATATTATTGATGTTTCAATAATTGTCACTGCACAATATCTCCATTATCAGATCAATAATTCATATTATTTGAATAATATTGTTAGATATCATTATTGGCAATGTCTAAGAAAGTTCTGTTTAAGAAGAGGTTTGGTCACCTAATTGCGCGCCAGTAAAGCGAAATCCTTATCGAAAAGCCATCTCTTTACTGAGAACGATCTGGTTGTCATAATTGTGAGTCTGTAATATTATTTGTGAATAATTAATTATTGATTTATATGATAAGAAAATATTTATTTTATGTGGATATAAATGGTGGATAGAAAAATATTTATTTTGTGTGGATATAAATGAATGAATTAATGCTGAGGTGTTTTATCAGTATTTTGTCGAAATGAAAGAATTCTTAGAAAAGTGTCAATTGTTGAAAATTGATATTTTATCTTACATTATAAATGTATAATGTCGTTATATAATAATATAATAATGGTGATATCTTTACACTAAAATCACGGTGCATGAATCAAATGAGAGAAATCTAGAAATTAAAAGCAGAACAAAACATGGAGATTTTTCAGAAAAATTAGTTTATTACTTGATTTTGTAAAATCTATAACTCTTTGTGTATAATGAGTTAGGAGATGAGCCATTTATCAAAAGAAAGCTATAGAAGTAAGCTAAACGCAGAAATTTGAATAACTCAAATATTCTTTGTGAATTTTTCGTTGTGACTGTTTGAGTGAAACTGGTACGATGGACTTATAGTTCGAAAATCAAATCAGTGTTCTTAAAGCTCTATTGCGTGAGTTAAAATTTTAATCCGACCGTTGGATCGTTGTGATTTTTGGATATGTTATACATATATAAGTTGAGTATATGTCCACAAATTTTGAACCGTTAAAAATTAACGTATGATTTGTTATGAATTTTAAGAGGTGTTGAAAAATATCCGTATGTGGATTTCAGACATTTTATGTTTGGAATTTGAAAAAACTTAAAGCTACAAAGTTGTAGAGAATTCAATTTCGTATGGAATGGACATAAAATTCGTATTTTTTTGATAAAAGGAATATTTATTATGAATTATTGAAGTTGTGAAAATAAATATTTTTATTAAAAATATGGGTGGGCCCCACTTTTGTATTTTTTGGAAAAGTGCTGAATTGGTGGGCCCCACTTGTGGTGGCTGATTATTTGGGCAAAGATGGTGGGCGTATAATTTTTGTATAAAATATTAATTTATTAAATTTTAGTCTACAATGGCGTTCTAGCATTTTCTTATAAATAGGGTGCTTAGTTAGAATTAAAAATCACACCAGAAATAAGTTTTCTCTATTTCTCTCTCTATATTACCGAGCATAATTTTGTGAGTATTTAGATACTTTGAGAGTTGCTATTCAGTGCAAGTTTCTTTTGGTATTACATCCGAAATTTCAGCCAGAAGTACTATTCTTTTGAGGTAAGGGATAGTAAGGGATGCTATTTTCTTCGTAAATGATATTATTTTCTTCAATATCATTATACCGAAATATTGATATAAATTTTATTGTGAAATTTTTACATTTTCGTGTCGGGGTTACTATTCACGTATACGGCACAATTCACGTATACTGTGACACCCCCAAAATTAGGTATACATCACCCATCTTGGGTCGTCAGATACATGGTTCAGAATACAAATACAACTTACTAATACAACTGTCGTGTACAATACGACAAAACATAAACTGTGAGTTTGAATACAAATATTGTCTTCTAGAGAGTATTCATACTCAAAAGGAGTCCTCATTACAATTATTATCACACTATTACATAGAATAGTGAGGACTACTAATACTATCATCTGGTCCATCACTCCGTTTCCCGACTCGTCCCAGCTATATTCTTATTTCCTGAAGAGAATAGTGAAAGAAAGGGTGAGCTCAACTAGCCCAATAAAAAATATTATGACTAAGATAATGCAGAATAAATTATCATTAGCCTTAAACAGTGTTAAACTGATAAAATATAACGAACATCAAGTTTAACTGCAGCGGAACAAGCAATCCATTAAAAGAGTCAAGTAGAAAATAAAATCTATTATCTTCTATGATTTAAAAGGTTTTTCAACACTGTTATCGCTGGGACTCAGCTTAATAAAATAATTCATATCATCGAATCACCCCTGCACTACGACCAATGATATTCGTATATTCATTAATGGTCATGATCATGCCAACAACTGTCCATCAATGCACTACGGGCTAATGAGGACTTTTACCACATCATTTGTAACATTACGGTCATGATTATACCGAATAATCCCTGGTCATAATCATACCAAGTCCATCTATGCACTACATGCCACAGATGACTTTCAACACTTTATAAACATGAGGATGATGACAATGATATAAGAATTAAATAAAACAAGTTCAAGAATTAATTTATCCAAGAATTAACAACGTCCAAATTGTCAACATGATACTGCTTTGTGGAGTAAAATTCAAGAATGTTTAGAAGAATATTTTCATGAAAAGATACTGGATGAACCGCAATTATCAAGGATATTCAACTAATTTCATGGAGTATAGAAGTTAAAACTTAACCAACTGAGTATAATAAAGAATGGAATAACAAAAGATATCACCCGGCATGCGATAGACCGCACAGACAGGTTATTCCAACAGAATAATAAATAATGGAACCAGGTTCGGCGTAAACGCACAGACAGGATATTCCGATAGAATAATAAATAATAGAACCAGGTCCGGCGTAAACGCACTGACAGGATATTCCGACAGAATAATAAATAATAGAACCAGGTCCGGTGTAAAATACACAGACATGATGTTCTAACAGAATAATAACAAGACGGAACCAGGTCCGATGTAAAACACACAGACATGATGTTCCAACAGAATAATAATAAAAACGGAACCAGGTCCGGTATAAAACACACAGACATGATGTTCTAACAGAATAATAATAAAAACGGAACCAGGTCCGCTGTAAAACACACAGACAGGATGTTCCAACAGAATAACAAAAGAATATCACCAAGTATAGGGTAGACCGCGTATACAGGTTATTCCAACAGAATAATAAGAAATGGAATAACAACAGTTCTCTTCATAAATAAGAAAGAATAACACCCCTTACCGTTTTAAAGAAGAACTGAAATAAGGAAGTAGTTAAGTAGCAGAATACTTTTCTTCTCCCTCTTTATAATTTCTCTCTATAGTTTCTCTCTCTAGAGTTCAGTGAATTCGTAAGAAATAATGAAAGAATGAGCTGCTATTTATAGAAAAATGGAATGCATAGTAACTAATCAATGAACGGTCCAGATTGATTACTTTAATCTGACGCTCCATATTTAAAGAAAAATCTTTTAAATAAAATATAATATATTCTATTTATAGAATAACTTTAATAAAGTATTATGTTTTATATAAAAAGATGTTTCTGTTTTATTACGTTAATAATACGAATAAAACAAAACTTCATTATCGCTAAATAATTCATATTATTAACTGACAATAATTGAATCAGACTGAGTGACTTCTCACATAAGCATTAATAATCAAT
The DNA here is from genome assembly GCA_016801055.1 of Panax notoginseng. Lineage (NCBI taxonomy): Eukaryota > Viridiplantae > Streptophyta > Magnoliopsida > Apiales > Araliaceae > Panax > Panax notoginseng. The sequence goes on along the minus strand of CM029015.1, from coordinate 189,876,864 downwards.
ACCGTGTACTACTATGCAACCACATGTATTACTGTACTTTTACTACCGAGTAGTTCAACAGTATCAATGGTAAAACTTCCGTCATTATTTTTAATAAAATATTTTTGTCGTTTTCTCAATTCGACAATAATTCCGTTGTGGGGTCCACCAATGATTGTGCCGTTGTACGAATATTCCCTGTTAAAACGAATATTCTCCGACCAATTGAATATTATATAACAACTTGCGTACTTTGCAAAATTTGTAAATATTACCCACAACTATAACATTATATCAAATTAACTCCATAATATTCAAAAATGATATTTATAGAAAATTCATCTTTATATATAAAAGTTGGGGTCTTACAACCTTCCATTCTTATGAAATTTCGCCCTCGAAATTAGGGTACTACCTGGTATGTCGAAGAGGTAAGGATACCTTGATTTCATTTCAGATTCTAACTCCCAAGTCATTTCCTCAACATCGTGGTTTCTCCACAAAACTTTGACTTGAGGTATAACCTTGGAGCGTAGAATATGTTCCTTCTTATCCAAGATTTGAACAGGAACTTCTTCATACGTCAAATCTTTCGCTATTTCGTCTGGTTCTAACTCAATAATGTGGTTCGGGTCTTCCACATATTTACGTAACATGGATATGTGAAAAACGTTATGAACACGAGACATACTTGGCGGTAAAGCGAGTCTATAAGCCACAGTTCCTACTCGATCGAGGATTAAAAATGGACCGATGAATCGAGGATTGAGCTTTTCTCTCTTTCCAAATCTCGTAACTCCTTTCCATGGAGCAACACGTAAGAACACATGATCTCCTATATCAAATTTCACGTCCTTTCGATGAATATCAGCATAACTCTTTTGTCGATCTTGTGAGGTTTTTATACGTTGTCGGATCGTTTGAATCTTTTCTGTAGTCATACGTACCAACTCCGGTCCCAACAACGTTACTTCACCCACCTCATCCCAGCATACTGGAGAACAAAATTTTCTTCCATACAATGCTTCGAATGGAGCCATGCCAATACTTGTTTGATAACTGTTGTTGTAGGAAAACTCCACCAATGGTAAGAACTTGTCCCAACTTCCCTTGAAGTCAAGGACACAGAGTCTTAATAAATCTTTTAAAGTTTAAATAGTCCTCTCTGATTATCCATCCGTCTGAGGATGATATGCCGAACTATATCGTAAATCTGTGCCCATAGCTTTTTGTAAGCTAACCCAAAATCGTGAAGTGAATCTTGGGTCTCGATCAGAAACTATGGATACTGGCATACCATGCAGTCTTACAATCTCGTTTATGTACATACGAGCAAGACATTCAAGTGTATAAGTTTCTCGTATCGGTAAGAAATGAGGAGACTTGGTCAATCTATCAACAATGACCCAAATCGCATCTATACCTTGAGAAACCTTAGGAAGACCGGTAACGAAATCAATGGTAATGTGCTCCCACTTCCATTCTAGAATTTTAAGTGGTTGCAATGGACCTTTTGGTACTTGATGCTCCGCTTTGACTCGTTGACAAGTTAGACACCTTGAGATAAATAGCGCTATCTCTCTCTTCATATTGCTCCACCAAAATATATGACGAAGATCATGATACATTTTGGTACTTCCAGGATGCATTGCAAACGGTGTGTTGTGCGCCTCCATCATGATTTCATACTTTAAATCAGGGTTGTTAGGAACATAAAGTCTGGAGTTGACTCGAAGTATTCCTTCTTCATCGATTCTTACTTCCGGCATAGCACCTTCTTGCACTTTCTTCCTCATACGCATCAGCTCCAGGTCTGTAGCTTGAGCAACTTTAACTTTATCGATTAAAGTTGGTTCTACTCGTATATTCGCCATCATCACATGGGTCCCTGGAGTCTTTAACTCTATCTCCATCCTTTGCAAGTCACACAAAATGGGCCTTTGTGTTGACAATATCGCACTCGTACTTGTATATGATCTTCTACTCAATGCGTCAGCTACCACGTTCACTTTTCCAGGATGGTATTGAATGGTATGATCATAATCTTTCAACAGTTCAAGCCAACGTCGTTGTCGCATGTTGAGTTCTATTTGAGTGAAGAAATATTTGAGGCTTTTATGATCCGTAAAGATCTCCACTTTCTCCCCATACAAGTAATGCCTCCAAATTTTAAGTGCAAAGACAACAGCTACCAACTCTAGATCATGAGTAGGATAATTCCTCTCATATTCCTTAAGTTGTCTTGATGCATAGGCTATGACTTTTTCATGTTACATGAGAACGCATCCCAACCATTTGCTCAAAGCATCACTGTAGATGACAAATCCCTCCGAGCCAGATGGTATTGTTAGAACAGGTGCTGAAATGAGTCTCCTCTTGAGTTCTTGAAAACTCTTCTCACATTCTTCGCTCCAACCGAACTTTGTATCTTTCCGAGTCAGCTGAGTTAATGGAGTAGCGACTCGAGAAAATCCTTCCACGAATATCCGATAATAACCAGCTAAACCAAGAAAGCTACATACTTCGGTCACTGATTTATGTTGCTCCCAGCTTTGAATAGCTTCAATCTTTGCTGGGTCACCCGATATTCCACGACTTGATACTATGTGCCCAAGGAATGCTAACTCCTCCAGCCAGAACTCGCATTTCTTTAACTTGGCATAAAGCTTGTATTCACGAAGCTTTTGGAGTACCAACCTCAAGTGTTAGTCATGATCTTCACGGCTTTTGGAATAAATAAGGATGTCATCAATAAAGACGACCACAAATTGATCCAAATATTCCTTGAATACCCGGTTCATCATATCCATGAAGGCAGCAGGAGCATTAGTCAGCCCAAAGGACATGACTAGGAATTCATAATATCCGTACCGAGTTCTGAAAGTCGTTTTTGGAATATCCTCAGTTCTAACCTTCAGCTGATGATATCCAGAACGAAGATCGATCTTTGAAAAGAATTGTGCTCCTTACAACTGGTCAAACAGGTCATCAGTACGTGGTAATGGGTACCTATTTTTGATGGTGACATGATTCAACTCCCGATAATCAACACAAAGTCGCATACTTCCATCTTTCTTCTTCACGAATAGCACAGGAGCACCCCAAGGAGAAGTACTAGGACGAATAAAGCCAATGTCTAACAATTCCTGTAGTTGGATCTTTAACTCCTGAAGTTCAATAGGAGCCATTCGATATGGGGCTTTGAAAATGGGTTTTGTACCAGGTTCAAGGTCGATACAAAATTCAATTTCACGCTCTGGGGGTAGGCCAGGAAGTTCTTCAGGAAATACGTCAGAGAATTTATTAACAATAAAAATATCATTCAAAACTGACGTATTTTTGTTTAGATCCGTGACATGAGCTAAGAAAGCTTGACATCCGTTTTTCAATAAGCGAATTGCTTTATGGCTTGAGATGACAGCGATTGATTTTAATGGTTTGGTTGCTTGAATTCGCATAATAGGTCGATTAGGAATATGAAAGCTAACAACCTTACGAAAATAATCAATTTTTGCATGATGAGTAGTTAACCAATCAATCCCTAGAATCACGTCAAATGTAAGTATTTTTAATGAAATAAGATCGACAGGTAATGTGTGGGTACCAACTTGAATCAAACAAGACTTATAAACTGTGGATGTAATGAAGGTTTCTCCCAATGGAGTTTCAACAGATAAGTCAAAGTCTAATTTCTCCGGAGTCAAATTTAATCGATGAGCGCAAGTAGGAGAAATAAAAGAATGGGTAGAACCGGTATTAAATAAAGTATAGACTTCGTTAGAGTTTATGATAAGCTTACCCGTGATGACCTCATTCGGGTTCCTTGCTTGCTGGGAGGTCACAACAAACGCTCTCCCTTGTACTACCGGTTTTGACTTTTCTGGGACGACCTTTGGTGTCTCCATCTTGGCTTGAACTTTTTTTTGGTAAACGACAAAATCGAGCTAAATGACCTTCTCTTCCACAATTATAACATGCTTTAGACGACATCGCGCAATTTGGACTGATGTGCCCCTCCCCTCCGCATTTGAAACATATGATAGGTGGTCTTTCTCCTTCCTTAACAACGGGTGCTGGTGCTGACGTCTTTCCATCATTGTTAAATCTCCTCTTCTTTAAATGACCATTCTTATTATTTTGGCCCTGATTACCACCGAAGTGGTTACCATTTCTGGCCTGTTGATTCCCTCCATGCTTGTTGTCACCGCTTCGATGACTGCTCTCACTGGTATTATCATTTTTTCGACTGCTCTCTTTTGGTTGCGTTGACTCGTTATCGCGCTCCGCTAACTGAGCCCTATTCAAAACATCTGAATACAAACACAGTTTATGAGAAATAAGATGTTGACGTATCTCAGGTTTCAAACCTCGCAAAAACATTCGCGTCATTCTCTCTTCATTATCCACCAAGTGGGATGCAAATCGGGATAACTCAGCAAATTTAGCCTCATACTGCGACACGATCATATTATTCTGCTCCAATTTGAAGAACTCCACCTCCTTCATGTGACGAACACTTTCGAGAAAGTATTTGTCATTAAACAGCTCTTGTAACTTCTCCCAAGACATCTTCAATGCGGCAGGTTGAGTATGCTTAATCGATTTCTACCAGTAATCTGCCTCTCCTCGCAACATAAAGGCGGCAAAGGGAACCTTTTGCTCCTTGGAGCATCCCAAGACATCAAATATCTTGGTGATCTGCTTTATCCATGTTTCCGCTATAAGTGGTTTTGGCTCTCCCTTAAACTCTGGTGGTCCCAGCTCCTTGAACTGTTTAGCGGTGACCGTCCGAGAGTTTTCAGTGTTTTTACCTATAATTTGGATAGGAGCTGCTCTCGCCTGCTGTTGCATGAACTGCATAAAGCTTCTGAACATTCCATTATTCATCATCTGGTCAGTTTTGTTGTTTGCATGAGGATTGTCACCTTCCTGATGTACATTATCCTGATTATTGATATGTGGTGAATCAACAGTCGCCTGTGCTCCATTGCTATTCTCAACATTCTCAGATGCCATTTTTAGATACTGCCACAAAAAAAAGTTAATTGATATGTCATATATTATCCTTATATTATGACCGACCAATTAAATACCATGCAAATAAACTTAGGTAGGTCATACTAGCGAAGGAATTCTCCGTCTCTCCCTTCCTAGTTCTATTCTCACATCTTAGCCAGGGATCATATCCCTAAGCTTTGATACCAACTGTGACGCCCCCAAAATTAGGTATACATCACCCATCTTGGGTCGTTAGATACATGGTTCAGAATACAAATATAACTTACTAATACAACTGTCGTGTACAATACGACAAAACATAAACTGTGAGTTTGAATACAAATATTATCTTCTAGAGAGTATTCATACTCAAAAGGAGTCCTCATTACAATTATTATCACACTATTACATAGAATAGTGAGGACTACTAATACTATCATCTGGTCCATCACTCCGTTTCGTCCCAGCTATATTCTCATTTTCTGAAGAGAATAATGAAAGAAAGGGTGAGCTCAACTAGCCCAGTAAGAAATATTATGACTAAGATAATGCAGAATAAATTATCATTAGCCTTAAACAGTGTTAAACTGATAAAATATAACGAACTTCAAGTTTAACTGCAGTGGAACAAGTAATCCATTAATAGAGTCAAGTAGAAAATAAAATCTATTATCTTCTATGGTTTAAAAGGTTTTTCAACACTGTTATCGCTGGGACTCAGCTTAATAAAATAATCCACATCATCGAATCACCCCTGCACTACGGCCAAAGATATTCGTATATTCATTAATGGTCATGATCATGCCAACAACTGTCCATCAATGCATTACGGGCCAATGAGGACTTTTATGTGACGCCCCCAAAATAGGTATACAATACCCATTCTGAGTCGCCAAATACATGGTACAAAAAGCAAACTACAACTTCAATAATACAATTGTCGTGCAAAATACGACAACACATACTGTGAGTTTAAATACAAATATTATCTTCTAGACAATATCCACACTCAAATAAGTCCTCAATACAATTATTCAAACACTATTTTACAGAAATAGTGAGGACTGGTAAAACATCTTTCTAGAACCATCACTCCATACCCCGACTAGATCCTGCTATGTTCTCACCTCCTGAGAAGAAAAATAGAATAAAAAGGAAAAGGGTGAGCTCAACTAGCCCAGTAAAGAATATTATGACTAAGATAATATACAACAAATTACCATTAGTATTCAACAGGGAAAAATATGATAGAATATAATCGACAACAAGTTTTAGATCAACAACTACAGCGGAAATAGCAAACCATTAGAAGAGTCAAGTAGAGAATGAATTCTACTATCTTCTAAGATTTAAAAGTCCATCATCAATATTTTATCCCTGTAACATCAATTAATAATCATCTTTATCCAAATATTCATCTTTGCACTACATGCCAAAGATATTCATTTATATCACCTGTCAGTCATGTTCATCTCAACACCTGTTCATCTTTGCACTACGGGCCAAAGATATTCATCAGTTAATCATTCATCTTTGCACTACAGGCCAAAGATATTCATTTGTATCACCTGTCAGTCATGTTCATCTCAACACCTGTTCATCTTTGCACTATAGGCCAAAGATATTCATCAAGTAATCATACATCTTTGCACTACAGGCCAAAGATATTCAGTAATATCATCATTTAGGTCTGAGAATGATGAAAAATATCTTAAAGAGAACGAATCCAGTGAGACAGAAGGACAAATAGTAGGGATTCTTATAACAGTTTATCCAAGATCAATAATACTTCATAATAATCAATTGTGAAGCAGAATTCAAAAATAAAGATCAAAACATGGATACAATCGAAGATAGTAACCATAATAGACATCATGGACAAAAAGGGAAAATTTTATTTTTCGGTGAATAGTGCCGTATTCGTGAATAGTGCCGTATACGTGAATAGTGCCGTATACGTGAATAGTAACCCCGACACAAAAAGTTTCAAATTTTATAAAAACTCATGTCAATATTTCAGCATAATGATATTGAAGAAAATAATATCATTTAAGAAGAAAATAATATCCCTTACCTCAAAATATCAGTACTTCTGGTCGGAATACCGGTATAAGGCTGAAAGAAACTTGCTCTGATGAATAGAAACTCTCAAAGTATCTAAATACTTACAAAATACACTCAATAATCTAGAGAGAGAAAGAGAGAAAACTTGTTTCTGGTGTGATTTTTAATTCTAACTTAGCCCTCTATTTATAGGAAAATGTTAGCACGCCAAAGCAGACTTAACCTGCAACCTGATGGCTTTACCTGCTACTATTACCACCCACCACATTTGAATAAAAATCTCAGCACATTTCTTCACCAACCAAGAGTGGGGCCCACCAATTCTAGAATTTTTTACCAAAATGATTAACTCTGAAAATTCAACAATTTCTGAACCAGTCATCTCGTAAAATTCATAATAAATCATACGTTCATTTTTAACGGTTCAAAATTTGTGGACATATACTCAACTTATATATGTATAACATATCCAAAAATTACCACGATCCAACGGTCGGATTAAAAATTATAACCCCCGTAAAATATCTCAAAAACCCTGATTTTTAATACCTCCATTCCGACAAAAATACTGATAAAAACCTCAACATTAACTCCTTCATTTTTAACCACAAAAATATATCCCTCATTTATATCCACATAAAATAAATATTTCCTTATCATATGAATCAATAATTAATTATTCATAAATAATATTACAGAATCACATTTATGACAACCAGGCCGTTCCCAGGAAAGAGGGGGCTTTCCAATAAGGATTTCTCCTTACTGGCGCGCAATTAGATGACCAAACCTCTCCTTAGACAGAACTTTCTAGACATTGCCAATAATGTTATCTAATAATATTATTCAAATAATATGAATTATTGATCTGATAAAGAAAAATACTGTGCAACAATAATTATTGAAACAACAATAATATAAAATATCAACGCAACAATTATTGAATCAATAAAATAAAATATTGAACAATAACTACTGTAACAATTATTGAGTAGTGCCTTCTTACGTAAGAATCAATAATTGGTGCAATACCGTGTGCTACTGTATTTTAACCACCGGGTATTCCAACAGTATTAACGGTAACAACTACGCCGTTATTTATAAACAACTTATACTTGTCGTTTTTTTCATCCAATCGCTTTCCGTTATGGGGCCCACACAAGGCTGCGCCGTCGTACGAATATTCCCCGACAGCAAGAATATTCCACGACCAAACAAATATTCCACGACAAAATGAATATTTTATAACCACTTGCTTATTTTGCAAAATTTGCACATTTCACCCATAACCAAAGTATTATATCAAATTAACCCCTTATTATTCACAATAATATTTAGAGAAAATTTGATTTTATTCATTAATAAGTTGGGGTCTTACAACCTCCCCTCCTTATGAAATTTCGTCCTCGAAATTGACGTACGTACCTGATGTTTCAAAAAGGTGAGGATACCTCGCTTTCATTTCTGATTCCAACTCCCAGGTCATTTCTTCAATAGCATGGTTTCTCCACAAAACCTTAACTTGTGGTATAACCTTCGTGCGTAGGACATGCTCTTTCCTATCCAAGATCTTAACAGGTACCTCCTCGTACGTTAAATCTTCAGCTATCTCGTCTGGTTCTAACTCAATAATGTGGTTCGGGTCTTTAACATATTTACGAAGCATAGATATGTGAAAAATATTATGAACACGAGACATGCTTGGAGGTAATGCGAGTCTATATGCCACATTTCCTATTCGCTCAAGAATCTCAAATGGACCAACAAATCTTGGATTGAGCTTTCCTCTCTTCCCAAATCTTGTAACTCCCTTCCATGGTGCAACACGTAACAATACATGATCCCCAATATTAAATTCCACGTCCTTCCGATGAAGATCCGCATAACTCTTTTGTCGATCCTGTGCCGTTTGTATACGTTGTCGAATCGTTTGGATCTTCTCTGTAGTAATGCGTACCAACTCTGGTCCCAACAATGTTGCTTCACCCACCTCGTCCCAGCATACTGGAGAACGACATTTTTTTCCATACAACGCCTCGAATGGAGCCACACCTATGCTCGCCTGATAACTGTTGTTGTAGGAGAATTCCACCAATGGTAGGTACTTATCCCAACTCCCTTTGAGATCTAGGACACAAAGTCTTAATAGATCTTCAAGAGTTTGAATAGTCCTCTCTGATTGTCCGTCCGTTTGAGGATGGTATGCCGAACTGAATCGTAAATCCGTGCCCATAGCTTTCTGCAAGCTAACCCAAAATCGTGAAGTGAATCTTGGGTCACGATCCGAAACTATGGATACTGGCATGCCATGCAATCTCACAATCTCGTTCACGTACATACTAGCAAGACGTTCAAGGGAATAAGTCTCACGTATCGGTAAGAAATGAGCAGACTTGGTTAATCTATCAACAATAACCCAAATCGCATCTATGCCTTGAGAAACCTTGGGAAGACCTGTAACAAAATCCATAGTAATGTGTTCCCACTTCCATTTCGGATCTCAAGTGGTTGCAATGGACCCTTTGGCACTTGATGCTCCGCCTTTACACGTTGACAAGTTAAACACCTCGAGATAAACTCCGCGATCTCTCTTTTCATATTGCTCCACCAAAATGTATGTCGAAGATCGTGATACATTTTGGTACTCCCAGGATGGATTGCAAACGGTGTGTTGTGTGCCTCCATCATTATTCTATGCTTCAAGTCAAAATCGTTAGGAACACAAAGTCTGGAGTTGACTCGAAGTATTCCTTCTTCATCGATTCTTGCTTCTGGAATAGCACCTTCTTGCACTTTCTTCTTCATACGCATCAGCTCTATGTCCGTAGCTTGAGCAGCTTTAACTTTATCGATTAAAGTCGGTTCTACTCGTATATTTGATATCATCATGTGGGTACTTGGAGCCTTCATCTCTATCTCCATCCTTTGCAAGTCATACAAAATGGGCCTTTGTGTTAACAACATTGCACTCGTACCCGCATATGATCTTCTACTCAATGCGTCAGCTACTACGTTTGCTTTTCCAGGATGATATTGGATGGTATGATCGTAATCTTTCAACAGCTCGAGCCAACGTCGCTGCCGCATGTTGAGTTCCTTTTGGGTGAAGAAATATTTGAGGCTTTTATGATCTGTATAGATCTCCACTTTCTCCCCATACAGGTAGTGTCTCCAGATCTTCAACGCAAAAACGACTGCTGCCAACTCCAAATCATGAGTAGGATAATTCCTCTCATATTCTTTGAGTTGTCGCGAGGCATAGGCTATGACTTTCCCATGTTGCATGAGAACACATCCTAACCCTTTGCCTGAAGCATCGCTGTAGATAACAAATCCATCCGAACCAGATGGTATTGTCAGAACAGGTGCCGAAATGAGTCTCCTCTTGAGTTCTTGGAAACTCTTCTCGCATTCCTCACTCCATACGAATTTTGTATCTTTCCGAGTCAGCTGAGTTAACGGAGTAGCGATTCGAGAAAATCCTTCCACAAATCTCCGATAATAACCAGCTAAGCCCAGAAAGCTACGTACTTCGGTTGCTCCCAACTTTGTATGGCTTCAATCTTCACCGGGTCGATAGATACTCCATGTTTTGACACCACGTGCCCAAGGAATGCTACTTCCTCAAGCCAGAACTCGCATTTTTTCAATTTGGCATATAGCTTGTTTTCACGAAGCCTTTGCAATATCAGCTTCAAATGGTGCTCATGATCTTCACGGCTTTTGGAATAGATGAGGATGTCATCAATAAAGACAACAACGAACTGATCCAAATATTCTTTGAATACACGGTTCATCATATCCATGAAGGCAGCAGGAGCATTAGTCAATCCAAAAGACATTACTAAGAATTCATAATGCCCGTACCGAGTTCTGAAGGCAGTCTTTGGAATATCCTCAGTTTTAATCTTCAGCTGATGATATCCAGAACGAAGATCGATCTTTGAAAAGAATTGTGCTCCTTGCAACTGGTCAAACAGGTCATCAATGCGAGGTAGCGGATACCTATTCTTGATAGTGACATGATTCAATTCTCGATAGTCGATACAAAGTCGCATACTCCCGTCTTTCTTCTTTACGAATAAAACAGGAGCACCCCAAGGAGACGTACTAGGACGAATAAAACCGATGTCCAACAACTCCTGTAGTTGGATTTTTAACTCCTGAAGTTCAATAGGAGCCATTCGATATGGGGTTTTAGAAATGGGCTTTGTACCAGGTTCAAGGTCAATAAAGAATTCAACTTCTGTTCTGGGGTAGACCAGGAAGTTCTTTAGGAAATACATCGGGAAATTCTCTAACAATAGAAATATTATTCAAATCTGACTTGTCTTTGTTCAAATCCATAACATGGGCTAAGAAAGCTTGACATCCATTTTTCAATAAACGAATAGCTTTGTGGCTTGATATGACAGTGACTGATTTTAGTGGTTTAGTAGTTTGAATTCGTATGACAGGTTGGTTAGAAATATGAAAACTAACAACCTTACGAAAACAATCAATTTTAGCATGATGAGTGGTTAACCAATCAATTCCTAAAATCACATCAAAAGCAAGTATCTTTAAAGAGATAAGATCAACAGGTAATGTGATAGTGCCAACTTGGATCATGCAAGATTTATAAACTGTAGATGTAACGAAGGTTTCACCCAACGGAGTTTCAACAGATAAGTTAAAGTCCAATTTCTCCGGAGTCAAGTTTAAACGTTGAGCACAAGCAGGAGAGATAAAAGAATGGGTAGAACCGGTATCTAGTAAAGTATAAACTTCGCAAGAATTCAAGATTAGCTTACCCGTGATCACCTCGTTCGGGTTTCTCGCGTTTTGGCCAGTCACGACAAACGCTCTTCCAGAAACCGCTGATTTTGACTTATCCGGGATAGCTTTTGGAGTCACCATCCCCGCTGAACTTGGTTTTTCTACAGAACACTCTCGAGCTATATGACTCTCCTTTCCACAGTTATAACATACCTTGGATTGTTGTGGGCAGTTTGTGCTGATATGTCCCTCTTTCCCACATTTGTAACATACGACCGGTGGTCGTTCTCCTCCCCTAGAAACAGTTGATGTTTGTGCTGACGTCTTCACGTTATCATTGTTGTACCTTCTCTTCTTGAAATCTCCTCCCGACTCGCTCCTTCTATTATCACGACCACGATTACCACCAGAGTGGTTACCGCTTTTGTCCGAATGTTTTCCTCCCTGCTGGTTTTCATTGCTTCGATGATTGCCGCCACCGGTATGACCCTGGTTGTGGTCCCTCGGTTGCACATACTCATTATCTCGCTCTAATAATTGAGCCCTGTTTACAACATCTGAATATAAAGAAAATTTATGAGAGATAAGATATTGTCGAATCTCGGGTTTTAGACCTCTCAGAAACATCCTTGTCATTCGTTCCTCATTTTCGACCAAATGAGGTGCAAACCTGGATAACTCTGCAAACTTCGCCTCGTACTGGGACACCGTCATGTTGTTTTGTTCCAGTCTGATAAACTCCACCTCCTTCATATGACGAATACTTTCAGGAAAGTACTTGTCATTGAACAGTTTTTGAAATGTTTCCCAGGACATGTTGAGTACGTCAGGCTGGGTACGCTTCACAGACTCCCACCAGTAGTCTGCCTCACCGCAGAACATAAAGGTGGCGAATGGAACCTTTTGTTCCTCCGTGCATCCCAAGACATCGAATATCTTGGTAATTTGCTTGACCCACGTTTCCGCCATGATCGGATCCGGCTTTCCCTTAAATTCTGGTGGTCCCAATTCTTTGAACTGCTTAGCTGTGACAAACCGCGCGTTGTTATCATTTCCACCTGTATTCTGCACACGAGTCTCCCTCGTCTGATTTTGCATGAACTGCAAAAAGCTCCTAAACATTCCATCATTCATCGTTTGCTCGGTAACGTTGTTTACAGGAGGAATATTGCCTTCCTGTTGCACGTTCCCCTGGGTGGTGATCAAAGGTGTCTCCACGGTCTGATTTACTCCATTATTAACGTTCTCAGCTGCCATTCTTAAATACTGCCATAAAACAAGGGTTAATAGTCATGTCATATATTATCCCTATACTCTGACCGACCAAATAAACACCAAATAAACTTAGTCAGGTCATACTAGCGAAAGAATTTTCCGTCTCTCCCCTCCTAGTTCTTGTCTCACATCTCAGCCAGGGATCATATCCCTAAGCTCTGATACCAACTGTGACGCCCCCAAAATAGGTATACAACACCCATTCTGAGTCGCCAAATACATGGTACAAAAAACAAACTACAACTTCAATAATACAATTGTCGTGCAAAATACGACAACACATACTGTGAGTTTAAATACAAATATTTTCTTCTAGACAGTATCCACACTCAAATAAGTCCTCAATACAACTATTCAAACACTATTTTACAGAAATAGTGAGGACTGCTAAAACATCTTTCTAGAACCATCACTCCATACCCCGACTAGATCCTGCTATGTTCTCACCTCCTGAGAAGAAAAATGGAACAAAAAGAAAAAGGGTGAGCTCAACTAGCCCAGTAAAGAATATTATGACTAAGATAATATACAACAAATTATTTTAGTCTTCAACAGGAAAAAATCTGATAGAATATAATCGACAATAAGTTTTAGATCAACAACTGCAGCGGAAACAACAAACCATTAGAAGAGTCAAGTAGAGAAGAATTCTACTATCTTCTAAGATTTAAAAGTCCATCATCAATATTTTATCCCTGTAACATCAATTAATAATCATCTTTATCCAAATATTCATCTTTGCACTACATGCCAAAGATATTCATTTGTATCACTTGTCAGTCATGTTCATCTCAACACCTGTTCATCTTTGCACTACGGGACAAAGATATTCATCAGTTAATCATTCATCTTTGCACTACAGGCCAAAGATATTCATTTGTATCACCTGTCAGTCGTGTTCATCTCAACACCTGTTCATCTTTGCACTACAGGCCAAAGATATTCATCAAGTAATCATACATCTTTGCACTACAGGCCAAAGATATTTAGTAATATCATCATTTAGGACTGAGAATGATGAAAAATATCTTAAAGAGAACGAATCCAGTGAGACAGAAGGACAAATAGTAGGGATTCTTATAACAGTTTATCCAAGATCAATAATACTTCATAATAATCAATTGTGAAGCAGAATTCAAAAATAAAGATCAAAACATGGATACAATCAAAGATAGTAACCATAATAGACATCATGGACAAAAAGGGAAATTTTTTTTTTCGGTGAATAGTGCCGTATTCGTGAATAGTGCCGTATACGTGAATAGTAACCCCGACACAAAAAGTTTTAAATTTGATAAAAACTCATGTCAATATTTCAGCATAATGATATTGAAGAAAATAATATCATTTAAGAAGAAAATAATATCCCTTACCTCAAAATATCAGTACTTCTGGTCGGAATACCGGTATAAGGCTGAAAGAAACTTGCTCTGATGAATAGAAACTCTCAAAGTATCTAAATACTTACAAAATACACTCAATAATCTAGAGAGAGAAAGAGAGAAAACTTGTTTCTGGTGTGATTTTTAATTCTAACTTAGCCCTCTATTTATAGGAAAATTTAGCACGCCAAAGCAGACTTAACCTGCAACCTGATGGCTTTACCTGCTACTATTACCACCCACCACATTTGAATAAAAATCTCAGCACATTTCTTCACCAACCAAGAGTGGGGCCCACCAATTCTAGAATTTTCCACCAAAATGATAAATTCCGCAACTTCTACAATTTCTGAACCAGTCATCTCGTAAAATTCATAACAAATTTTGAGAGTTTTTGAGATATTTTGCGGGGGTTATAATTTTTAATCCGATCGTTGGATCGCGGTAATTTTTGGATATGTTATACATATATAAGTTGAGTATATGTCCACAAATTTTGAACCGTTAAAAATGAACGTATGATTTGTTATGAATTTTACGAGATGACTGATTCAGAAATTGTAGAAGTTGCGGAATTTATCATTTTGGTGGAAAATTTTTAGAATTGGTGGGCCCCACTCTTGATTGGTGAAGAAATGTGCTGAGATTTTTATTCAAATAGGTGGGTGGGAATAGTAGCAGGTAAAGCCATCAGGTTGCAGGTTAAGTCTGCTTCGGCGTGCTAACATTTTCCTATAAATAGAGGGCTAAGTTAGAATTGAAAATCACACCAAAATTTATAAGTTTTGTCTCTTTCTCTCTCTAGATTATTGAGTATATTTTATGAGTATTTAGATACTCTGTGAGTTTCTATTCATCAGTGCAAGTTTTCTTCAGCCTTATACCGATCAGAAGTACTGCTCTTTTGAGGTAAGGGATAGTAAGGGATTTTAAGGGTTATTATATTTTTCAGTTCGTAATTCTTCTGACCTTCAGAAAATTCTGGAAAAATTTGAAATGATATTTTGATGAGTTTTATTGATTAAATCCAAAAATGGTGATTTTTGGATGTATAGATTAAGAGTTATGAATTTTATGAGAAAAGACTATTTTAAAAGTAACCGCTTATAACTCCTTGTGGTTAACTCCAAAATTGATGAAATTTTTATTGGAAGTATATCTATATAACATCAGTGTACTCTGTAAATTTTGGAATTTTTGGATAAAAGTATAATTTATGATAAATGTCTAAATATTCGGTTGTTTTGGCCATATGAAAAATAGTAAATGAGTTTTAAAAATTCTGAGAAAAATATATGTTCAATATGGGGCTATATTCTGCTAAATCCCAGAAAAGAAATATTTTTAGGACTGATTTGGTATTTTTCATAAAAATAGTCTAGTTATGAGTAAATGAATTAAATATGTTATGTGAAGTAAGAAAATTAGAAAATATGAATTTATGGCTTAAGAATCATATATGAGTTAGATGTAGATTTTTGATGAGGATTTTGGTTATTGGTGATGAAATCTTAAAAGTTGGCATTTTATGATGATTAAATGCATTAATTAGTAAAGTGTAAACAATTTAAATAAATTGTTTATAAGCTTAAAAAATATTATTCTTTCAATATCATTATACCGAAATATTGGTATGAATTTTATTGTGGAATTTTTACCTTTTCATGTCGAGTTACTATCTATGAATTACTATTCACGATAAAATTAGTTTCTTTTTCTGACCAAATTATAGTTGATTTATGAATATTACTCTTGAGATTAAATCTATATGTTGATTATATTGATTTTATTATCATATATAACATTTTTATAATCCTAATGATGATATTTCTCTTTGACTTGAGTGTGAAGATAGGTAGATTTTTAGTATGATCATGACTATGGGTTCCCTTTGGCCAGTAGTGCAAAATTGAATTGTTGACTGGTATGATCATGACCATTGAATTTATAATTGAATATCTTAGCTTAAGTGCAAAGGTGAAATGATCAACATGGTTATAATTATTGTTTATATAAATTCTGAAATGATTAAATATTCTTTGAGATATTAATATATTTGGCCTGTAGTGCAAATATGAACTGTTGATGAATATATTTGGCTTGTTGTGCAAATATGAACTGATGAGGAATATCTTTGGCCTGTAGTGCAAAGATAAATTGTTGATGAATATCTTTGGCCCGTAGTGCAAAGATGACCTGTTGTTGAATATCTTTGGCCAGTAGTGCAAAGATGAATTGTGACGAATTATTTGGGCGTAGTGACAAGATGAAGTTATTAGTATGATTAAAACAGGAACTGTGATTTGGTATAACCATGATCTTTGATGTTTCAGGTAAAGACATGTGATGAAAATTATCTTCGTCCTGGGTGCGAAGATGAATTTAGAATCACAATTATGATTATGAGTTATTCATATGTTGTGGACCAGAACTGTTGATTGATGTTACATGGATAAAATATTGTTGGTAGATTTTAACATGGAAAGATAATAGACTTTATGGTCTATTTGACTCTTCTAATGGATTGCTCGTTCCGCTGCAACTATGGTTGAAATTTTTTTATCATCAACCATATGTTCTAAATCTCTGATTTATTACTGTTGAAGACTATTGATAATTTATTTATCTTTAGTCATGATATTCTTTACTGGGCTAGTTGTGCTCACCCTTTTGTTTTACAATTCCTTTCAGGTAATAAAGTGTAGTTGGGTCCAGCGGGGGTTACAAGGGAATAGAACGGTGGTCATCATTTAGTAGTTATATTTGGTGAAGAAAATAGGGTGAGGCGAACCCAACGTTGGAAGGGTGTTTTGTCACTATCATACAAGATGTCTAATGACATACAACTCGTGTCATCATAAGACAGGGTTGTGCTCATCCACTTGCTGAGTATCTTTACGAGCACTACCTATATAATCTTGGTGTTTGTTTGAAGTATAATTTCAATTAGAGACACTGGAGATAATGATATGTCAAGAGAAGACTCACCATTGGAAAGAATATGATAGTAACTTCTTCTCATTTTTCTTTGGGGTCTATTGGGCCAACCAAGGATAATTCTGTGGCCATATGATATCTATCATAACCTAGATGCATGGCCTCCCATGTACGAAGGTTTCCTTAAGCACTTCCCAAAGATTCTAATTTCTAAAACAGTTTTTGACTATACCTTTATGTAAGGTGTCATTGTGAGGTGCTGTCCACGGTTGGGACATGAGTCACATTTGGTATATATTATATCCAAACTCACATCATATGTGTTGTTGTATTTTGCACGACAATTGTTGTAATAAAGTTGTAGTTATTTTCTGTACCCTGTATTTGGCGACTCAGAATAGGTTGGATGGAATGGACCTATTTTGGGGTTGTCACATTTGTATCAGAGCTATAAGTAAAGAGCCCCGAGCCTCTTTCTGGTGACATCCTGTTGATGGGGAATGCACCGAAGCCAGACTCTCCGTAGGGGACGCCGTTCTGCGGTGGCAAGCTGATAGGTACCTTTGTGAGGTGCTGGCACGTGATGGTGTTAATGTCACATTTGGTATCAGAGCTTAGGGATATGGTCTCTGGCAGAGATCCGGAATTAGAACTAGGAAGGGGGAGACGAGTAATACATTTCGCTAGTGTGTGTCCTACCTAAGCTGAATTTTCTTACTTAATTTGACAAATTGTGATATGATAATTAACCTTTGTTTTGAAGCTGTATTCTAGAATGATATCTGAAATACAGGATATGAGCAATGGAGAAATCAAGATGACGAGTGGATAGAATCTGAAATGAAAGCAAGGTATTCTCAACTCTCCGAAATACCAGGTACGTAAATTTTGGGACGAAATTTCATAAGGAGGGGAGATTGTAAGACCCCGAATTTTATGAAATAAAAGTATTTAATTTTTCTTATTTAGTAAATGGTTAAATTGATAAAAGTTAAAGTTAAGGGTGATATATGATTTTTTTTTCAAAATACGCAAGTGGTTATAAAATATTCATTGTTGTCGGGAATATTCGTTTAGTCGTGAGAATATTCTTTTTGTCGAGAATATTTGTACGACGGCGCAGCCATTTGTGGTCCCATAACAGAATAACTGTCGGATGAAAAACAAACGACAAATTTGAGTTTTATAAATAACGGCGTAGTTATTACCATTAACACTGTTTGGAATACCTGGTGGTTAAAAATACAGTAATACGCTATTGCACAGTAGCACACGGTATTGCACAGTATTTTTTTCAATTATTGATTCTTACGTGAGAAGGCACTACTCAATAATTGTTACAGTAGTTACTGTTCAATATTTTATTTTATTGATTCAATAATTATTGCGTTGATATTTTATATTATTGTTGTTTCAATAATTGTTGCTGTAACAGTATTTTCATTATCAGATCAATAATTCATATTATTTGAATAATATTATTAGATAACATTATTGGCAATGTCTAGAAAGTTCTGTCTAAAGAGAGTTTGGTCACCTAATTGCGCGCCAATAAGGAAAAATTTTTATTGAAAAGCCCACTCTTTCCTGAAACGCGCCTGATTGTCATAAATATGATTCTGTAATATTATTTGTGAATAATTAATTATTGATTCATATGATAAGAAAATATTTATTTTATGTGAATATAAATGAGGGATATATTTTTGTGGTTTAAAAAAGAAAAGTTAATGTGAGGTATTTTATCTTATTTTTGTCGGAACGGAGGTATTGAAAAATCAAATTAATTTTTGAGATATATTTGCGGGGTTATAATTTTTAAATCCGACCGTTAGATCGCGGTAATATTTTGGATATGTTATACATATATAAGTTTAGTAAATTCCATAAATTTTGAAAACTGTTAAAAATGACGTAATGATTTGTTATGAATTTTACGAGATGACTGGTTCAAAATTATAGAAGTTGCGGATTTATCATTTGGTGAAAATTCTAGAATTGGTGGCCCCACTCTTGGTTGGTGAAGAATGTGCTGAGATTTTTATCAAATGTGGTGGGTGATAATAGTAGCAGTAAAGCCATCAGGTTGTAGGTTAAGTCTGCTTCCGCTGCTAATATTTTCCTATAAATAGAGGGCTAAGTTAGAATTAAAAATAACACATGAATTCATAAGTTTCTCTCCTTTCTCTCTCTAGATTATTGAGTGTATTTTGTGAGTATTTAGATACTCTGTGAGTTTTTATTCATCAGTGCAAGTTTCCTTCAGCCTTATACAATCATAAGTACTGCTCTATTGAGGTAAGGAAATAGTAAGGATTTTATGGGTTATTATATTTTTCAGTTCGTAATTCTTCTGACCTTCAGAAAATGCTGGAAAAATTTTAAAATGAATTTTTGATGAGTTTTATTGATTGTGTCCAAAAACGGTGATTTGGATTATAGATTAAGAGTTATGAATTTTATGAGAAAAGACTATTTAAAAGTAACCGCTTATAACTCCTTGTGGTTAACTCCAAAATTGATGAAATTTTTATTGGAAGTATATCTATATAATATCAGTGTACTCTGTGAATTTTGAAATTTTTGGATAAAAGGTAAAATTTTATGATAAATGTCTAAATATTCGGCTGTTTTGGCCATATGAAAAATAGTAAATGAGTTTTAAAAATTCTGAGAAAAATATATGTTCAATATGGACTATATTCTGCTAAATCTCAGAAAAGAAATATTTTTGGGACTGATTTGGTATTTTTCATAAAATAGTCTAGTTATGAGTAAATGAATTAAATATGTTATGTGAAGTAAGAAAATTAGAAAATATGATTTTATGGCTTAAGAATCATATATGATTAGATGCAGATTTTTATGAGGATTTTGGTTATTGGTGATGAAATCTTAAGTGTTTGCCATTTTATGATGATTAAATGCATTAATTAGTAAAGTGTAAACTAATTTAAATAAATTGTTTATAAGCTTAAGAAATATTATTCTTTCAATATCATTATACCAAAATATTGTATGATATTTAATGTAGAATTTTTACTTTTTTCATGTCGAGTTACTATTCATAATTACTATTCACGAGTTACTATTCACGAGTTACTATTCATGAGTTAGTATTCACGAGTTACTATTCACGACAAAAATTGGTTTCTTTTTCTTGACCAAATTATAGTTGATTTATGAATATACTCTTGAGATTAAATCTATATGTTAATTAATTGATTTTATTATCATATATAATATTTTTATAACCTTAATGATGATATTTCTCTTTAACTTGAGTGTAAAGATTGGTAGATTTTTAGTATGATCAGGACTATGGGTTCCCTTTGGCCAGTAGTGCAAAGTTGAATTGTTGACTGGTATGATCATGACCATTGAATTTATAATTGAATATCTTTAGGTTAAGTGCAAAGGTGAATTATCAACATGGTTACAATTATTGTTTATATAAATTCTGAAATGATTATATATTCTTTAGATATTAATATAATTGGCCTGTAGTGCAAATATGAACCTTGTGAATATATTGGCTTGTTTTGCAAATATGAACTGTTGAGAATATCTTTGGCCTGTAGTGCCAAGATGAATTGTTGATGAATATGTTTTGCGTAGTGCAAAGATGACCTTTTGAATATCTTTGGCCAGTAGTGCAAAGATGAATTGGTGACGAACTTTCATAGGGTCGTAGTGCAAAAATGAATGTTATTAGTATGATTAATGAAAGGAACTGTGATTTGGTATAACCAATGATCTTTGATTTTCAGTAAAGACATGTGATAAAATTATCTTCGTCCGGGTGTGAAGATGAATTTAGAATCAAATTATATTATGAGTTATTCATATGTTGTGGACCAGAACTGTTGAT